>CAHIKZ030001167.1:692500-840000 GCA_903632075.3 Acanthosepion pharaonis
ACTTCTGACAAGTTTGATGGCATCATGCTGAAGTGTACAAAGAAAAACATTTGATCTCAACATTTAAGCATAGTGGCATGAATACTGTGGCATGAATACTATGGCCTGGTGTTGTATGAGTACAAACAGTACAGGTGAGCTGCATTTCATCTATGGCATGTTGTATACTGAAGACTGTCAAACTGTTCTAAGAAAATATGTTGCTTTCATTCCTGATCGTGATATGAATTATGTCCAAGCATGATGTTGATCCCAAACATTCTGATAAGAAGAGAACAGATTCTAAAGAAGCAAACAGGAAAAATACTCAATTATACTAAGATGTCAGTAGGTTTTAATCAAACTGAATACTTGTGAAATGGCTATAAACAAAAAGTAAAATAACAATCACCAAAAACACCCAACAAGACAAGTACTGCATACTGTCAAAGTGATTGTGTGAATCTATCAAGACTGCAAGCAGTAGTAAAAAACAAAGGTAGTTAAACTAAATATTGATTTTTAAATAACTTCTTTCAGAAAGGTACACTTCTTTTTGTAATATCATATTTTTGGTTAAAATGTTTCAATATTTTGTTTCTAAACTAATGGAAAATAAACAAATCTATTTATTTATGAAACTTGTTTTTTCAATGGCATATTTCCTATATCTTTCTAACAATACTAGATTTTCAAAATTCTAAACTAAGCACATTCATTTTTCTTTATACAACAAAACTTGAAGATACTTATTACTTCACTACAATAACATATAAAACAAATATGTTACTTGCACATGGCCGGGTTAGTCCATTTCATGAATGGGTTACTGGTGTGGTTCTTACAAATGTACCTCCATATGATACAGCTGCCTGTCCTACTCTATATGCTCCGCCACTCATGGAACCATAAGGCATTTTAAAGAGATGTCCTTGACTACTCATACAAGTAATGTACCACATGTCTGTGGAGATAGAGTTCAAGGTGGTTATGATGTTCTCATACCTTGTTTAGTGGTGGTTGATTTGTTTGGTGTTGGCTTTCATCAACCTCCATCATTGTGGGGATTTCTATCTTCTCTGCCATCTGTGTACTCTACTTTTGTTTTCTCTGGTGTGGTATTTGTGGCTTCGGGCTGGTAGCTCAATCTGAACCAATGTGTGGGCCATCCATTGGGTCATCTGATGTATCCAGTATCTGAAGGACAGCCTCTTGTATGGGGTGTCTATAACTGGGTTTATCTCCTGGAGGAAGCAGCAGTTGTATTTGGTCACCCGATTGCTCCCATCAATGTGTACATGATATTGCCTATTGCATAGTGCCTCCACAACTCTCCCAGTTTTTGTCCATTGGTGTGGGTATGGACTAGCTTGGTTCTGTATCTGAACAGATTTCGCAATCTCTAGCTCTTGAAGTGAGCAACTGTGTGCGGCATAACACTTTTCACCAGCTGAATCTGGTATTTGTCCTGGAGAACTGGGTGATGGTCCTTTATCACCTGGCTATACAAAATCATCACCAGTCCAGGATTTGGATGGAGGTATATGTTAATAGGGATCTGGCCATGCAGTCATGGCATAAGCAGCCATAGTTGTTGCTGCTGTTCACCAATATTTGCTTACCTGTTTTGACAGCCAGTTCTGCCAGTCTAGAGATAATACACTGATGATGTGTGCTTTTTTATATCCCAATTATCATGAAACACATATTCCTGGGAATCCAATGGTGATCATCCATCGGATGATATTTCTTCTGGTACAACTAAGATTCAGCACAGATGATCAACAGTGTTATAAATGCATCATTTAATTCCAACTATTAACAAAACTCAAAGTTAGGGGCAATCACATGGAAAAGGATCATGGCTGCTGGAGCTACGGACAATGAATATTGGTCCCAGGTGGAACACATATGGAAAGGATTCCCCAAGTTTTGGTATGAACTACCAGAAATAATCAGCCAATTTTGGCTGATGAGAGAACCATTATACTGCCTGGAGGGAGTGATGATAATGGACAACAAGATACTCATACCAAAAAAACTATAGGGTGAAGTACTTGATTCACTTGATATGCAGTTCGGTGTAGCATTGAGTTTGCTGGGGTAGTGCTTTATATAGAACTTGTACATTAATGAGTGTTCCTTGAGGCTGAATAGTCATGGGCTTTTTATGCTCTCCAGGGATTGTCAAAGAAAATTTTTATTAGGGAATTATCGTCTACTGTTACTATCCCAACACAAACATTCGACACGATTCTAATCTATATACTAGTGCTAGTGCCTCCCCGTCCACCAGTGCATAACATGACTTGCTGTTACTAAAATTAGTTGCCAGTGGTTTTCACAACAAATAGGTCCTGCTTCAATAGCACAGTTACAGTGCTTCTGGAACAGAAAGTAACCTACCCCTGTTTTGACAGACACGTTAGCCTAATGACTTCAAATGTCTTCACACTGTCATCGATTTCTCATGCAATCCTTTGTTGTAATTTGTTGAATATTTGGTTGAGTGTATTGTCCCAGTAGAACTTCCAGTCCTTTGTTTGTATCAATTCCTCGAAAGGGGGTATTATCTCGACTTGGGGAATGTATATGAGACTTGGTTCATATGTCTGAACCAGGATCTGACATTGGTTTTGGGTGTAAGGAACTGCAGGATTGCTTCTGTCATCCTCTTACTGGGTTTTATACTGTCCTCCATTATACAGCACACAGCAAAATCCACCTCATTTTCTGTGAAGTGAAATTTCTTTGGGTTGAAGACAATGCCGTTGTTGCCACAGTAGGCAATATAGTCCATTGTGTGCCAAAATGATGCTTCTATGGAGTCATCCAAGAGTATGCTATTGTCAATAAATTGGGGTTTTTGGACCATATTGATGGTTATATTGTCGATTCGACAATATAACCTGGTGACGCGTGGAATACTTGTGGGGTACAAAGGTATCAATATCTAAACCATTCAGTGATAAACATTAGTTGCATCACATGAAGCTAGGGAGAGGAGGATATGGCACCCATGCCATGCATCCTGGACAGTTTTCCTCGTGTGTGCTGGCAACATAGAGGCATGATTAAATGGAGACTGGGTATGGTAGGTCACCCTCATGGTAGCAACGTTGAGCTTCTGCAAGTTTACCATGCGCCTGGGTGAGCTGTCCTTTTTAAAGGTTTATGGTCTGTAGCAGTTGGTATGGACTTATGTTGAATGTGCTGAATCCAAAATGCTCCAACATCCATAGCTCCAGTCAGAGTCTATTGCACACTCTAGGGATAATGGGGCTTAGGTGGGACAGCCATTTTTTGAGGGCATCCACATGAAACCTTTCCATTGTCGCTGCTTGCCACATTCTGCTGTAATGTTGGGATTGGAAAGTTGGGAGGTAGTAGACCTAGATACTTCAGAGCTGATTTGGATAGGTAAAACCCGAATGTGTTCTCCAACACATATACGGTTTTTGGACCATATTGATGGTTATATATTGTCAAATCGACGAGTATATGCATCTCCTGATGCGTGGAATCCTTGTGAGACCCAAAGGCATTGATATCTGCACCATTCAGTGATGTATATAGTTGCATCACATGCAGGTGGGAAGAAGAGAAGGATATGGTACCCATGTCATGCATCTAGGACAGTTTTCCTCGTGTGCAACATAGAAGCGTGATTAAATGGAGACTGGTATCGTAGGTCTCTCTCATGGTAAAATCTGAATGTGTTCCCCAACACATATAGGGTTTTGCATGTTTCTCGAGAACCAACTCTGATATGTGCAAATATTACATCTTTTATGTGTAGCTGGTCCTCTGTGATGCTCTGGATTCAGTGTCTAGTTAGAACTAGCTATTCAACTGGGCATCTAAGAACTTTCTGTATCTCTGGTCCACTGGAGCATGTCTGTGCTCCAGTGTTGCCATGGAGGTGTACCCGAATTCAGCATGTGCTTCCAGAATCATGGTTACTTCTTTTGTCAAGGATAGTGGTGGATCTGGAGGCTCCCCTCAGAACTTGCTTCCATTCCAAATGAGGTGAGGCACGGACTTTGGTTGTGCTGGGTTGAGTTTACTCCACCTTTTACTTTGTCCAAATTGGTGGGTCATCCTGCTGGGATCCTCCATGTGCCCTTTGGTGGTGAGAACATGAGATACCAGTTTTGTTGTGCACATTTTCAATATGTTGGCAGACCAGTTTTTGTGCCCAATTAATCCACAATTAAAATATGCCAACTTGGCCGCCAGGCAGCCCTTCTGATTCATTGATCCATTGATGTGTGAAGTCCTTCCACACCCTCTACAGGGCTTGGTGTATTGTGGGGTTGGGGAGAGCTTGACTTTCTGGGACTGTCACTTGCAATCTGACCTTTGCATACTGGATAACATAACATGGTGGAGACAAGGGGTCAACTTGTACATCGTTTCTAGTCTGACTAACCTGTAAAATTTTTGCTCTAGAGTAGTAAGGGTAGTGATCTCCACCAATATTTTGCTCTGGTGCTCAACATTAGCAAGCTCTGCTACCATTTGTCCTGCTACCATGTCACTGGTGTAATTCACTTGCCAACCGCAGTTTGTTTGGCAAGTAACTATAAACTCGCAAAATTTGGCCTGGGCTTGTGACAGCTGAAAATTGCGTGATTTACTCCTCCTCTTTCTGCCTCATAGAGTGAAAAGTTCTGCCTGTGCACTTCTTTGTGCAACCTCCTGACAGCAACGAGCCATATTTGCTGTAACTTCCGTGGCAGAGTTGTGTGTCTCAGACCACACTAGATTGAATTGCAGCCTGTTCACCCCTGGAGTACATGCTCATTTCAGATAACTGCTGGGTCTGTTAGTTCATGCATCTCTTTATAATAGGTCCATGTGTCAATAAACATTGCCCAATCACCGTCTGTTGCTTCCAGTCCTATAGTAGATTGTACTGGTTTTCTGACATGTTTGGCTGGCCACAAAGTCTTTCCTTTCATAGTGCAATGTTTTCCGTTTTTAATTCGACAAGTTGTTGCATAAGCTGCAAATAATGTTGGTCCATAGCTGGTTTTGTCTCCATGTTTCAAAGTTGTCAATTTGAAAATTGGTGGTATTTGCAGTTCTGAAAAAAGAGTGATGATTGCAATTTTTTCACTTCCTCAGGCTTCTTGCTAACCTTGTTTATATTTGCGTTGTTCACATGTGTGCCACATCTTGCATGTGACCGGGTTAGTCCATTTCCTGAATGGGTTACTGGTGTTGTTTTTACAGCCACCTGTCCTACTCTACAATGTATATACAGAATCAACATCTTTGAAGGTGTTGTAAAGTATCCACTTTTCATTAAAAAAAAATTGTTTTCAAAAACAAATGATGTGTAGAAAAACTTTTTTCCTAAATTACATGGAAGTGGCACATCAAAACAACAAACAGGTACAAATGAGTTCCAATACTTCATTTGAATATTTGGAGTATACTGGGTATCTCCTGGATCATAATATTGATTATAAGTAGTGTTTCCATTCAAATGTATAATCTGGTTTATATAATTATATCACAAAAACCTTGCAAACTACTTTTGACATAATCAATCATTCACAATAACTTTTCTATAAACCACACAAATCCTTTAAGTTTGAATTACATTTCTACTCTTCTTAAAATAAAAAGCATCTTATACTGAAAATGGCACTTATTTTCTTCTGTATTCAATGTTAGAATCAATAAACAAAAATACACCTAATTCCACAAATTTACAAAAAAAAAAAAAAAAATATGAATACTGATATGACATTTGTAAACATGCTATCAAAGGCAATTTTCTAAAGTGAAGTTTGTTTATAACTAAACACTAAAAATGCCATCTAATGACAAAAAAAAAGTAAAACATACATTTTATCCAATCCAATCAAAAATAAATTACTCCGTTTCAAAATTAATAAAACTAGCACAAGGACATAAACCAGTCAAAAGATTCTTGTTTTCAGTATATTTAACGTATTCATAATTACAAGACACAAAATCAACAAAGTGGTATTTTAATAATTTTGCTTTCTAACATCATGTAATAAAAAATGTATCATGATGCTTTGCAGCAAATTGCAGGAACTTTCATTTTCACAAATAAATTTTAATGAGTACAATGCAACTACAAAATCTGTTATGATTAGATTTTAGTTTGCATCATACCAACATTTTTTATAGGATAATGCTGTTATAACTTGAAAAATAAAGCAATTTCTAGTTCAATTCTCAACTTCTTAATATAGTGTCTATGTTTACTCTCACTCTGATAGTTAGCAATCTGTTTCTGTTACAAAAGCTGAAATGAAAACATTGCAAATAGAAAAAGTGAAAAGATTACTACATAAATTTACTTTGTAACAAAATATTACATTTTTTATATATATTTCTATTCAACCTCAATCTGTAGAGAGGGTGGTTGCATTACATGTATGTTTAACCCACAGGATTAGGTGTGAATTCTGATTCAAACCATCCTACTCAAGTAAAGAAGGATAGTCTATTTATTGCCTTTTTCAAGCATAGATAATCATAATTTAAACTAGAAATTGAAACATAAAAAGTACCCTTAAAAATATATATCCCATATAATCTTTCAAACAGTGAATAGGAGGACAATCTAAAAATGGTTCATCACATGGAAAAAACATGAGGAGGATAGAAAACTGAATATACAACATCCTGTGGAAAAGGAAGAAATCAGCTAAACTTTGAAAGCTAGATTCAAATAATATAGCAAAACTATATTCAAAGATAAAGTAGAAAAATTAGGTATGGTAGTAGAAGAGATCACAGACAAACATTTTCAACAAAAAATATATATCCTCCATCAACAGCACATATTTTTGTCTTGGTTGTGTACATTGCAAACTAAATATTGACTTGAAATTAAAATACAAAGTAACAGTTCTTCCATGATGAAAGCTAAGAAAAAGTGAAACTATATCAGAATATTAACCATCAAAACTTAGAACGTCTTTAAAATTCCTAGTCTGATTTGATGAGGTAAACAAGAAAATACATCAACATAGCTTTAAAATTGATCAGTTAGTTTTCCCAAATGTGGCACAATAAAAGCCTCCCATCAACCACTTCAGGATTACACAATAGATAATTTATGTACTAGTGAAATATGTGTCTGAGAACAGGGTATTAAACATCTCCACTTTGCACCCCCTTAGAGTAATGATTGCACTTAGGTAATGTCAGATATGTCAAAAACAAACTCAAATAAAAAGCACTAAAGTGGGCAGTTAAAAAAAAAAAAGGCCAAAATTTTAAACAATGGGAATTACTGCAAAATTAAATACAATTTTGATATATACCAAGGCATCCAGAGAAGATTAAAAAAAACTGATGCCAAATTAAGAGAATATCAAGATTTATTTTTTGCATAACATGCAACATAGTATAGACAGAGGGAGAAAGGGAGAACAAGCCATCAGTACAATGTAAGCCCAGGCTATACAAAAAGACCAATATAAATTGCTGGACTGATAAGGTATGAGTGGTCATGGTAGCTAGCCATCTCACAGCTGACTAACTGCTACTCCGACTAAATATTAGCAAAACTGTTCATCTGTGCTGCACTTTAGCAATTGCAGCTGGTTCATTGAGTGTTGATATGACCAGCCTGCAGACATGTCACACAATACTTACCTGCATTATTAAATTTCTTAATCTTCTTTTGATTGTTTTTACTGATCATTTAGATTCACAACTAAGTCTTTAAAACTACATTCATATCGAAAGATAAAAAATAAGGTTCTTTTCTACCACAACTCACCTTTAACACATACATTGGGTAGCCCCAAAAAAGCAAGCTGACCAATAAGAACAACAATGGAGTTTTACTATTACCAGGAGGACCGAATAATATGGACCTGCAAATATAATTAAAAAAAGAGCAGGAAAGAGCCATGAAATGGTGAATAGTAAAGAATTATAACTGCTACCATTAAAAATGAAACTATCAGGTTAACTGGACATAAAGAATAACTAATCTTACATATGCAGCAAAAAGGATTAAAATTACCTAATCTGTTTGGGGGGTGAAAGTAATTATGAGAGCTATTTATGACCAATAATTAAAAATGCAGAATATATCAAGTCAAATATATCAAGTTTATTACCTATTTGATGGTATAAAAGACTCCCATCAACCAAATAATAGATATTTGAAGATAATACATCTAGCAGACCATTTGCTCATATGCTACAGGCTACTGGTACCTAGCCTAACTCCATAATACTATATAAAATTTATATTAAATATAAATAGATGGTGGGAACTTATATGCCATCAAGTATAGTACTTTACATAATGTTTTACTTACGTTCAAACATTACAATTATCTTCTATATCTTGCATACAACTTATTAACTTAATACTTATTGCAATTGGTATAATAAAATCTAGATAAGTATTGATATAAATATTGACAACATTAAGTATGGAACTTATCAATAAAAGATTGAAGGAAAATAATGAGATGGACCTTATCAAGCTTAGCAGAAAAGATAAGTTAATAATTGAAAGGTAAACACATATGAAAAAGTTAATCTTTTAGACTAAGTAGAACAAAAATTACACACGATTTTTTAAAATAAAAATTGGTTTAGAATTTGCCAGATGAGCAGTGGCTTCACTTTTGGTCCATGGTGAGTTTTCAGAAAAGAAAAAAAAACAATAGCATAATTTTTTTTTAAAATTTCAAAAAAAGCAGCAATAAGGAAGAAGATAGGGTTCAAATGAAGCTCCAACGAGCTGTCAGCCAGTGGGGATAAACCCCACTTACAAGATGTGAGCAAAAGGTGGGAAAAAATCTGAATATTTTTTAAAGGGTTTGATGTGGGGTTCGATTAAATGAATTTAGTGAATCCACAGTTTTTTCACACCTATGTGAGAAGTCTAGACTTTGGTCTCAGTTCTTTGATTTTGATTTTTCATATCTGTGAACTGTCAGTTAAAATAAAATTAAATAAATAAGTGAATGAATTGTTTTTTTTTATCTTATCATAGGCCTAGCTTTAATACGGATATAAAATCGTTACTTTTCATAAATTATAAAATAGATAAATAAATTGAAATAATTTCAATGCTTTAAGGATATCACATGCATTCCAATTTTTTCTGGAAATATCAAACAGAAATTTCAAAGAAAATTGGAAATTAATATATTTTTAAGTGCAAAAACTTTTATTTAAAGTCCAAAAATCGGCATTGTTTTTAATTTACAAGTTTTCACAGTAGTAAAACAATGCAATGTTTTATTTTTTTGTTTAGATAGTTGAAGTTTTATTAAGCAAAATAGACTAAGAATTATTAAAAGTATGATAACATTTATTTCAGTTTTTAAAAGTGAAATTAATATTTTAGTCTACTACTTTGCTAATAATAACTTCAACTACGTAAAACAAAATAACTTAAAAAAAAAAAAAAAAACACTGCATTTTTTTTTTTTTTACATTGCTAAAAGAAAAACGAACCATATTTCTGTTAACATGGCATTTTTAATTTATGACTCCTCACTTGTTAGAATTGAAATAAATATTAAAAAAACTGATAAATTATGAATTAAAAGTACAATGTTTTTTTGTTTCTTTTTTAAATAAAACAAAGGATATATACACAAAATCAAATTTCTTTTAAAAAGCTTTTAAAGTTTTCCCGATTTAGAAAAAAAGAAGTAACGTCATTGTTTTTTTTACACATCCCCAGTTTTACTTTGTGAGAAAATAAATAAACACTATTGAACTTTTATTTCATAATTTATCAGTGAGGAGTTGATAAATTAAATACCACGTTAACAGAAACACAAAAAAATCCTGGCATCATATGGGCATTAGATTCTGAGAAATGGATAAAAATATTCAAAATTGATGGGTGTATATATAAACTTTAAGGGGTTAATGTGCATTGTAATATTGTTTTCCTTCTGGGGAGGGGCGGCAAATTTGAAGGTTACCCCAAGCAGCAAAATCACTAGCTACACCACTGCAGATGAGTGAACTGTTTGAAAAATAGTAGATTAACTGTCAAAGTATAAAAAAATAAAATTCAACTCATATGCTATTATAAAATGTACAAGATTTTTACATCTGAAATATTTTCAGACTTCATTGTGCTGAGGAGGTATCTTCATAACAATCAAAAAAAAAAAAAAAAAAAAATGTTAATCCACATAGAAGTCTTGCTCCAAGCAAGCAAATATATATCACTGATAAATATTCCAAACTGCATCATAACATTTCATGGTTATATTTAAGAACTCAATGTTTATAGACCAACAAAAATTTAAACAATTCAAGAAATGAATGTTCTTCCTGATTGAAAACAATTTACTCATCATAAAAAATATCTGTCTTTAAACCTTGATAAATGACAAATTCATGCAACCCTGTATTTTTTTTTTGTTTGTTTGTTTTACTTAACCAGTTTCACAGAAAATAGAAATGCTAGCTTAATGATTTAAAAGATTTTCAATTCATGTTCAGGAATGTAAACCCTTTTGGGAAGCCAAATAGAATACATGCCATAAATAAGTTTTCAATAAATTATCTGTCTTAACATACCAATATGCTTTAGATAAACTGAATCACTTTAAAAATAAACTTTAATTAAAAAATATAAATCAAATAGTAGTAAATTGTAGAAATTTGTTTTATTTTGATATTGAAAAGATTTCTGGCAAATTTTATGAAATAGATATGAGTAGGTGAATTGACAAGCTACTTTTCATGTAATACTCTCCAACTGTTCTAATTTAAAATAAAACTTAACTGTTTCAAAAAAATTGATCATTATGCTTTCCAACAAGATCACGTTTATGGATATGAAAAGAGGAGAATGTATATGAATGAGGTGACTCACTTCAAAATTGAGTATCAATCTTTCTTTTTTACATAATCATTACTGATTTCAAAATTATTATTAAAACATTATTTTTAAATAATTATTTTTGAAATATTATTTTCACTGGGAGGTATCCCTTGTTCAGTAATTAAAACACAACTCAGTATATAGAATAAAATATAGATGGTTGACATTCAGATACAATTATTTGAAAAAAAATTGTATATAATATAATATCATAATTTGTACACAAACTTCAAAAGGACTAAGACATAGCAAGAGTACTGAAGTTAATTATGATATAAGCTCATTAAGCCTTTAATGGTTGCTATTAAGTGCTTAATATTTAACTAACCTCATTAATATTTAGATACAAATAATGTTTATGATGAGAGTAATATTTCTATATTTCTTCTTTTTATTAAAAAAAACAAATTCATAAGTATTTTTGTTTAGTATTTAGGTTCCTTTTGCTAAATATGCACATCAATAAGAATACTTTGTCATCTATAGGATGCATATAGTAGAAAATAGACCTATGTTTTAAATATTAAAGAAAGGTTACCCCTAAAAAAGCTATCCATCAACTCATAGAATGTATATAATAATACTGAAATAGGAAAAAAAATTGATATATGAAAGGTTAAAAGGAAGAAAAAAAAGATGGTGATTATTCATTACGGCTTTTAATAAATGAAAATAATTCAGATAGGTCTAAGGCTTTCTAACTTGATTGCTGTAGCAGAACAAAAAGAAAAAGATCATAGAGAAGTAATAAATATCAAACCAAGAACTGAGACACACATGTTCTGACTTGTTTCATTTTTTTTTATACGTGAAAAGTATTTCAAAGTTCTTTCTAGAATGTTTCTGTATGATTTCATATTATTCTGAGATGAGATGTTATATCACAATGAGATTTTTGTTATTGTTTTTAGTTCAAAGCATCTAATTGTCACATATTTAGAAATTACGAAATTTAAAACAACCACTTTCTGTTACTCATATACCCTTCACTGCAAAAACTGAAATAGAATGGTTAGGATCTCAAAAAATGTTTGCACTGATAAAAATGCATATATGTAAAATGCAAGCAAAGAACATTCATATGCCTAAATAAAACATACAAAAGTATACATTAAGTCACAAACATAACTAAAACTAACAAACTATTCAGATAATAGTAAAGAGTACTGCTAGTGTTATAATGGCACTAAAGAGTTATTTCAATTAGAAAGATAAAATCTGCTGATACACAAATTCAAACAAGTTTTCTTAAAAAATGACAGACAAATCATGTCTGTTATATTTCCAATAGTTTATCTTGTTGGCAAATTGGTTTCCCTATCTTTGTGCTGATGATGTAAAGGAAATGGGTTTTTGTTAAAGTTCTGAACTTTTGACTGACTTTATCAAGAAATAAAGAAAGAAATTTGATGAAATTCAGTCTGTGTGGTAGCTTGCATCTTTGGAATCATTCTGCATTTTGAGTTTTTGAATGAGCATGATGTTATTAGTGTAGTGTAACTGTTAAAAGGTTTTAAAAATTCTCTTCAGAATTTTGTAAAGTTCATCTAGAGTTAGCAAATTGCCAGCATTTAAGCAAAGCTATGCACCAATGTTTATTACAGAAAACTAACAACTCCTATACCAATGAGAACATTTCAATTTCACTATTTCAAAAATATTGTTTGAATTTTCAGCTTTTGTAAAATATATGTATTGAGTTTTTAAATGACCTTAGAAACATTTTCAATACTGTCAAGATATTTTATAAATGGGTTTAATTACATAATATATAAAGAAGACACCAAAAACATAGTTTAAAAAATAATTTAAATCAAAATAAATTCCTCATTTCCAAAATAAACTTAATAAATAAAAATATAAAACAATAAAAACACATAGCTTTAGGCGAAACCATTAATTTGATGTACATTAAGTAAGATATTAACAGTTTTTGGATCTATATTTTTATCATTAGCATTTTTATTAGCTACTCACCAAAAGTCAAACCTTGGAAATAGACTTTTTCTTTGTTTGGTTTCTCGCTTCAAATAAGATATCACAGCTTCATGTTTGCGACCCGTGGCCAACATCAAGGGGGTTTTACCATTTTTATCAGGCAACTCAATTTCAACACCATCCTTAAAACATGGAAAATAGAAAAGTATTAATGGCAACACATTTTGATTTGCAAATATCACACACACAGTTTTTCAAGATCAAAAGCGGCAGGACCTAGGCTTCCCAGTGCAATGAAGGAAAAAATTGGAAAAAAGAGAACCCTAAGTAAGAGTGTGATGATTTTTTCATTTGCCCAACTTATATTCTTATTTTTTCTGTAACTTGTAGCTCAAGAAATAGAGTAGTATGGAAAATATTTTAGAATATAAAGAAGAAAAAGTAAAATAAATTTCTTTGGAACATATTGCTTAATTATGTCTAAATGTTAATGTTGTTTGTCCAGTTACAGAGTATTTACATTATTAACATGTACTTTTTACAATTCTATCCTATGTTTGTTGCATTCATATCTTTAGCATAACAATATTTCAGCAAACAATAGAGTAAAATCAATTTCATCAACTTGAAACATTTTGCATCACTTTTAACAAGAAATAACCTATAATTCAGATGCCTACATAGAAAAATGTTTATTGTCATGACTAACGAGAAAGGAAGTTGTGGAGACCTTCGATTGGTTATATTCTGAAGAGATACAGCATATAGAAGATATAGCAAATAAATCAGTCATTATTTTAGGAAAATATGAATATACAATGTAAAAGGTCAAAACATTTCTTTCAGCCAAGACAATCCATATACCAGGCCTTGCAACCATGCAACTGGGGCTGGACATGTAGAAGCCTAAATTACTAATAAATAATAATTCCTGACAACGTTTTTTAGCAAGGAACTTCTTAGTAATGTCCAGTAATTAGTTAATTGACAACTATATATGATATTAGGAAGTATCTTACAATTATTGACTTATTTCCATGAATGCAAATGTACAAAGAAAGAACAGAATAGCATAAATAATATTGCAAAAATAATGAGTTAATTTGTTTATGCTAGTTTATTACAGAATATATAATCTTACTTATTATAAAATGCAGGTTGTGTGTGTGTCTGTAACGTTTATATGTTGGATCGAATTTCCTACATTTTTTAGCCGATTTCAACAAAACTTCACAGGACTACATAAAATTACCTTGTGGTGGTTCTAACGGGGCGAAAATGGGAAAAATACAGTTGTTTTTAATAAAATCAATTTGAAAACACGATTAAGACACATCGTGAGAATGAAAGGGGGAGAACTCACCCACGAAAATGTAAACAAAAGAGCATAGCATGATGAAAAAGACACCGAACTTGACGAAAACAAAATTTTATCGTCTAATGTTTATATTATTATTAAAGAGGAAAGATCAAAGTATTTTGGGGATATTTTTTTACATTTTTTTTAATCGTTCCTAGCATGTCTGAAATTTTCGTTAAAAATATTGTTTTTTTTTTTGGTCAAAAAAAAGGGCAGATAATTATTTTCAATCATTTTTTTCGATTTGATAAAAAAGATTAAAATCTTACTTTGATATTCTTTTAAAAGTCAATTATCATTTTTTCAAAACTGATATTATACTGTTTATTTAAAATATTTTGAACCAAGCTTAACTTAGCTTCTGTGCTGAAAAAATGTAATTTGAAAATAAAACAAAGCAGGTCATAACCTTTTGCGTCGCTTGACGATTGACGAAAGGCACATTCATGACGTTTAGATAAGTTACGGGAGGAGAATTCTTTCTATGGATGGAGGGAAGTGAAATTATTTAAGTGAACAAATTATTTACCTTGTTACTTTTAAGGAAAACTTTCAGCGCTCTAATTTTTTATTTTTTATTTATTTTTATTTTTTTTTTTTTTTTGTACTTAGCTTTCATTTTTACGTTTACGATGCTTTATGGAAAATATAAAGAAATTAAAAAATAAGACTGTTAATAGTGAGATTAAATTTCATAAGAAAAAGTATCTAATTAATTTAGGTACCTTTCTTATGAAATTTTATCGAAGTGTACATAAAATACTATAATTTTATGTACATTTATTACATTTACTGTGTTATTTGTATTTCCATTCATTTTATTATTAATTTTGATATTTCATTTATGGAAAATGTCATAACTGAGATTAATATAAAAATAAGATCATATAAATTAACGTTTAGCAGTAGTTAAATTTAATAAGATGATACTGTTACTTGTAGGTACCCTTCTCAGTTGAAATTGAAAACTCAAATTAACTTCTCCATACGTGTTTTAAAAGTAAAGGGCTTAACAGTGGAGAACAATGCTGAACTCAAATAATGCAACTAAATTGTATTCTGGTTGGTCTTCCGTGCTTGATAATTACTGTCCGACTATAAACACAAAATTACATTTCTTAATTACCATGGCTAATCTGATTGGTCCAAATTATACAATTTTCAAAGCGCTAGACAATGACAATCTCACATGGACATTTTGAAAGGTTGATGTTGCTTTTAACTAATGTTAAAATATTGTTTAAAATTCAATTTAAACATTTTTTAAAAATCTTTTTAAAATCAAAGAAATAAGAAATAATTGTATTAAAAATTCAATTTTCATTGAAAAAAATTTTTGCTTTCAGAAAATATTGTCCATATTCATAAAAACAAATTAAAACAAATAAAAGCATTTGAAACTAAATAATATATTTGTTTTATTGAGTTTTGTATGTTACAATTCACAGCTGATTTTCAGGTACGTTGGCCAAAAAAAAAAACAAAAAAACATGATTTGCATTCTTCAAAGCCTTGTGCTTTTAACTATTGTAATCACTAAAACCGATGGTCTCAATTTCTAGAGTTTTTCATAAAATTAGTTATGGGATGTTAATAAATATAAAAAAATATTTCTGCCATGACTTTAATAAATATTTATAATAATTTGATCATCTGTGAATAGTTTCTGAAAGTTTCATTAACATCTGACAATTATTTTTATTTTTGCAAGATTTTCCAAATTAATGTGTGTAAATACAAAAAAATGCGCTAAAATTATCTATGTTACCCCTTGTTTGCGACAAAAGAAACAAGGTTTTTAAATCAAAATTTAGAATATTCTAAAAATATGGAAAATTTTTTAAAATTAATTAAAAAAAAAATCTATCCTCTTCATAAAAAATAAGCATTTTGACGATAAAATTTTGTTTTCATAAACTTTGGCGTCTTTTTTCATCAGACTATGCTCTATGTTTTAGCGATTCCGTGGAGTGACTTAGGTTAAAAAACCCAGGTTGTTTATGTGTGTGTGTGTGTGTGTGTGTTCCTTTATATATGGGATCGGATTTCTTACATTTTTCAGCCGATAAAACAAACATCCACTTTTTTTTTCGGCAGGCAGTATTTCTTATTGTCTTGCACACTTTTTTCTTTATTTACATTCAGAATGCTTTAAAAATTCCATTTACAAGACAATTGTTTATAATAAAATTCTATTCACCAATCGATAGACTCATAACGATTGTAAACAATGTTTTTGTTTGAATTTGGGTTTGACAAATTCGTAAAAAAAAAAAAAAAAAAACTAATTAAGACATGCGTGTCCGTCAACCTTAAACAATAATCTTTGTCAATATTATTTTTCAGTCTTTATGATGGTCGATACTTGATCTATCTCTTACTGTTATATCCCCGGGCAACGCCGGGCTCTACTGCTAGTAGTATAATATAATCCGAAAGCAATTTCGGCATCTTACAAATTGTGTGTCAACAAAGTCTGAAAATACTTTAAAAAAAGATTCGAATTTCAGACAAAATAATTTTGATAATCTTTACAAAATTTGGGATTTTTGTTACATGTACAATTTGTTTCACAGAAAATGAAGAAAATATTTATTTTGCTACGATACAATAATAGATATTACCAGCACACATAGTTTTAAGAATTAAAATCAATTTACATTAACAAGAGCACAAAATTAATTAACAGGATAATTTGGGGTGTTAACCAATTACATATATGTAAAAAGAGGGAAAATTGAAAATAAAAAATATGTGATATCCCTGAGGTATCCAGTGGAATTTTTAAATTACTACAATCTATTTCTTTCAAAAATGTTCATATTCTTGAAAATAAAAACTAATATTATTAAATAATTCTTCTTCTGTGGAACAATCTTTTCTTGTAACATAGCCTGCTATATACAAAAGTGACATTTTAATATCTTTACAGATCCTAGTTTTAATGTCTGGTAAATTATTAAATGTTTGGTATCCCATTTCATCCAGCAAATGTCCACATTTTGAGCAATTATGGCCTGGATCAAAGTTGTAATCTTTGACTTCAACATTTAATTTAAGTAGTTGTTTTAGTTTTTTTTTCAATATTTACATTTTTCAATAACATTTTGAATTGTTATAAAATATGCACCTCCAGAACTTTGTATTAATTTTCCATATGGTAAATTCACCATGCATAACAAAATTAAACCCACTGCTTAGCAAATATCTGAAAACATCTATTAAACTATTGCATGTATGCTCAAAGACTAAACTAATATCGCTTGTTAATGCTTTCATTCTTTTTGTCATTCGCCCAAAATTAGAAAGAAATAACAGATGTTCATCATCTAAATCTAATATTACTTTTTTCAGCGGATCATTTTTAAAGTGTCACAGATAATTTTTTAAACTTTTAAGACTTTTTCAATGAAATTAACTGTTTCTGCAGTATGTTCCCCATCTAATAATGGGTGTATTTTAATGGCAGCTACAGTTTGATCGCAAAAAACTTTTAAACAATGGGAAACATTTTGTCGCTCAACAAGTTTTTGGTAAACTGCTATATTAGTTAGTTTCGACAGCTTAACAAATTGAGTTTTTTCATACTCAAAAGGATATTTTACAATTTCCTGTTTCGCTGTCATTTTTTTGCCTTCAGAATAAAACAGTAATTCAGAAATAAGTTCAGTAATCCATTTATTCTGAATATTTTAAAAAAAAGTGGATATAATCAAAAGTACAAGCCATTTTTAGTCATCCAAAAATAGTGTCAAATTGTTTCAAAAAAAGATTGATGGATCCTGTTGTCACATACAATAGCAATTACTTGACCATTTAATTGTTTGATTGCATCAACGATATATAAATTTTTTTTCATATGAAAAAGTTGCAACTGGGACCATTTTAAGTAAAACTTTTGGTCCACCATTTAAACATTTTACCATAATGCCCAATACTGTTTTTGGTAATCCCTCAGAATTTTCAGCCAAACCAAATAAATTTCCTCCATGATATTGTAGAGCAACTTTGGCATACACATCCTCAACTAAAAGAAAACACTTTTTCTGATTTTCAGAAATATTGCGAAAAATATTACAAAGAAAAATCACCTAATTTTGAAACTTTTGATGCTTTTGAAGGCTGTTTTATAATGACTGAGATGTAGTAAAATATTCAAATGCCCTGATAAGAATATCAGAAACACAACGTTTTGTCCTAATCCTTTGTAGTGACATAACATTAACATGTTCTTTTAAATTTTTTTCTTAGCAATTTTTAAGTTACTAAGATAACAAATTATTTCATTGACTTGTGACCAGTGCTTAAACATTGACATTCAACTTTTGGAAAGAGAAAAAAATTGTTATATATATATATATATATATATATATATATATATATAGTGGCTGTTGACTCACAAAGCAAGTATGACCATCACTGACATGCCCAGACCATTAGTTAAACTCTCCCACCAACACAGCATTCACTGGTTGTGTGAATGACAGTAGCTTATAAAACCAGCCATTGATCTGCATTCCTTGTTACATATGTGGCATATCTCCAGAAAGTTGACTTCGATCATCATCATCACTTCCAGTATGTTTTTTTATATGCCTTGTCAGGCCCAATCTGGACTTGCACCCCCTAGTGCAGGTTGGGCATTCAAAGCATACCATTACAAAATCGTTATATACAATATATTGTTGGTGTTGGTATGATTTCTGGTGACCGAGTAGACCTGCCCTGGATGAAAATATCCAGTTGCATTGGGCACATGGCCAGGTTGGCACTTTGTGGCAACTTCGGGATCTGCCATATGAATAACATGGCCTCTCCATCGCAATCTGTATTTGTGTAGAATTGCTTCCAGAGAGAGTGAATTGACCCTTTGTAGAACCACAGTATCAGGAGTGTGAGACATACAGTGGATTTCAAGCACAAACTAAAGGCATCGTTGATAAAAACATTCCAGTATCTTCAGATGTCTGCAATAGACTACCCATGAATATAGCAGAGATGACATGATGCAGGCATTACATATTTTTTGTCTGCTTCTTTATGCCCTTCTGACTCCAGAGACAGAACTTGAGTGCTGCAAATGCATCAGAGGCCTTCTTAATCTGTAATGCTATCTCATCATCAAGGGAGCAATGGTGATTGAGGGTGCTAACAAGATATACAAATTGGTCTACTACCCCAAGTCGACTACCATCAACATAAATTGATGGCTCTATATACTGAATTCCTCAGGCAGGTTGATACATCACCACTGTCTTGTGAAGGCTGATGGACAGTCCAGAAACTTACATGACCCTGATAGTCAATCCATGAACTACTGTCCATGCTGAATTGTTTATGCGACCAGGTCACAGTCATCAGCATAGATAAGGTTGCGCACTAAACTAAAAAGAACTTTTGTCTTTGCTGCAAATCTACATATGTTGAAAACCTTGCCAGTTGACCTGTAACCTATCATAATACCAACATGGCAATCCTTGAACGCATCAAGCAGTACAATTGCAAAGTAGATAGAAAACAGTGTAGGAGACAGAAGATCTCCCTGCTTGACTCCATTTTCAACCTTGATGGGCCATGTAAACATACCACCAAAACTGACAGGCTTCCATACTGTCATGGAAGGACCTTAGAATGGTAACATTCAAATTTCAAGTTTTCAAAAAATGTAATTAAATATATTGGAATACCTACAGTGAAAAAAATCAGTAGATTGGATGAAGAACTGATTGTTTGATTTATAGCATGTAACTGCTGATACAAAATCCTGTTGATCAATATTCTGATACAAATTTTCAAAAGTGAGGATTTTGTCCTTTTCTTAAAACTGTTATAAAATAAGACATATCTCAGCTGATTTGCAGACAAATAAACTAACATACTCAAGAGCAAGAGCCGGATGTGAACAAGACAAGGACCCGTCACAAAATGACCATTATCGTCATTTATGCATATTCCCGACGCACGAGTTCCAGTCGAAAAATAAAATAATATTTTAAAGTGTTTCTAGTTTACTGACTCACAAGCAACCATCTGCTGAGGCAAGGTAATTCTTGGGCTGGCCAATGAACCCCACTGCCACTCAGCCAAGAAGGTTCACAGCACCAAAATTTAAGGTTGGATTTAAACTTCCTCAATGGAAATCTTCTAGTGATGAAGTCTACTGAATTTTAGGTAGTCAGAACATACTTGAAGGAGGGTGCCAGGATAAACTAGGTCTCCAATTCTCCACTCATTTGGAGAACATCGCTCAATCTATTCCTTGCAAAAATATTCTTGCTGGCCATAGACTGAAAGAGAATCCAAGACAACACAACCTGGATAACCGTTGCCACGTACAGTTTGGTAAGCAGAAATTCCGTGCAGCTGTTCAAGATAACAGGCAGACACTTCAGACACAGATACACTGCTATCAGCTTCAGGATAGGAAGAGTCTTACTTTTTTAAGGAAGCAGCCTTAGCCTTTGCAAAGATCAATTCCAAACAATGGTTCTGCACAACATAAGTGGGAAACCCATATGCCTCCATCGAGGCAATGCAGAATATGAACAAATCTCCAGTCTGGCTCTATCTAAGCATCCACTGGTCAAAGTAAATGAGACTCAGGCTGGAGGGGTCCTGTGTGAGACTGCCACTGAGACTGGAACTTCTCAGGGACCTGCTCATCCCATCCCAACCCTCTCTTCCACAATCCTCTAACAAGAACTTGACTCTGCAAGGTCATGAGGAGACAGAGAGACAAGGGGGTCGAACAATTTCATTGCTTCAGAAAGGATCTGTCTCTTGATTATAGCATCAGGACTGCGTGAAATGGGATCTACACAAATTTTATCCAAGAGGGATAGTACTGGTAACCCATCATCTTTTCCCACTCACTACCTGAGTACTTAAGATACCATTAAGGTTCATCTTATTCCTGAGGTTAGGACAATTAGTGCTGCAATACTGCATCTCAAACCCACCACCCTTCAGTCACTCCCTGGAAAGGGAATACAGCTCAAGTAACCTTGCAAGATCTTCCTCAGTCATTACTAAGTTGTTCACATAAAAATGATTCTCCATCATTGACCGACGTGGGTCAAACAAAAATTGGGTAGCATGATACTTCAGTATACAACTCAGTATGAAGGGGCTGGAGGTGAACCCAAAAATAATGGTGGAATATCAGAAGCAGCCTAGCCGGTCTCCGTCCTTAATGCAGTAGTAGTATCGGTTCTTGTCAGCCTCACTTTGGAAAACTAGCATGGCAAACACTGCGTCCCACATCTGACTGCAAACCCCCCCACACACACACACACATAATTTCACTTATTTTACCACAATTTATAGTTCATATTCTATATATAAATTTTACAGTTCCTGTTCATATATTTTAAGTGGTCTTTTTACAGACCACTTAGATGTCACTCAATGCAAAATTATTCGACAACACAAGAAATACTTTTAAACAGACTTCATCTATTACTATATCCCTGCTCATATCTTCATCAAATATTCTATTTTAAAAATATTATCATTATAACATTTAACCCACCAACATCAGCCCACTTTTCATTTATGCTGTGGTGCGAGGCTTAAAACAAATCCATCTTTTCATTATTGTGTTTGGAATATCTTCAAAAGCTAAATGAAATCCTATTTCTGTGTAAGAAATTCTTACTACCAAGAAAATCTCAAGTGTTAAAGTTGTTGAGAATAAATTAAAAAATGAGACAATATTAATAACTAAAAATACCCATGAAAATTTCATGGTTTTCCTATTTTAATTTTCTGATGAGTCTTAATTTTAAGTTAATGATTGAATAAATTGATGGTGTGTCTTATGACAATAAAATATCTGTAGAAATTCCTCAATTATATCAATGTTTTGTTAAAATTGTTAAGCTTAAATATTTAAATATGAATGCTAGTGGTTATTTTAAGTAAGGGTGCACAAATGAAAAGATCTGAAACTGACATCTTTTTCCATTTCACTGAAATAGACATTAAACTTCTATCTATCCTTCTTTTTCTTTCATTTTGTCACTAAAACCAAGTAGTATCTCTGATATATCTTTCCACACAACTGAAACAGAATAGTCTATTATTTATGAGGCATTGGTAGAGTGTAATGGAAACACTAAGGGAGAGAGAAGCAGAATTATAATAAAATGATTTGCTTAAATAAATTTTAAAATAAACATACTTCCAAACAATAAATTTATTTTTGTAAATGATTAATCTGATGAACTAAGTTTTGATAATGAAGTAAAGCTTAACAATTCAAGCTAAGCATTAATCATTTGATGCTATGTTTATGATATAACAAACTTGGATAAATCTTGCAATGGATGTTAAGCAGAAATACCTACTTCTATAAGAATATATGTATGCCAAGTAGAAGCACAAGTTTGAATTTTTAGGCACAAATACAAAAACTATGCATATTCAGAAATTATTTTATCAACTTCATTTAATAATCGTCAAATTCATACACTAAAACTTAAGTTTTGTTTTTTTCCAAATATGAAACAACAGCAAATCAGTGATGTCTTTACAGGAAGAAATAATGAAAACAGGTTTGAGGTAAAACTCTATAATCAGGAAGAATCCAGAATTAATTTCTCAAGTATCCGTTAAACTTATTTGATTATATTTTCATGCTCCAAAGAGTAAATAAAGAAAGATGGAGAACAAATATCATATATGCTTTAATCAATTAATCCCGTACAAACACACATGCACACACATCTATATTTTGGACAGGTTTCAAAAAGCTTTATGCATGGCTGATATTTTTGTTAGTTGGTCTGTAAATGTATATTATATATGAGTGTATGTTGATATTACCAGTTGTGAATATGCAAGATGCTGAAAAGTTCTTGGCCCAACCCACTTCGCAAAATTTGACCAAACATCAAATTCTTTTTAAAAATTGTTTCTATGTCAGGACAAGAACATTTCAACACCTACCTTGTAGATAACATACTTTGTTGAGGTTCTGAACTTCTCTTGGCTTAGCTCATTAACAGGAAAGAAATTAGATAAAATTGTAAGTGTCTTTCAAATTAATTTTTTTGAATGTTCATGTTATCATTGACAGTATAAATTTAAAAACCACTATGTGGTTCAAAAAAAAAAAAAAAAAAAAAAAGGTTCTATGATCTGATCTCTCCCATCCTTCTCTTAAATCTTCTTCCTCTCTCATAATCTTTCTTGTATGAAACGAACACTGAAAAGATCGCCAACGCCTACTTTCAGAGGAGCTTTATAGTTTTCTTCATTCAATATCTTTCTATAAAAGAAATTGCCACCTGTTACTGCTTCTTTCTTTCTCCCACCACAAGGTAAGCAACATTCCATTTTCTTTTATTTCTTCATTCAAGCTACAAGCCCCCATGATCCTGAAAGATCATTTCACACAACATAGTCACACGCTATGCTTTGCACTGTGACATGGTCCTTAATATTAACTGTTAAATAAATATAAATAAACTTCATAAGGGACATGCTTTGTGTTTCTACTTCTCCTTCCCTTTTCTTTTTTCTTTCGTTTACTACTTATCTGAACTGTGTCTTGTTTCAGGGAAGAAAGGTCAGGAAAAGAATTTGGGATCACTTGACAACAAACAGAATAACCTCCTAAAAAAAATAGTAGGAAGGGAATTTGGGGTTACCTGACAACAAACAGAATGACTTCCTAAGAAAGTGAGTAAGAATAAGTCACCTATGCTCACTTGACATACACCACCAAGTGAGATTTTGGTATTGTAATTTTACTATCCCGATGACCTCCGACAAGAGATCGCAAGAAAAATAGACTCTCATCATGCAATCATACGGGATGAGAAATACTCTCACAAGCCTATTCCATTAATTGTTGTATAGGGAATAAGGAAATTTTATCCTGGAGATCTTGGGTCCATTTGACTATTTAATGGGTAAAGGATAAAAGAAGATTACACCCAAAGAAATACAAAGAAAGTATCATACTTTCATCTTTGATGCAATGCAATTAACCAAGGGGAAACAAAACAAATATTATTCCAGAATTCTATATTACAAATTACGAAGAAAAAAAAAAACAACTTTTGTGAACATTCTACAGCAATTTTTTCTGTCATTACGAACATTCAAACTCCATATTCATGAAACACAAACATTTGAACTGACATCCAAAATGTTCTTTTATTAAATGTACACCTGTCACTCCATACTTTTCCCATATTTTGTATTTTTTATATAAAATTTATTTACAAACATTAATTTTTTGTTTTTTGTCAGTACAAAATGTGTTCTTATCTGAGCAAACCTACCTTTTCATATTTTTTTTTTTAACCTGGGTTTCATAACTTTTTTTTTTTTACTTCTTCCTTCAAAGAATTATTGTTTTTTAATACTGGAGACTCTCCTATCCAATTCTATAATCCATTTCTTTCCATCAAATTCATGAAAACTAGTTTCACCATATGATCCAGTCCTCTCCCTAGATATTTGATATTATTATTATTATTATTATCCACTAATTCCTAAAGCCATTTCACTCTCTTGATCTTTTCATAAGCTTCAAAGGGCCCTACAGAGAACACTTGCTTCAGTCTGGTCTATCATGTTCTCATCCAACTGGTCCTCATCACTCATTTTAGGTACAAAATAAGTGCATCTTACAGAAAAAGTGGAAAGAAACTACCACAAGGTCTGGTGCTTTTTGAGGCTTGACAACCAATTTCACTTTCTTTATCCATGCAACTATATCACCGTCTTCGCTAAACAGTGGTATTTCATTGCTACTCAGTCTCACCATTCCAGACTCCATATCATCAAAATAGCTCATGGTTCAAAAAGTAAAGAAAAGTCTCCTAGAATATGATCTCCTCATCCTTCTCTTAAGTCTCCTTCCTCTCTCACAACCTTTCTTGTATGAAACGAACAAGGAAAAGATTGCCAACTCCTATTTTCGGAGGAGCTTTATAGATTTTCTTCCTTCTCATAATTATCTCTTCCCACAATATCTTTCTATAAAAGAAATTGCCGCCTGTCACCACTTCTTTCCCTCCCCCACCATGAGGTAAGCAACATTCCATTTTCTTTACTTCCTTCATTCAAACTGCATATTATTAATGTTACTTAAATCTTTGTAGAAAATTGTTTTGGATGAAGAGAT
Organism: Acanthosepion pharaonis; assembly: GCA_903632075.3. Classification (NCBI taxonomy): domain Eukaryota; kingdom Metazoa; phylum Mollusca; class Cephalopoda; order Sepiida; family Sepiidae; genus Acanthosepion; species Acanthosepion pharaonis. Next base: position 717,791 of record CAHIKZ030001167.1, read on the forward strand.
TAATTTAACTATTAGTTGAATTTTATATACCTATTTTATATCAATGAGGACATTTACTTTCATAAAGGCAGGAGTTAGTACTGGAAGGTTTTTTTTTATTTAGAGAGTTAATAAAGGGAATTTTTAAATTAATGTTTAGTTTATATGTAAAGTTAAGAACAGAATTATGTTTGAATAATTCCTTTAGTTTTAGCGAAAAAGAAAATATCTTGAATGTATCATTGGTATATAAGGTTGGTTAATTATTTTGTTCAATATTTCAATTGTGAGCCACATTAACATATGCAAAAGAAGGCTCCAGAAAGGTATGCATATGTCTGTGTGTAAATGTTTCCAAGATGGTCTTATAATGGAACTTGCGTAACAAAAGCTTAAGTTTTTTGGGTTTTTTTTTTTAATATAGAGGGTCTAATTTTTAGAGTGAGGAAAAGGTGTAAACATTATAATGATGTCTACAATATCTTTAACAGGTTTGCTACATATTTTGTTGTTGGGTTTGTTAGATAAGATTTGTAGCAATTTATAGAATTAATGCTTTATTTACGAGGTAAATATGGAGAGATTAATTTGTTTAATGTCAGTGGGGAATTCACACTATATCATACTACATCAGATTTTCAAAACTAAAAAAAAAATACAACTTTTAAATCCTTCAAGAGATGTAAACTACTACAAAACCTTGGAAATTCATCTGATTTCTTTTATTCTGAATAATGAAGTTAGTCAAAATCTTGGAATCTTAACAAAAACTAACTAGAACTGAGGACTTTTCCTTTACACCTTCAACACCAGGATAAAGTAACTATTCTGCCAACAATAAAAATTTATGATAAATTTAAATATAATACACATAATTTGTCTATTTTCTTGAATAAAATTTCTTTGAATGAATATTTGTTACTTAGATTATACCTGTATATATGAAAAAAACAACTCACAAATCTGATCTCAAAGTTGTGTGTGTATATATATATATATATATATATATATATATATATATATATATATATGACCAGCTACTAGCTTCCAAGAACACCTGTCTGCCAGGGCAGCTAGCCAATTCTGAGTGCAGATGCCTGCTCAAGCACATTTGTGTTTGTTCAAAAATCTGTGCTTTATACTGCAACTATACTGCACTGTTTCTGGCAAAGAACTCAAACTGGTGTGATCAATAGTTTGAAGAATGTCTATATATACAAACCCTCTGTCATGATGACTTGAGACTTTATGCTAGCACAAGCATTGACAGCATCTGAAAAGTTCTGTCTACCCAAAGGTACCATGCTGTGATTGCCTCCTCAGGCTGATAACATCAAGAAATCATCTTTCTCACAAATTCCCCATGGTGAAAATCAAACCAGAGTTTCATACGTACATACCTACCTACACATACGTGTGTGTTCGTGAGAGTGAGCAAGTGGGAGAGAGAGAGAAAAAATAGAGTGAGTGAGATGTGGGAGGTATGATTAAGAGTAGAATTTCAGTTGGTAGTGAGGATGTAATTATCCAGGCAGGATGAATAAAGAAATCAAGTGCTTTTTGTTTGTGAAGTAATTTGTCCACTAAATAAACAGATTGCTCCTCTAATATGGTTGTAATCTAAGGCATAAATTTGCATCATTCTAAAACCTGTGACAGGTCTTGGACAAAAATAAATTGAAAAATCTGAGTAGACAGAAACTTCGAGGACCAGATGAAAAGAAAAACAAGTAAAAGCAGAGAAATAATAGAAAGGCATGAATGTAAGCTAGGAAGAAGAAAAAGCAAGAAGGAAAACAAAGAAAGGAAAAACTGATTGTAGATAAAAAGAATAACAATAAAAGAATAAAATGAATGTATAATAGAAATAAAAAATTGAGATAATGAATAAACATTTTTGTTTATTCATTATCTCAATTTATTTTTAAAGGAGTCACAGAAAATAAAAAAAGAATAAAGCAAACAAAAAATACTGATGAAAATAATAAGGAAAGGAAAGTAAACAAGAAAAACAAATTTTACTTGAAGAGAAAGAAATAATAATTCCAAGTAAAGCAAATTCTAACAATTCCTGACCAAAAAACTGAAAAAAAAAGTTTAAAAATAATCATGATGGGAAAGATTCAATTTTATCAAAATGAACTTCCTCATTTCAGAGAAGAAACTTTCAAAGGCATAATAGCACTTCACCAAGACAGAAACATTATTTAATGACAGTTTAACCTTCCTATGTCTTATTTGTACAAAAGGAAATAAAAAATAAGATTTTTCTTGTCTCTAAAATTTTATGAAGGTCAAAAGATGTAACAGACATAAATGAAGTGAGTAGAGGGCATATAAGATAAAAAAAAAAATGATGATTGTCAGTAAACTGCTTTCTTTTTATTTTAAGGCAAATTGGTTAATCTAGTTAAGATTTTATTTCTTATCAGGAAAAAAATTAAGAAAAACTAGAGTAAAAAGCTTTGAAAGAAAGAAAAGATTGTGTTATGGTGACCTATCTACATTAGAATGAACTCTTCCTCCTTCATAAATACTAACCTGCGAGACTTCCTAAGGCAGCTGTCAGGACGCAGTGTAACCCTACAGTTCAGACGGCCACTTCTATCCGCTGACCAATAACACTTTTATTTTGTATATATGTTCTGTTATTTCAATACACTTGTTCAACATACATTCTTCTTTCCATGTCTGTCTTTCTGGCCCCTAACAGGCCACAACAACTTGGCAACAAGGATTTGTGAGGACCACTGGGATTAAAAAGGAACTCTCCTAAAACACGGGCAAACAAGTTTTCATAAAAGAACTACATGTAATTGCCAATTTGTTTTAACAGTGGATGTACGAGAAGTTTTTATTTTTACTTTTCATAACAGTTTTCTCATTTGAAAAGACACACGTCATGGAGGATTACGTAAGTATTTTATTAGATCTTGTAAAGTACCAGAATGCACAGCAATTACAGCTCTAAGAAAGAATGGAAGAGAAGTGGCAAAAACAACTGCTCTCTCAACAGGAAAAAATGGAAAATTTATTTCTGTAAACCCAGGAGGAAAATCAAGAGAGACAGCTTGAATTTCAAAAGCAAGTTTTAGAACTGACAAGCTGTAGTAATCCCATCAAAAACGAATTTTCTTTTTCGCAAAACACCATTTGGCGTGCGATAGAGAATTTTTCATACACTCCCAATGAAGGCATAACCTTTATGTCATACTTTAGAAGATATGAGGACTTATATACTACAGAGTATGCAAATTGGAGTGACTCAAAAAAAGTATGTCTTCTTCTGAGGAAACTTGGCACAAATGAGCACACAAAATTCATAAACTACATTCTGCCCTGGAAGACTAATGAATTGACATTCACTGAAGCATGGAGCTTTTCAGTCAAAGACATATATTTTCCATAAGAGATGGAAATGTCTTAATCTAACTAGGAAAGAATGGGAAGATTACACCACTTTTGCATCAGTAGTAAACAAGCACTGCGACGATTTTAGACTGGCGGAACTAAGTGCCATAGCTTCAAATGTTTGATATTCGTGCATGGACCAGTTTCAACAAAAGATGCAGAAATTAGGTGAAGAATACTAAGCAAATTGGAGAATGAGCCGAATATAACTCTACAGCAGATCGCTGAAGAATGTCAGATGTACGTCAGTTTAAAGAAGGATTCTAAAAAGAATTGGGTATTGCTCACATCAAAAAAGTACACTACAAACAGAAACAAAGTCTCCTAAAACTAATGAAACAAAGAAAAAGCAAATTAATTTGCCCCTTAACCCATGTTACGGATGTGGGGCCCTACACTGGTACAAAGATTGTATTTTCTGGAACAAAAAAATGTTACATATATAACGGAGTCAGACACAAAAGCTTGCATTGCCGATCTAAAAATAAAACCAATAGCTGCATAAAAAATACATGGTCAGATGATCTAGACAGTACTAATACCAGGAAATTCATGCACGTAAAAATGTTAAACAAAAATGTGGAATTTCAACTAGACTTGGGTTCTGATTTAACAATAATAAACTTGCAAATATGGAAAAGATTGGGTAAGCCAACCATGATAAAATCTAGCAAGATTGCAAGATCAGTAACAGGGGAAAAAATGAAATTCAAGTGAGAATTGATTGCTAATACAACGTTCAACAGGAAGACTCTTAAATTAAAATTGTTCGTCCTGAATAATACTAACAACCTATTTATCACTGATTGGATGACACAATTCCAGCTTTGGAAACCTGTAAATTCATACTGCCAAAAAATTGAAAATTGGAATGCCAAAGCTGAAAAACTGAAAAAAGAACTGAAGGAAGCCTATTCAGGAAGTTTTTCTGGTTGGTTAGGCAGGTGTACCAAGATGAAGGCAAAAGTTGAACTATGACGTCCAGCCAGTGTTCAAAAAGAAGTGAAATGTGCCTTTTGTCTCATTGGAACAAATTAACGAGGAACTTGACAGATTAGTTAAAACTGTTCTATCAAAGGTAGAGTACAGCAAATGGGCCACACCAGCAATCTATGTAAAAAAGAAATCGAAAGACATATACGTTTGCATTGATTTTTCAACAGGATTAAATGCCATTCTGAAGGACTATCATTATCCTCTTCCTTGCCCAAAAGACATTTTGCGAAGCTAAATGGGGGGAAATTTTTATTGAAAAATGACCTTAGCGACACTTATTTTCAAATTCCGGTTGAAGAGGTGAGTTCGAAGCTATTGTGTATAAATACACATCACGGAAATATATATAATATATAAATTCAAATGTTTACCATTCGGGGTCAAGGATCTACTTTGGTCTAGAATTCACATTGACTTTGCAGACCATCTAGAAGGATATTACTACCTCATTGTAGTCGACAGTTTCTCGAAGTGGCCCAAAGTACACACATGCAAAAACCAACTACAGAAATTACTATAAAATTTCTACATGAACAGTTCACCAGATTCGGAGTAGTGGACACCTCAGTGTCCGATAATGGAAGTCAGTTTACATCTGGAGAATTTAGAAACTTCTGTGAAACATATCAGATCGAACACATCACTACCACTCCATGCCATCCAAGGTCTAATGGACAGACTGAGAGATTTGTGGATACTTTGAAGAGAGCGTTGAAAAAAGCTAGGGCAACACCAACTGAAAAAGCCCTTCAACAATTTCTGCAAGTACAAAGAATTACACCTAATAACAAAATACCAGCTTTGAAATCTCCAGCCGAGGTGATGTTCACATGTTGGATATGGTCCATTTACAATAAATTACTCCCGAAACAGACGAAGCCAAGAAGAACAAGCATCGTAACCCCAGAGAAAAAGTTTTTTTCAGAATTTTCAAAGACAACAAATCTTTTTGGGAGATGGGTACAATTGAAAAAAAAGAGTTGGAAACATGGTATATATTATAAAGGGTCCACAATTTACGCATAAAAGACATCTCAATCAACTTAGGAAATGCCTAACTGATGAGGCTGATCGCGGGCTTTCTGAGGAAATAGTTATGGATGTCATATACAACACTTTCGATAATTCACCCCCTCTAGCAGCCCCCGAAATGTATTATGCTAAGAGAAAAAGGAAAGCAACTGATTTAATAGTTGTCAATCCTAAATGTAAAAGGTATTGAGACCACAAACAAATAAAGTTCTCAAAGCTGTTCTACTTTGAACTTGGTAAAACAAGTCAGCCAAGTTTTAAATACCTAGCCAGTTGTAAAAAAGGAAATGCTTGTTTTCTCTATAAATTAAACAAGTCAAGCGGAGGAAAACCACTCAAAAGTTGGTAAACTTTCTATAAAAATATTCCTCGAAATTAATTTTTTTGAAACTTTTTTTTTTTTTTACAGCTACATACACAGCCTCATAACTTTAATATAAAAAAGAAAAAAAAAATTTTCTTCGGACTCATGCGGAGTTAAGATTTTAGGATGGGGGGGTGTTATGGTGACCTATCTACATTAGAATGAACTCTTCCTCTTTCATAAATACTAACCTGCGAGACTTCCTAAGGAGGCAGTCAGGACGCAGTGTAACCTGACAGTTTGGACGGACACTTCTATCTGATGACTAATAACACTCTTATTTTGTATATATGTTCTGTTATTTCAATACACTTGTTCAAACTATGTTCTTCTTTCTATGTCTGTCTTTCTGGCCCCTAATAGGCCACAACAGATTGATGGTTATGTAGGTTTAAATGGGTGTCTTATTTTGCAGTCTGCATTAATAACAAGATGTGCATTTAATTCAGTCATCTAGTAAGTAGAAATTTAAATTAAATATAAAAGATCCCAAAAATAAAACACTAACAGACCTTGAACCAAAGAATATTCAGTTAATAAAATTTAGTATAATTTTTACAGAATAGAAACCAATACAAAATAACAGTCCTTTTGTATTGACCCATTTTAACAAATCTGAATGTAAACATCCAGATTCCATCAGCTGCTTCTTATTTATAACCTATTTAAATGTGATTATACAACTGAGGAAACTGGTTGAAATATTGGAAATATTCTTATTGTAAGACAGCATTAAAATCTAAACAAAATTAATGACTAAATACCTGCTCATGCCATCACAAAAAGATTTTAGGATTTTGAAAATCAATCATTTTTAATGAAAAATTACATTACATTTATTACAGAATAGATTGATGTGCAGGTCACTGGTGATGAAAGTGGACTTGGCAATCAGTGTTCAAATTAGAGTCTAGTCTGTTTCTTTCACTTCATACTAATGCCCTAGGAAAAGGTGTAAAATCCATCTCTCTTCCAACTAGCTATGGATTAAATAGTAGTGTAGACTGGGTTCTCTAACTCTAGATGGCAGCTAGTTTAAGAGAACGACTACTCTGATTTTAAAACTGGATATAATCCTGTTAGAACTGATACCTATTGGTTGCACATCAGCCAGTTAGCGTTTGCTATGCCTACTTCTTCAGACCAATAGTTTTATTTTGATCAAAGGAATGCTGTTGGCTTAACAACTAATAGGTTTTTTTGAGGAATCATAAATATGTATTTTGGGACATTTATGGTTATTACATCTGTAATAAAAAAAAAAAATAGTTAAATTTTAAAAGTAATGATAAACCACTCCAAAATGGTATTTTAAAATATTTAAACACTTGCTAATGAATTACAATCTTTAACACAAAAGTAAACAAAAAGATTTTTATTTCAATCCTTAAAGTTTACATTTCTGAATGAATCTAACTAAAATAACATTAAAGTTTGAACCAAAGCTTTATAGCAACTAGTTCAATGTTATACTACTAACTCTATGAGAACAATAATTCTTACGTGCTAAATAAATTATTTGTACCATAACAGTAAATAAAAAGATAAATAATACAGAAAAGCTTAAGTTTATCTTAAAGTCATTATTTTTCTGTTTACAGTTTTTATTCAAATAACAAAAAGTAATTAACAGACATTTAAGAATAAGACAGCTCCAATCTAAAAAATATTTTTCCTTTCACAAAGTTCAAAATGTATTCAATTTTTTTTTTAAATTAATGAAACATTAATTTCTTTATTTTCTATTACTAAGAATACAAATAATCACGAACATATACAAATATATTTTAAAAAATGTATTGCTGTTATTAATCAGTAACAAAAACAAAAATCAATTCATGAGAAGTGGACAAATAAGTATTATAAAATATATATTATTTTTAGTAGTAATCTATCATTTAAACTACAACAGACAAAATGTCTATTGAGCATAAATTCAGGTGCAAACTTGTTTTGTTGATAATTAAAAAAAAAGACATCCTTCTCTTGAGAATATTGACCTGTCATCTTGCTCTAAGCAAAATGCAATACAGCAAACTTAACACAAATCCACAGTAGCCCTGCTAATTCCTGTTAGATTTTGGGTGATAATAAAATAGTTTCCTGTTCCTAGCTATAGCATCACATTTGAATCACATATTTTTCTTTCTTTATACAGATTTGTTTCTCTTTCCATAATTTATAGTTACTTTCTCTCACTTATTTCATAGTTCATTGCATGTGTTGCCATTATCTATATTTTCTCTTTAATATTTTTTGTGAGTTTTTCCACATCTGTATTCTCTCCATAATACTTTACATAATTGTTTTCATATCATACTAACAATTTTTATTCTTTTTCTTTCATTAACACTTATTTCTGTTTATTCTATTATTTTTCCTTTATAATAAATTGCTAATGTACTATACTTTGTTATAAAGACATTATAAACTGATCTTTGAATATGATAAAATTAATGAAATGGTTTCAAGTACTAATTGTTATCTTGTGCTCAAATGCAAACCCAAATTTTCTACTTCTTCTCATAAGTCAGTTTGGTTGTCTCATAGTTATAAGTTGTGGTAAATGCTGACCAAGCCTTTGTCTACTGTAATAATACTGCTTATATCTACATTGATCACAGTTTTGCCAACTATTTATCATTTTCTCCTTTTGTACAATGGCTAAAATACTTGCATATTAGCCAGCAGTATTTGTGGCTAGTCTTAAAAAAAAAAAATGTGAAAATGCTGATTTTCAAAGCAAGTAGATTTTATAACATAACATCCTTCCACTATATGCTATGACAGTGTCAGACTACACTAAGTAAATATACATTTTTGTCATTCAATTTATATAAAATTCTTTCTTTAAATGTTACTTTCTCTTTGAAACAGGAACTAATGAAAAGCAAAAAGTTTTCAAACTGTAAATTTGACTTAAGATGAAAAAGTTATATAATATTACTGTGCCATAGATTATAAAAGCATCACTGTAAAACTCCATATCAACATGGAAATTAGTTCTTTCTTTAAACTAATCAAACAAAAGCTTCTTTCTATGGAAAAGTCAATATGATTGGTCAATGAACTTTTTATTTTAAAATAATATTTCTAAAAAGACGTAATAGTAGAAAAGCAATTTTTTCATTTTTGCTGCTTAAAAAAAAACACACTGCTGATTTTGTTTCAGATGTGATTAATGCTTTTAGTTGGGTCAGATTCAGGCTAATCTCTTATTTGTTAGTATTTCATTTTTGAATTGAAGAAATATCACTATGCTTTGTTATTCTAATAATTGTTCTCATTTTGATTATTACATAAAGTATTACAGACATAACAAGTACACACTGATCATTTTCAATTCCTTCAATTATTGATAATTCCTCTTCTCAAAAGAGAATAAAAAGAAAAAAAATATATGTAAATAATTGTTTAATAAATAAATGAGATAGAATGAGCATTTAAATAATTCAGTTGCAAAAACAAAAATAAAGACAATACTAAAACTGGAAGAAAATAATTGAGGGAAATGCAAATGTGTTATGCAAGAAATATGAAATGATGAAATAGATAATGAGTGAAGGGACAAAAATACAAGCAACAAATAAGACAAAGATAATGAGAAAAAAAAGAGTAAATTTGTTGAAGAGAGAAAACAATGTGGAAGAATAAATTGATATAGAAACCATTTCTACTTTGCCATACTGCGCAAAATAGGCCCCCAGCCTATTGCCACAAACGTCAACTAGGATACCATAAACCGTTATTCTTGTTCTATGGGTCCCTAGATATTCGGTTTGTAGATGATTTTAGCTTCATCCTCTGTAGGTAACAGGACGTCCCATAGTGTTCATCCTTCTGATTAGAATTTTAGGTCGTATCTTGAGGCTTTTCAAGGCCTCTTCCATAGTCTCTCTACTGGCACCAATCAATGTTCATGTTCACACTTTGGTTGTCAGTAGAGAGATCATCCTTGTTTTTCGATTTCCCCTGGAATGGTTAGTAATTCATTTCCTTTGATATAGGCATCATATTTATCCTTTAGGCTTTTATAATAGTTTGCACCTTTTTGGAGTCTGCCCTCACCTCAGAGTGAGTTTTTTTTTGCAGTGATGTATCCTTCACCATGATAGAACCAGCTTCGTCCTACCACAGCTAAATAGAAAAAAGTGTGCCTATATGGCTTCCAGAGTTTTATTCTAGAATTGAGTAAAGTCTTGCAATCTAGTAGTTGCAGAAAGGTAACAACTCAAAGGAAAATTTAAACTTGGTAAAATGAAATAAGCAACGAAAAGAAATACACTAGAAACTTAAAAGTTTGGCTGACAAAAAAGAAAAAATAAACTCAAATGGAAAAAAATCAAAGTAATAAACTGAAAAATCAAAAATTCAAAAGGTTTCTATAAAGAAAAAAACGAAAGATAAACAACTGACTCATATGAAAGTTCTTCCAAATCCTTGCCAGGCAGAAACTTAGCTGAAGAAAAATGAACATAAAAATCAATCAGACACAAGCCTTACAATCTCCAAAATCATTCTCCCAGTAAGCAAAAGTCAAAAGCCTTTATTTACCAAGTGATTTTCCTGATTGACCATGCCATTCAGGGAGGAAAGAAAATTAGCATAACTTCTGATACTTAAAGTAGCAGATTTTTTGTTTACTACTTTTTTCTTTAATTCCCCTTCGGCAGACCATGCGCAAAACACAAACTCTTTTTCGAAGTAGGTGATTTTCTATTTCTAAACAGAACTACCATTGGAGACACAAAAATCAAGCAAGTAAAAAGATTTAAATATCTAGGAAGTGTGGCACTAAAATTCAAAGGTGAATTGGGATAACAAAAGAGGCCTTCCAAAAGTATTACTAAGGAGGAAAAGACAAAGAAAAGAGTACTGAACTGTTATGTATTATTAGTCCTCCTATATGGCAGTGGAAGTACTGAAAGATAACATTAAATGTTCCTATTTATAAATTATTTTTTAGAGATAAAATTAAAAAATAAAATAAAAAATGGAAAAAAAAAAAGTATATAAATTTTTTTTTCTTTATTTAATGCTGACCTGTTCACAAAGCTCTTTGACAGCTGTGAGGTTACCACTGATACAAGCCAAGTGCAGGGGTGTCTGACCATAGTTATCTTTCTGACGAGGACAGAATCCTGAGTATATAAGCAAACGCATCAACTCCGAATAACCTGTAAACACAATGACAAGACAAATATAGTAGGTTAAAATAATAAGGACATAAATTAATATTTACTGACAAAAATTTTGATATGAAAAGTAAAATGGCAATTTGTAAGAATTATTACATAAAGTGCAAAGCAAAAATAATTATAATTCTGAGAATAAATTGAGGTGCATAAAAATAGCTGTTTGTTAAATTGACTATATCTATACACATTTTAAAATCCTAAACACAAGTACATTTGCAAAAGACTGTTGACACTACTCTTATGTGTGGGTGTGATGAGTGAGTGACTATTAGAGATGGGTGGTTTAACCAAAAAAAACAACTTTTTTCGGTTTCATCTCCACACCGTGAAACTGCAAAATTTTTTACGTAGCCGAAATCTTTTGGTTTTTTGGGGGTTTTTTTAAGTGCTATCATTACTGAGTGACTATATCCAAAGAAACACTATCGAAAAAGACTTTCAGATGTTAATAAAATTAAATTTTACCAATATTTACCATTGTAAGACAAAAAGGTTGAACAAAAATATGTTAAAAACATTTAATTGACTAGTTTTAGGAAATAAATGTGAAATAGAGTCAGATTTTTTTGTAAGGGTTGTACGTAAATGTTTTCTAGTAAGAAGCCAGTGTATGTCAATCATGAAATAAAGATGTTGTAAACAAGAAAAATGAAGATTTTTTTTTTTATAAATAAATTTGTTTTTATCTAGGGAAAGCAACTAAATTAGATATTAAGAATAATTAAAATAGTTCTTAATTTCACTTTTAAAATGTGTAATATTTCCAGATATGCGAGTCTCTGTGTATTGTTTGTTTTACTTTTCTACAAATAAAACTGTTTATCTAGCGAATACACCTAAAATTAGTTATTAAAAAAATAAAGTAAGTTTCAATCTCAGTTTTAAAATGTGTATATTTTTAAAACTGTAAGTCATTTTTTAAAACCCAAAGTGAAAATTATTCTTTTTTAGCCACTAATGTTCAGTGGGTGGCCTGCCTAAAATTCTTCTAAACAAGGAAAATTAATTCATTTTATTTTTACAAATATCTTTATGGTTTTAAAATGATTAAAAATAAAATAGTTTTTACTTTCAGTTTTAAAATGTGTATCTAAAAAAGAACAGATGATACTCGCAGATTTGGAAATATACACATTCTAAAAATGAAATTAAAAGCTTTTAATTATTTTTACTATTTAATTTTAGGTGTATTTGCTAGAGAATAAATTTATTTAGGGGAAAAAAAAAAAAAAAAAAAAAAAAAAAGCTTATTGATTTTCCTTGTTTAAAAGAAATCTATTTAATAAGTTGACTGACGTGCCAGAAAAGAATTGCTGTATTTTTAATTATGAGGGGTTTCATTTTTTTGGCTTTTTAAAAGCCACATCAAACTAATTTCTAGAGAGCTCTACCATTTTCTCTCTCAAAAATGTGTTGCCCAAAGACAAATATAGATATTTTATGCGACAATTTCATTCATATTTTACCAATTTGTTAATAAATATGATAGTTATTTATAGTTAACAATTTATTCGAAAGTTTAATAAAAAAAAACCTTAATCGAAAACAAGTGTCTGTCAGTGTCAGGCAGTAGTTTCAATAATTGGAAGGTTCTTTTGCCACACATTTACTATCAGTTGCTCCTTTTATTTATTTTTATTTTTTTTACTTTGTAATTTTTGAAAGAATTCACTTCCACAGGTCAGGGAAGAAATGAACATCTCCTTGGTTGTACTTTAAGGTGTCTTCTAATTGAGTGTACAATTTCCAAATATTGATGAAGATTGGTCACGTTGATTTTGCAAAACAAAGTAACTTGTAAAATTTAATCTTAGAAAAAAAAAATAATATTTCGCATTTTCGGCTGGTTGAAGCAAAATGCCATTTTAACTCTAGTGGATATGCATGCGTGTGCACACATGTGATGATGGGTGAATGTACAGTAAACATAAAAGTATCACTATAGAAAAGGAATCAGCAAGATAAGCTTAAATTTCTGCATTCACTGTTCACTAACCCCCTTGGGAAAGGCATGAAATGATCTCCTTACCCTCCAGCTAAAAATAGCAGAATAGACTTGGCTATGTGTGTGTGTGTAATGAGATAATACAATAAACATTAAGAAAAATGCTGAAGATGCAGGGACACTTAACTTTAAATTTCTGGTGTCTGAGTTACAACTTACTGCTAAAAAAAACACTATTGTTTTTAAATATCCCCACAATAATAATTCAAAAATTAAATAATATAAAACTAGGCACATAATACTATCTATCGACACAATAATGACTACAATTAAAAAGAATTTATCTAAACTTAATATAAAATATGTTACTACTTCAGAATCAATAAGAGATTTAATTAATACAAAACAAAATAATAACCTAAAACCTTAAGTGAGAATTTACAATAAACTGTAAAAGATGTCTCAAGAAATACATAGGTGAAATATCTAGAAAGTTAAATAATGGACACAAAATGTTTTTTACAAAGCAACACACTAAATGCATTAGCTGTTCATCCTAAGTCTGATCATGATTTGAACTTAAAAAAATACAGTGTCAATTAAATGAGAAAGCAATTTATTAAGGCAAACATTTATAGAAAGTGTACATGCTGGATGATCCTGGACACAGATTTACTTTAGAAGTCTCAGAAATTAGTACACTTTCTATAAAATTTTGCCTTAATAAATTGCTTTTTTAAAACCACTGTGATTACAATTTGGGATATTTAAAAACAAGTGATAAAAACAAAAACTCTACGAAGTAGAATGCTATGTCAGAAAGGTTGTGTATCTAGAGACATCTTCAGCATTTTTCTTAATGCATAATTATCACCAATTGTTATTGTATTTCATTCTCCCCTCCTATTGGAATGTTCTTAGTTTTCCAGATCAAAATTTCCATTTTTGAATCTAGTGAAACACTTATAAACAGTACATACAATGAATATAGTACCATCACCATAAATGAGAGCATTTTTCTTTTCATAAAAAGAGCATCAAATGATGACAATTATAGTATTTAGTAGATATGTTGCCTATCACCTGGCCCATACTCCTTTCATGAAAAGGAGTAGCAGTTTATCTCTTGTTTCCTGTTTCAGATGGGGTTTACCAGTTCCTTTCTTCCATGGCCATAATGAATTAACTGTTTTTAACTTTTTGGTAATCTGACTGATCAGTGGCTACGAGCTTTCATCTTGAGGGTGCTGGGTTGGTAGTTTTCTGGTTGCTATATCCTAAATGGTAACAGTTGCTTACTATCAAGGTAATTGCAGTGCCATGTCATGCATGGATAGGTGTCACTGCATATATTTCTGGTGGATAATCATGTGGCTACATTATGCTTTAGTCTGAGCCACCTTCCAGCCAGTTATATAATATAATTATTTTGGCCTCTTTCTCTTTAAAAATTAAAATAATCTTCTCATGACAGTTACAAATAAAAGAAATATGAGTAAAGCAGTTAACAAAAAAAAAAAAAAAAAAATCACCTAACCCCTCAACCATTTCTTCTCCAATATTTGTGGTATTCATACCAATTTCTGCAGTGTAGAATCATTTCTCTTGAAAGTTCTTCAGATATCTTAGCACTTTGCAAAACTAATTGAATCCCTTCTCCGGCATAGATGTTTATATACATTTTTATCAAAAGTGTCTTTTACAGACACAGACGAATAAACACATCCAAAAACCGGCTACAGATGCGCTTATATGTCGATCTTAATTTTTTATGCCCTTCTGAGATTGAAACAAGTCCAATTGTTAACTTATACATCTGGTAGAGGTGTTAGTCACACAGTTACTTCAAGGTGCCTCAGTTTCTTAGTTACTATATTTAAAACAAATAAAATATTTGCCTGAAAATGCAATTTTTCACTAAATAATTGGCAAGGAAGGGTTTAAACTCTCCTATCGCTACCAATTCTCGGTTCCAAGCTATCTTCCTCTTTGTCAAAAAGATTCTAGGATAACATATGCATGGCCTTGGTGTTTACACATCCAGGAAACATCTTCCAATGGCAATCTACAGAGGTACTTTCAATGTTCTTTACTGCATTCTATTAGCTATCACCATTTCCTTTATTGCTCCCCTTTTTCTCAGGACTGTAACATTAGATAAAATATCTAACAGTACAGAAATAGCATTCTCTACATTCATCTTTGAACATGCTTTTAATATTCATGTCAAGTGGTTTAATCATTCTAATATTACTGATAGTACTGATATTCAGACTTTCAATTTTTCCATTACTCAGTCAAATTTCCGAAATAATTCTGATCAACATGTTTCTTTACTTGATTTGTTCCTTAGCTCCTCACCTACCTCTTGCAAAGCATCACAACTCTGTCCTTTCGCCAATTCGGATCACACAGTAATATCTATTGATATTTCTTTTGATTCATTTATTAGAAAGGAAACTCCTATTCACAACACTTCTGTTACCAGCATACTTGTTGCACCGGCCTCTAACACAAGGGAATTACACCGGTTCTCACTATATATAGTGCCAGTAATACCTACCCGGTGTAAGCAGCGACAGTACTACAACTGCCAAGCTGAGTAGTACCCGTTTCCTACCTTTGTATCTATGATGTTAAATACACTTGTTCTTTAAACCAACTTCAACTTGATTTTCTTATTTTTAACTATTGTGCCACGACACAACAGATTGGCGACGATATCACTGCAGACAATCACCTAAAGTGATTGAAATACAAGGATTCGCAAGATTTTTTTGGCAAAACACCTTCGCTATTTCGAACAGATATGTGGATACACAAGGATTAATAGCAAATTAATTACTACAATAGTAATTTGGTGACGTAAAAAAAAAAAAATTAGAAACAACCAAAATTTGCTACCAAAAGTCTACAGCGTGAGAACGTGAATAATATTGTCAATTATAGTTGAAAATACTGACACCTAAGGGTTTAAAATAAAAAAAAAAAAAGGTTCACTGTTTTTTTTTTTTCTTTACAAAAACCAGAGTTTTTTTTGTCACGGTAAGATTTTTTTTTTTCTCCTCTTCAAAGTTAAATGATTTGTCGAGTGAAAAATATATATTCGCGTAAGTCATTTGTGCTTAACAAAGACTTAAAAATTCGAGTCATATTTGTGAAAAACCACAAAGAGGTTGGAAAAAATTTTTGTGACTTTCCCATTAGTCGACACTCCTTAAAGCGACGGATTTTTTTTGTTTTTTTTACAAGAAATACATATTTCTTGTTTGTGTATTAGTTGAGCAAACTAATTTTAGTAAGCAAGCCTTGGGAAAACTGATTTGTTTAATACAAGTGTAAACTGTATGGAGCGTAAATTGAATTCGTACCATGGACGTAGAATTAAGAGAGTCTCTTCTTCAATTGTTCAAATTTCAAACGGAACAAAGCAACAACTTCAACGACAACTTGAAAGTGAGGAGAAATTTAAAAAAGAGTTGTTGGAACAACAGAAACGCGTCGAACAAATCTTTATGAAAACACAGGAGGAAACAGAGGAAACTTCTGGAGGCAACACAGTTAACTAATGCAAGCGTAGAATCATAATGCATTCTCCCAAACGGCTGTGTGGAACGCCATTGAAAGTTTCAATTATAATCCAGAAGACGATGTCACGTTTGCTCATTTCTATAGAAGATATGAGGATATTTTTGTATCGGATTGCGGTACATGGACAGACGCTAAAAAGTTAGGTTTCTGCTAAGAAAATTGGGAACTGCGAGCATACAAAGTTCGTGAATTTTATCCTTCAAAAAAGACCAGTGAGTTGAACTTTCAAAGAGACAGTTACTCTACTAACAGAACTGTTTTCTACAAAACTTCTCTTTTCACAGGAGATATAAGTGTATGAATGTCACTAGAAGAGAGGAAGATGATTACACTACTTATGCAAGTATTGTAAACAAGTTATCATTGCACGACTTTAAACTGGAGGAATTATCATCAGATAATTTTAAATGTTTAATATTTGTGCAAGGGCTGGTTTTAGGTAAAGACACTGAGATCAGGCGTCGTGTTTCAAATAAACTCAAAAATAAGCCGAATTTAAAACTACAAAGCTTAGCGGAAGACTATGAACGGTTTGTTGCATTGAAACAGGACAGTCGTAACATAGAGGAAAGCGGAGTGTCGCACATTAAAAAAGGTCCATCAGAAGAAAAATTTAACTTCAAAAAAATAACCAGAGGAAAAACAGGGAAAAGATCCACCTGGACCGTGTTGGAGGTGTGGAGATAAACATTGGTACAATGAGTGTCCCTACAAATTCAAACAATGTGACAACTTCTACCAGAAGGGGCAGAAGACATCACATTGTAGGAAAAAATCTGGTAGAAAGAAGACATCCATTAAACTAACAAAAATTGAACCTGAGGAACGAAATATCCGGAAATTTGTACAGGTCAAAATGTTTAAAAAGAAAGTAAGACTACAGCTTGATAGTGGGTCTGATATTTCCATCATTAATATACAGACATGGAAGAAGCTTGGGAGACCCACTATGATTAAATCACATAAAACGGCGAGAAGCGTCAGTGCTGAATAAAATTCACCTTCTAAGGAGAATTATTGACAAATATTTCTTTTCAGAATAAGACCTAAAAAAGCGAAAATTTTTTGTCACGAAAATCAAATAACCTCTTTGAACTGATCTGTTGAAAAAATTTAGACTATGGGATCTGCCTTTAAGCTCTTTTTGTCAAAAAGTTGAGGATGCGAATGTGGAGGCAGAAAACTTAAGAGGGAGTTAAAAAAGAGAATTTTCCAGACGATTTACAGGCGGTCTTGAAGGTGTACAAAAGCGTAGCAAAATTTGAAGTCAAAGAAAATGAACAGCCAGTGTTCAAAAGAAAAGAAAGGTTCCATATGCCGCTATAGAATAAATAGACAGTGAATTAGAAAGACCGAAAACATGGGTGTCCTCGAAAAAAAAATTGATCACAGTGAGTAGGCTACGCCAACAGTTTACATTAAAAAGAAGAGCAAGGAGATTAAGGTTTGTGCCGATTTCTCAACAGGTTTAAACAATGCATTAAAGGATCACCATTATCCCCTTCCGAGCCCTGAAGAAATATTCGCGAAACTGAGTGGAGGGAAATATTTTTCTAAAATCGACCTCAGTGACGCCGTATTTACAAATCCCAGTCGATCAGGAATGTTCAAAGCTGCTATGCATCAATACCCATAAGGGATTATACAAGTTTAACAGACTTCCTTTTGGGGTCAAAAAGTCGCCCCTGCGATTTTCAGCAAACAATGGACATGATGTTAAGTGGGCTGGACTTTGCAGTAGGGTACCTGGACGATGTGTTAATGAACAGCGCTAGCAAAGAACAACACAAAGCTCATGTAAAACCAAGTATTCAAAAGGATCCAGGATTATGGATTTAAACTGAAACAGGAAAAATGTAATTTTTCATGGAAAAATAAAATACTTAGGGCAAATCATCGATGAACATGGAAGAAGGCGGATCCAGATAGATCGAAGTGCAATAAGAGACATGCCTGCTCCAGAAAATATTGCGCCTCTACAAAGTTTCTTAGGGTTGGCTTAATTATTACAATGTATTCATGCCAAATATGCATAAACTAAGATCACCCTTAATGAATTGTTATGGAAGGACCAAAAATGGGTCTGGATGCAAGAGTGCGAAGAAGCATTTCAGGAAATTAAAGATATATTAACGCCTGACTTGTTTCTGGCACATTATAATCCCAAGCGTGATATTATAGTTGCAAAAGCGATGCCAGTGCCTATGGCATAGGGAGCGCATACTACACAAAATGGATGATGGAAAAATAAAACCCATAGCCCATGCATCCCGCTCACTTTTTTACCAGCCAAAAAGAACTACTCGCAAATTGAGAAAGAGGCGCTAAGCATTATATTCGCAGTAAAGAAATTTCATCGTTTCTTGCACAGTAGACAATTTCTGTTACAAACAGATCACAAACCTTTCTAGTCTCGCTGACAAAACTCACCTTGCCGTGCGTCTCGAAAAGGGCCTCCAATCAATTGTGAACTGGGGCATGAATTGGCTGGTCAACTTCAACGCTCAAGACAAAACTGCTCTCTATTAATCACCACAGAGAGCCTTCCTTCCCTCCATTAGAATGTCTGACGCCAACTTCTTGAGAGCAACTCTCTGGCGCGGCTTCTCGGTCTCACGTTGACTGCTGACCTGAGATGGAATAAATACATTGAGTCAATTGCCTCGTCCACTGCGAGGGAAAGTTGGCTCCCTGAGCAGGCTTAGGAAGTTTTCTCCCCTGAGTCGATCCTCCAGATATACAAATCCACAATTCGCCTTACATGGAGTATTGCTGCCATATATGGTCTGGAGCCCCTTCTGTTTTTCAGGGTTCTTGATAGGCTTCAGAAGCGGATATGCAATATGGTTGGCCTTGACCTGGCGCCTTGTCTACAGTCACTTTCTCACAGACGCACCCGCCTCCCCTCTGTCTGTTCTACAAATACTTTCATGGAAATTGCTCAGAGGAGCTGCATTCGCTGGTTCCCAGACTTCATGAGTTCAAGCGCCCTACGAGGCTGGCATCCCGCTCTCACCCCTTCACTGTCGAAACTCCTAAATGTAGCCGTCTCTTCTTCTCTAATAGCTTCATGTCTCGCACCTCTCGCCTGTGGAACTCTCTTCCCTTCTCCTGTTTCCCTGAGAGTTATAATCTCCAGCTATTCAAGTGTAATGTCAATCGACATCTCCAGTTGCCTTAATCCATCTACTACCCTCATCCTTTCTTCTATCACTCCTATCTGATCTTCCTATTTTCTGTAACCCCTTGTGTCCTAGTGGCTTCCCGCCTTGCTTGGGGTGAAATGCTTAAAAAAAAAAAAAAATAAAATAAAAAATAACGATTTTTGGATCGAAAAAGGGACTACCACAACATACGGCGAATAGACTCCAAAGATGGGGTACCATTCTTCTGAATTATAATTTTCAAATGTAGTATGTACCATCTAAAAAACTTGGTCAAGCAGATGGCTTATCAAGGTTAATACCGAAGCACACAGAACCATTGGAGGACATGGTAATAGCAGCCATTCAAGCGGAAGTTGAAGTAAAAAAAAATACTTTATGTGACACGATAAGAGAACTTCCAGTAACGCTTGATGAGATTAAGAGTAAGGCAGAGGTGGACGAATTTATTATAAGCACTAAAGAAAAAAAAATCAACAGTAACCAACTGGATGAGGAAATTTATTCAATTTGTGATAACGCCCTGTTATATAGCGACAGGGTCGTAATTCCTACGACATTACAGAAAAGAATGCTCAAGGAATTCCATGTAGGACATCCAGGCATATCAAGAATGAAAAGCCTTATGCGCTCTTTCGTTTTCTGGCCAAACATAGATAAGGATATAGAAGAAAAAGTCAGGGAGTGTAGAGGATGAGCATTAGCTATGAAAGCTCCTCCGACTCAATTCGGATCGTGGGCAAAACCGGACCGACCTTGGTCGAGAATTCACTTTGATTTTGCTGGACTGTTAGATGGTTTCTACTATCACATTGTTATAGACAGTCTATCTAAGTGGCCGAAAGTACTGAAATGCAAGAACCCCACATCCGAGGCAGCTATTAACTTCCCGTATGAACTATTCGCCAGGTTTGGAGTTGTAGACTGCATTGTCACAGACAATGGAACGCAATTCACATCTACCGAATTTAAACATCTCTGCGAGGATTATCTAATCGAGCATATAACCATTCCACCATACCATCCAAGAAGCAATGGGCAAGCGGAGAGATTCATGGACACGTTCAAGAGAGCCCTGAGAAAGGCTAGTGGATCACCGATGGATAAGTCAATCCAACAGTTCTCACAAGTTTACAGGGTCACTCCGAATGCAAACATCGAAATGTCGAAGACACCTGCTGAGGTCATGCTCAGACGCAAGGTTAGATGAATTTTCCACAAGTTGTTACCAAACCAGGATAGGCCAAACCTTAAAAAAAAAACCAATAACAAAAAAATGGTATAAAGTTGGCGAAAGAGTTTTCTACAAGATGCATAGAAATAATAGGACCTTTTGGGAGTCCGGCACTATTGAGAAACAAATAGGCAACATGGTCTATATGATTAAGGGACCAGATTTCGTGCACAAATGTCACACTAACGAATCCGGAAAAGATACTCGAACAGTGAGGTGACCAGATCGCCCGAGTAGGACATCATGGACATAGTGTTTGATACTTTTCAGGTGCCCATACCAGAGACAGCTCCTGAGAATAGGAGGTCAGAAAGAAAACAGAAATCAACGGAGTTGATTAGGGTGAACCCAAAACAAAAATGTTATTAATTCCCAGACAGGATATTTTCAAAGGGGGGTGTTGCACCGGCCTCTAACACAAGGGAATTACACTGGTTCTCACTATATATAGTGCCAGTAATACCTACCCGGTGTAAGCAGCGACAGTACTACAACTGCCTAGCTGAGTAGTACCCGTTTCCTACCTTTGTATCTATGATGTTAAATACACTTGTTCTTTAAACCAACTTCGACTTGATTTTCTTATTTTTACTATTGTGCCATGACACAACAATACTGATTGAAATTCTTTTTGTAACTTTCTTTGAGACAACCTTTGGATTGATATTCTTAACCATCTTACAGAGAATTGTGTCAGCAAAGTCTCTTGAGTTAAATCTTTTGTACCTTCTCGGAAATACCACAATCCCCATCATTTATGATGGGCTGTGCAGAATCACTTTTTCTGGCTATACCAGCATGACAGTTCTGATCACGACATACCTCTTTGTGTTTGCTCATAATAATTGCAAACATGTCCTCAAAGGGGACAAGTTCTTATTTGTTGATAAGATAAGGCACCATATAGCCTCTCACAACTTTGGTTCATGTCAGTACTGGTAGTTCTGTAATATAGTGTTAAATAAGTATAAGTCTTCTATTTCTACTCTCGACTCAGTTGAGGTGTTAAAATCTGCTGATAAAGCAAAATGTTTTGCTTGGAAATTCTCTTCAGATTCTACTCTTGACTCATCTGGAGTATCTTTGCTTGACTTTTCACTAAGTTCATGGTTTCTGCTATCATCTCTGAATTGGATCCCCACAAAATATGTGAACTTGATGATATAAATCTTTACAAAATGTACTCTTGAACTGGCTCTAGTTCTCTCTAAACTTTACAATAAATGCCTAGCTGCTTCTCATTTTTCTTTACTACCAGTCTTTAAACTAAAGAGAACCATCTGATCCCTCTATTGGCCTATGAGAGTTCTACCACTTTTTGGCAAATTGAATTGGTTAATCATCTCACAACACAGGGTCTTCTTTCAAATAAGCAATACTATTTTCATATCTCTAGGTCAACTGCTGATATATTAATGATTATTACTGAAAGAGTGTCAAGCTTTAGATAAGAATGGTGAAGTTTGGTTTGATTTTTTAGATATCTTAAAGCCATTTAACAGGATTTGGCATGCTAGTCTTTTTGACAAGTTGAAAAGTTATGGTATATCTGGATGAATTTTTAAACTGATTCAATCTTATCAAATCACAAAATGAAAGTTATCTTGAATGGCAACTCTTCTAGATCTTTTTGCATTAATGCAGGTGTCCCACAGAGTTCTATCGTTGAACCTACATTATTCCTAATTTTCATCAACAACCTTCCTGATGTCATCAGTTCTTTAACTTGGTATCTATAATGATGATACAACTATTTACTCCTGTCTTAATAGTAAGTCTGAATTTCTGAATAAGGTTAAATTGGAAGCTGATAACAAAAATGACCTACAATCTGTTGTTAACTGGAGCAAGGAATGGTTTACTAATTTTAATGCCTCCAAAATAAAACTGCTCACTTTTAATTGTCTATGTCTCATCATTTTACAGTTGAAATTTCTAGCTGTAACCATAAGTTCTATGCTAACAATTTCTTCACTTGCAGTTCTCACTTATGGAACTCTTTTCTGGCCTCTTGCTTCCCAGTTAACTTTGATCTTTCAAAATTTAAATGTAATGCCAATCGTTAGCTTTTGTTTTCTTAATTCCTATTCTTTTATTATTCTCTCTCCTTAATGTTTATATTTTTCTCATATTCTTTCACCCTTGCATTTTAGTATCTTTATTTCCGTTCTTGAGGTGAAATGATTAAAAAACTGCATCTCACTTTCCTCAACTTTCACTTTTAATGTAAAAGTCATTTCAAATTCAAAATCCACACAAATTATATAGAAAGAGTTGAAATGCCACCTTTCAGTATATGTATATATGTTATAAGTTTCCATTACATGTTCAAATGCCACTTATTGAAAAATGCCATAAAATTTTGTTCCAACCCAATAACTCAATTATAATTAAAAATTAATTCTTGGGTTTAGTAAAAGTCAAATACAGAGTACATTTCATTATCTACATCAATACATACCTTTACAAAAATAAAAACTTTACAATCAAAAGTTTTTATTAATATCCATTATTATATTATTCATTTACTACATTTCAGCAGATGTGTTCATAATCCAGGTGATAGCTTTCATCTTTAAAAAATATATATGCAAATGAAAGAACACATCACCCTTTTTGGAATTAGGCCAAATAGACATAGCATCTTACTGAAGAGTGCGTGGAATGAAAAGTACATATAAAAAAAAAAAAAAAAAAAAAAAAAAAAAAAATGTATACCTGTGTTTAAAAAGAAGAAAAACTGTAAAGGCTCCTGCAGCTTTAAAGAAATAGCTAAAAATAATATATAAAATAAAAAAAAAAAATTATCACACTGCTGAAAACTAAGATTTGTAACCATATTCCCCTCCCCCATTGTCAGACAAGTGGATTACCACTGCCTGTAAGAATATTTAACAGCCAGATCTAAAGCTATTGAAGGAGGTGAAGAACCTGCTTGAGAAATGCATTGATCAATTGTAAGAATAAAAACAGTAACTATGTGAATACTAGTCTAAACAACTGAAAGAATAATGTTAAAAACTCATTTTAGAATTTCAGACAATATTTAACAAAAGGAAATTATCACCCATCATATTCTCTCATATTTACAGAATCTCAGAATCTATATAAATACTGAAATACTGACTTTGTAATAATAATCTATTTAGCACTGATGGTTTTCTTTTTATGAACCAAACCAAAATACAGGTTGGGACTGATAAATTGCAGTTGTTGGGGTCCCAAACTTGTATCCATGATTTAAATGGTCTGCAGTTTAGGTTAAAAGTGAGCCGCAGTATCAAAGCTTATCCAGTCCATGGAGTCATCTTTGAAAATGGGTAACACAGTGGTTAAGCATGCAAAATGCATATTCAATTCAAAGAGTTGATTATTAGCAGCTTTGAAAAAAAATTATTAAAACCATGCTTTAATTTCACATAAAAATCTTCACCAATATAAATAAATTTGAAAGACTAAAATGATTCCAGTTATAAAGCACTATGTCAAGAGATTCCATCATCAATCACAACAAAAGATGGTGGAAATCTTGTCTGCATGAGATTTTAACAAGGAAAAAATAAAAATTTTTTTAGAGTTTTATTAAGATCTTGAATAAAAACATTACAATATATTGTAAAGTATTAATAAAATAATATAACAACACAATGTAGAAGTTCAGGTTTCAATGCAATGACAACATATTTTACAACATTAACACAAAACATTTTTAATAAATTTACATGTACATAATGGAAAATAAAGTTTGTAATAATACTTCATTTAAGAAAGTAATGGGAGCTGCTTGTTGTTTTCTCTTTTCTTTGCATCTCTGAGCATAATCTGTAGTTGTAAAACTTTTACTGAATCACTAACACTCATAAAATTCCAGGTTGGGATGGCCAAGGACACATTCCAAAAGCTGGGAAGTGTACTGCAAGACAGGAGGATATCTTTGGTAACAAAGAAAAGAATGCTGAACTGTTACGTAACATCTGTTCTTCTTTACGGCAGCAAATGTTGGATAATTTCCTCAAAGATGAAGAGACTCGAGGTGACAGAGGTGTGGTTCTACAGAAGGATGTTAAGGATATCATGGACCGAATGTGTGAGAAATGATGAGATTTTAGAGAGGTTGCAAACAAGGAGGAGACTTATACTTAATATCAGGAAGAGGCAGCTGAAGTTTCTAGGACATATAATGAGGAAGTAGGGCCTGAAGAATCTAATATTCACAGATCAAATAGAGAGAAAGAGAGACAAGGAAAAACAACACGTAACATACTTGGCAGATTTAAGCAAGTGGATGACAGAACATGGTCTGGGGAAGGAAGCAGAGGAAAACTGCAAAGGATAGAGGGAGATGGAGAACCATGATCACCAACATCTTGAAAAAACATGGTACATAAAAAGAAAGAAAAGAACTGCAGACATTCTACAAGCTTGACTTGGATGGACTGATATCTGGCTGTATCTCTTCTATATCTTGTTCTTCTGCTAGTAGAGAACCAGCAATGGGGACATCATTATCAATAGTTGACCAGGCTGACAGGATTTCACGAACTGGGGCATATTTCACTCAAAATGTCCACAACACAATTGTGTGTGTGTGAAATGCCAAAGCCTAAACAATAGTAAAGGCCTGGGAAAATGCAAATATACTGAAGGTATTAAAATTAAATGAATTTATTAAAATAAAAGATTATACAGAAAAAAAACAAACTTTAAAAAAGTGTCACAATCAAGTTTGATTTTGTTTCAAATTGGGATCCACTGATGATTATGATTCCAATATGAACATGATAAAAATTTTGGGGGTCCATCGCACATGCGCGGCTTAAGCGATATCATGGTTTATTGGTGAACAGCTTAATGTCACTGATCTGTACTATGATTTATTAACAGAGAATAATGCAATTCACATATTAAGTGGTAGATTGAACTATAGTTGGAAAAATTCCTGCTAATGTGCTCTATTGACTGAACTATTTCTGAAAATGAGATACAAGTAAGACAAAATCTTCAAACTTATACACAATAATCTGATAACTGTAAATATTAAAACTCACAAAACAACATGTACAAATCATAATGCATATTTATAATGAACTAAATATATAGACATAAAAAAAAATCAACAAATTATTCTGTGATAAAGTTTTTCAGTTACTGGTAAGAACCTATGATGATAGTACCACATTTCTAATTAGTGAAAACACTAGTCTCTGAAAATATGACAATTAGATAACAATAATCACAATATTGTTCAGTTTATTATTGAAATATGCCTAGACACATTTGTAAGTATATTTTTGTACATGAACTTGTTTTATAATACATTTGTATTGTATACAAATATTATATATCTAAAATAATCTTTCATTATCAAATTAAAAACAAAAGAAAACCATGGTTTTAAATCAACTCAGAGTAATATTTTATATAAGAGAGACAAAATTATTCATGGGAAGTGAATACTGTCCAAATATTAAAAATCTGAAAATAAGTTGTACAACTTTTACATATCAGCTAGTTATATAAAAGTTTAAAACTTTCAACTGAAATAATTCATATTTTTTGAGACTTAAAAAATCTGGTGAATTTCTATTTCTCAACAGAACCTAATTTTGAATCTAAAATATGAAGACCTAGATCCCAATATTTGCTAATGCAATTCCAAGAAACCTTTATTTCATAATCAAAATTTTAAATTAAACTTTGACAGATTATCAGCTGAATGTAAAGGTCTCCCAACAATAATTATATATAAGAGGAGGCACAGTGGAGTAATGGATAGTAGCTTGGATTGAAGAACTGGAGAGCCAAGTTCAAATTCCAATCGAATCCATTACATTCACTTACATGCTAATACTCTTGGGAAAGGTATGAATCCTCCTCTTTCTCCAGCTATGGGTAAATAGACTTGGATGGCAACTGGTCTAGAATAAGGACAACTCTGAATTTAAAACCTGCAGAGAGTCGTTTGGGGATCTTGTGGCACATAGTGCACCAGGTCTCTGTATTCGGCCCTACAAATATTGTGGATGATTTGGTACAAAACCTTCATCATTACAATCAAATCACATGTGCTGGTGTTGGGATGTCAGTTCCTTGGAGCCAAGCTGCTTGACCCTCATACATCGAATATGACAGGAGAGTCAAATATATATGTGACATATTACCAATATGTTGTGTAGTAGAGTTTTTATAAGTATATAAAATGTGTGATCAGTGAGTGGAGATGCATTTTTATATTTTCACTTTAGTTCTCAGTTCACAGGAAAAAAAAATTGTTTTAGTTTTCATTAAAGCCCATGATGTACTTTTAAATAAAATAGATTTCATATCGTGTTTAGTTTTGCACCTACCCACCCATCAGTGCATATCTTGTGGCCTTCCCATTGTCTGACATTGAGTCCCTGTCATGTAACTTCCAACCTTTCCTGGGCTAAATCACATGACTGTTTGAATTTTCCCACAGAAAAGACAACTTTCTTTACAGTAGATCATTTTACATCTACCAGAGCGCACACATTAAACTCAGTCTCCATACATGAAGGTATCAGAGAAAAGATATGTTGTATTTCCATGGAGGACAAGCCCATAAAGAAATACTGCAATATAGAGACAGTAGAACATTTTACGTCTACCAGAGCACACACATTAAACTCAATCTCTGTATATGAGGGTATTGGAGAAAAGACATGGTATATTTCCATGGATGACAAGCCCGTAAGGAAATACTGTAACACAGATGTATGTAAGAAAAACCACTGATTGTTTTCACAGAAGATGTCCGAAAAACTTCACAATATATATTGGAGATTTTGAATATAAAAAAAAACAACAAAAAAAAAAACAAAACAAAACACACAACTGGTCGTTTTCATGAAAGAAAAAAATGCCCACAGAAAACTTTACAGCAAGTATTAAAGATTGATTGAAGACAAGGAGATGAAAAACAAAAGAAAAAAAAAAAGCATCCCAAGTGAATGAATTTCTTCAGGAGAAAGAATTCATTGCCTCCCCAGCTTCCAAGAGACAAAAGATTTGCTTCTGTCACAATTGAAAGAATGAGAGACTGAATTGGTACATGGAGAATATTTGTTTCGTATTTACATTTGAACTTTGACCTGATGACTCAATGAGCCACCCCTTTGTTCTAATGTAAGTGAATATCTTTGTATTTTCTTTGTGGAGTGATTGATAGTCACACATATAGACTATTTTAGTAATTTCCTATTCCCCCCGACCATTAAGTACATATTTTATTTTTGCCAATTTTGCTATTAGTATAATTTGTAAATAAATGCAAGTTTAAATCTCTCATTCTTATTGTTTTCTGTGATCTCACAAGGGTGTTCATTATTCTTTTTCACTTTCATTCATCAGTGTCTTCAGAAGGAACCCTCTTCCCATGCATATTTTTTTATTATTTCATTTACACCTGGGATTCTCTCGTTTTCTTTTATTTATTTTTATTTGTTGCATGTATGTTCGACATTCCTAACAGATTGAAATGTAATAATTGGGGGCTCATTCTGGATTTATTCTCCTTCTCTAGAAGACTCCAAAGAGAGGAAATAGCACAATTGTGAGATAGCAGAGAACACATAACCAAGATGGCAGTAGTGAATGCATTCCTAGATTCTCCCATATATGAAAGTGTTGAAACTTGACTAATGCATGGAATAATAATACAACACAAAATGTACTTAGAACAAAATGTACTGAAACAAGAAAGTGTACACAATATTTACATATAGTCTTTTGTATATTCTTGGGAAGACCGTTCCTGGAGAATGTGTTGACTTAATCGCAGTCGGGCAGAGTCTCTAGATTGAATCTCTTGATTCCTCCCCCTCGTCTTCCCGGTACCAACCATATTTATATGGTCGGTACTCCACTATGCAAATTAGGTGGATCCTACCACAACACCCCCCTCCCAGGCCTTGGAATCCCTTTTGGATTTCAAATTGTCTTCCTATATGGGTTGATGATTATGGCTATTTCTTTGTAGATCCATTTGCATACTTCATATGCATATGTCCATCTGCTTAATTTTAATATTTTTTCTGTTTGGGATTCACGTCCAATGGGTCCGTGAACTTCCGTTTCCTACCGGATCTTCTTGGTTCAGGGGTATTCTGTGGAGGTTCTACTTGAAACATATCATACATTACATCAATGGGATCTTCCTCCTCATCCGTATACTCCTTCATGCTCTATAACGTAACATTTTTAAGTTGGTTCTGGTGTCTTTTTATGAGTATTCTTTGGCCCTTTAATTAAGTAAATCAGGTCACCGATTCTCTTGTCCACTATGCCTCGCTCTCCCAGAACTCAACGTTGTTTTTTGTAGCACTTGAAAAACACCTTCTCTCCGAGGGTGTATCTTTTTCTGGCTGTATACTTAGTATTCTTTACTCTATTTTTTCCTGGCAAAAGCTTGTCAAACACTGACTTAACTTTCCTAGCGCTAACATTAGTTCAGCTGGTGCCATGTTCATGCGTGTGTTCTCTGGTTTGGCGTGATTCTGTATACTTGTAAGAATTGCTGAAGCGCCTTTTCCATTGGAACTCCTGAGGCTTTCTTCGAGCTCGCTTTTAAAGTATCGACAAATCTTTCTGCGAGTCCATTGACCTTGGATGATACAGCGGCGGCGTTATGTGAATAATTTGATATAACTCACAAAATTCCTTAAATTCTTCAGAAGTGAATTTGTACCATTGTCAGTCACAATACACTCCTTTTGAACAGGTGCAAATAGTTCATGCAAAAAATTGTTGTGGTATTGGACGTAGGCTTTTTTACAGCGTAGTACTTCCGCCATTTTGTAAAAACTATCTATCACTATTAAGTAGTAAAAATCTTCTACTGGACCAGCGAAATCAATGTGTAATCTTGTCCACAGATGATCTGTCTTGGGCCATGGTTTGTGTAAGGTGGTGCCTTAGCTGCTAACACACACCCTTTACATCGATGAACCATGTTTTCGACATTCACACCCATTCCTTTCCAATATACAAAGCTTCGCATTAAGCTTTTTGTTCTATTAATCCCCGGGTGACCCATATGAAAGTCCCGAAGTATTCTTTTCTGCAACTTTTTTGGTACTACTACTCTCTCACCATATAATAAAACTCCATCACCTATTGAATAAATCTCTTGCACTATTTGCTACCATTTCACTTTTTATTTCTAAAATGAAATCATCGCTTTCAGCTTCTTTTTTAATTTCCTTTAGTGTAACCGGTAGTTCTCGTACAATGTTGTTTACCATGCTTTTCACCTCATAATCTGCTCTGATATTTGCAATAATTGATTCTTTGAATCTTTCTTCTTGACTTGGTACGAGTCTTGATAAACTATCCGCATGAATTATATTTTTGGATGATAAGTGCTTTATGTGAAAATCATAATTGAGAAGAATGGTTCCCCATCTCAACAGACGATTTGCTGTATAGACGGGTAACCCTTTCTTTGAACCAAAAATAGTGATCAGAGGTTTATGATCCATTTCAAGCCGTGGATGTATCTATGAAATTTTTGTATGGCAAAAATGATACTCAGTGCCTCTTTTTCTATCTGGGAGTAACTTCTTTCTCCTGGGAGCAAAGTTCTCGAAGCATGTGCAATTGGTTTTCTAGAACCATCTGGCATTATGTGTTGAATACATGCTCCTATCCCGTATGAACTAGCGTCACTTGCCACTACAATATCCAGTTTTGGATTGTAATGGGTTAAAAAGAGGTCGGACGTAAGTATTTTCTTTATTTCATCAAAGGCTTTCTGACATTCTACCGTCCATTCCCATGCCTTGTCTTTTTTTAGCAGTTCATTCAACGGAGCTCTTAAATTGTACATTCCTTTAATGAACACTCGATAATAATTTGCAAGCCCCAGAAAACTCTGTAGCATTGCCACATTAGTGGGCGTTGGCATGTCTCTAATCGCAATGGACCTTTCCGGATCTGGACATCTGCCATTTTTGTTGATTATGTGCCCTAAATACTTAATTTCCTCCAAACCAAATTTGCACTTTGACTCTTTGACTTTAAATCCAAAGTCCTGAATCTTTTTAAATACTTGATTGAGATGCTCTCGATGTTCGTCGATGGTTTCGCTCCTTACTATGATGCCGTCTAAGTAAGCGCACACAAAGTCTAAATCATCCAACATGACGTCCATAGCTTGTTGAAAAATGGCTGGTGCCACTTTAATACCAAAAAGGAAGCCTGTTGTACTTGAATAACCCTCTATGCGTGTTTATCCTAGTAATTTTCGAACATTCCTCTTCAACGGAATTTGGAGATAGGCATCTGATAAGTCGATTTTTGAAAATATAACTCCACCATTTAGCTTGTTAAAAATCTCCTCCAGACTCGTAACGGTAGTCCTTAATCATCGAAGTTCAACCCTGTCGAAAAAAATCGACGCAGACTGACTTGGTTTGATTTCGTTTTTACGCACACAATCGGCGCAGCCCATGAATTTGATTCTACTTTTGAAATAATTCCCATTTTTTCCAACCTATCAAGTTCTTCGTTAATTTTCTCTACACTTGCGAAAGGCACATTACGTTTCTTTTTAAAAAATGGTATAATATTTTCCTTTAATTCAAATTTGGCTTCAAACTTGTTACATCTTCCAAGACCAATGTGTGAAGGTTTCCAGAAACTTTTTCTTTAATTCCTCTTTAATGTCCTGTCTTATTTGCGTATTACTTTCTACTTTTCTGCAGAATGAGTTTAACGGTTTATCCCACAATTCAAATGTTTCAATAAAATCTGTACCCATCAAGTTTTCTCCATTTTTCAGAATGAAGACTTTTATTTTTTTAACTATCCCGTTCAATTTCATGGGAAGTACAACCTCGCCTTCAATTTAATTTCCTTTCCAGTTACTGTTCGAAAGCGTTTTGTTGACTTCATTATTGTAGGCCTTTTTAACATTTTCCATGTTTTATCGTTTCATATTGTTAAATCTGAACCGAGTTGAAATTTGATATTCTTTTTAAATATTTCAGTCGTCACATACTTCCTCAAATCTCTATCTGATTTGATATTTGAATTTGTTTGTCTAATTCGGCTATTGACTTTTTTCGTTTTACAACACGATCCTTTGTGACCATTCTTGTGGCACACAAAACATTTTTTATTTCTATATGGGCAATTTATCTCCCAGTGTCTTTCGTTGCACCGTCTACAATTATATGGTGGAACCTTTTTTTTCTCCTCATTCTTTTCATTCAATTTTTCTTGTCCATTTTTAAAATACGCCGAATTTTTACTCCAATTTTTTTCTGATGGGTAATTTGACTGTTTTATTTTTTTAATATAAGCAATGCCAGCTTCTTTGATTTTTTGAGACTCTTTCTTTAAACTTATAGCCCGCTGACACTCCTCTGCTAACTTTTGCAGGGTAAGGTTTTGTTCAGATTCGAGTTTAGACAAAACTCTACGCCTTATTTCGCACTCTTACTGGATACCAGTCCTTGAGCAAAAATTAAACACTTGAATTCTTCAACCGTAATCTCTGCCAATCTGAAATTGTCACAATGTCTATTCACTATAGATGCATATGTTAAGTAATCCTGATCGTCGGATTTAGCTACATTCATGCATAACCATCGCTATGCCAAAGCTTACATATTTGCTCCAAACAACTCCTTTAGTAATTTCACTGTTTCCGAGAATTCCAATTCATTTGTTCTTCTCGGTAGAATAAAATCTACAAATTTGCTATGTTCCACTGTACCTAGCTTTCTTAGTAATAGACTGACTTTTCTTGAATTCGACCAGTTTTTCACAGTCTGTGTAGAAAATATCTTCATATTGTTTAAAGCACGCTTCAAACGTTTTTTCCTTCGCTCTGGCACATAGTTGAAAGTTTCCAGCTTAATTAAATATGATGTTATTAGAATATGAAGAGTTTCCTTCATTTGCCTGATTGTTGTTTAATTTCTCCAGTGTTAACTTTTGAATTTCTAAAACCTTGATCTGCATTTCTTCCTGTTTTTCCAGTCTTTCCTCTTGTTTTTCTTGATATTTTTGCTGTCTTTCCTCTTGTTCCCTTTGATGTTGCTGACTCAACTCCTCTTGCTTTTCTTGATATTCTGTCTTTTCTGTTGTTCCCTTATTAATAAGGCAAACTGTTCACTTTGACGTTGCTGACTCAACTGCTGGGATTTGACTAACTCAGCTTGACTCAACTGCTGGGATTTGAATAATTCAGATATGACTTTGGATAATTCATCCATCTTTAGCTGATAGTGTTCATGCAACAAAGAATATACTTTTTAAATTGTGTATCCATTTAATATAATATAAGCTGACCAAAAAAATCAAACAACTTACTTACTTTTTAATTCTATGTCTTGCTTTATAAAATATTGTTGAGCAACCAAAAAAAAAAAAAATAAAAAAAAAATAAATAAATTTTTTTTTTTTTTTTAAAGTTCGTTACCTTTCAAAGTTGACACGGTGTATTTGTGCGCCTTTTAATTCCATGCATGTTTTTGTAGTCTGCCAGTTTTTCTTTTTTTTTAAATTCACCATTATTCGTTTACGCCACCTTTCAGATTTTTCTGAATGAACGTTCCTTTATGCTTAGTCGTCCTTTAACAAGTTTTAAATATCCAAACTTCAGAATCCTTTGCCGTTCCATTAGATGTTGGACTTTTTAATTAATAATTTTTTTTCTTCAGCCTGGGTTCTTCAAAGACTTGTCCCAATTGTTGAAGGCTATCAATTATCAATTCTTTTTTTTTTCCGTAACGTAAAGTTCTTTATACCTTGTCGCCATTGTTAAAACTTGACTAATGCATGGAATAATAATACAACACAAAATGTACTTAGAACAAAATGTATTGAAACAAGAAAGTGTACACAATATTTACATATAGTCTTTTGTATATTCTTGGGAAGACCGTTCCTGGAGAATGTGTTGACTTAGTCGCAGTCGGGCAGAGTCTCTAGATTGAATCTCTTGATTCCTCCCCCTCATCTTCCCGGTACCAACCATATTTATATGGTCGGTACTCCACTATGCAAATTAGGTGGATCCTACCACAACAGAAAGATTAGTCAAACTGAAAAAGGATAGTATTCTTGAAGTAGAGTTAAAACTAGAGTTAGAAGTGAAGCAATCAATGAGGAAGGTAGAGCTAGTTAGGATAGTGGCCGAACACAATGACATCTTTGAAGAAGATGTATTGTGTGGCCTTGCAGCAGAATCTGGACTTTTGCAGGCTCAGCTTCAGTTAGAGAAAGCCAAAATTGAAGCTGAAATGAAAAAGGTCAAAAGAGATAGAAAAGCTAGAATAGAAGCTGAGGAGTCAGTACTGAATAAGGGTCTCAACTTCGCCACAACCATCAGGCAAGTGCCATACTTGGACATCATTGCCAGAGTCAAGGAGGTGGCCTTGAACTTCCCTCAGGATCAGATGGATGAACCGAAATGTAAGGCGAGAGAGACCTTGGAGAAGGCCAAGCTGCCTAGGTCAAACATCATGAAACTGGAGAGACTGGCAATCAGATCCCTACAGAGGAATGAAAACATACTACCGACTGACAAAGGCAATGCGACTATAGTGATGGACAAGTCAGATTATACAAGAAAGCCGGAAGACCTCATTAGCAATGGTAGCTACAGCAAAGTAAAAAAGGATCCTACAATGAAAACAGAATGCAAACCGCCACAGATACTAATCAAGAACAAGGATCACTTCACACCTAAAACATATAGGCAGTTATCACAGCATTATACTAAGCTAACTAACATATCTGGTCTCCCTAATATTCACAAAGACGGTATTCCACTCAAGCCGATTGTTAGTTGCCAAGGCTCTGTGTGCCACCCACTGAGTCGCTTCCTTGTAGATATAATTGACCCATTGATCGAAAAGTCTCCTTCATATGTCCGAAACTCCACCCACTTTGTTGAAATAATCAAAGATGCTCCTGTCCTATCCAACCAGATGGTGAGCTTGGATGTGATGAGTGTTCACCAAGGTACCCACAGAGGAGGCACTCTCAGTAGTCAGAGACAGATTGGCCTCCAACTCATCCCTAGAAGAATGGACCAGTATTCCAATAGATAATCTGATGAAGGTGTTGACTTTCTGTGCACAAACAACACACTTCAGAATGGAATCACAAATATATGAGGATGAGGGCTTAGAAATGGGCTCCCCATTATCACCAGCAATGGCGAACATATACATGGAATACTTTGAAGAAATGGGATATCCATATCTCTAAAGCCAACTCTATGGTTAAGGTATGTAGATGACACCTTCATACTCTGGCCTCACCAGGAAGATGTTCAGGTTCTACTGGACCATGTGAACTCAATAAGACCTTAAATACAGTTCATGATGGAGAAAAAGAGTAACAACACACTCCCATTCCTGGATGTTCTAATATCTTGAACAGAGCATGGATTCAAGACATAAACCGACATTCACTAGACAGCATAAAGAAAGGGATCGTCTGCTGCTTACAACACCAAGCAAAAGTCATAAGTGGCGACCCAGAGACATTAGATAAAGAATTGGTCAGTATAAGTAGTGCCCTACAACTTAACAACTACCCTGGGTACATGGCAGCAGCCCTAAAAAACTGGGATAGGTGGGTACAAGAGGAGGAGGACAACAACACTCAGAAAACGGTCTGCCTGCCTTATGTAAAGGGGGTTATCAGAGAAAATACAAAAAATATGCGGTCCATATAACATCAGGACAACCTTCAAAAGCTAGACAACACTTCGCAGATATCTCTCTTGAGTAAGACTCCCGCCATAGAGGAGAACATGACTAAAGACTGTGTGTATACTATCCCACGCAGCTGCAGAAAGAAATATAAAGGGGAGACAGGCTGCCCCCTTAAGGTAAGGCTTCAAGAACACCAGAAAGCTCTAACACAAGGGGAAGTGAAAAAAATATGGCATGGCTGACCACATATAGAGAGAAAAGGGAGATCACCACCCTGTGTGGGATCAGGTTGAGATCATAGACAAAGAACATCATTGGAAAATTCGTAAACTTAAGGAATCACCACATATGCTAGGCCACAAAAATCTCCTGAGCCGACCCAACATAGAAATGAATACAATATGGGAACCAGTAATAAGGAGTCCCAGAGAAAAGCAATAACAACAAAAAAAATTGCAATATGAGCACTGATAAAAAATAATTGCTGAAGACATTAGGTCTATAATACCCAGAAATTCAAACGGTACAGTGGATAAAGGCATTAGTTAGATCCAGTGACAGGACCCAAAAGTGTGAATTCAATACCTGGTTAAGGTGGTGGAAAGGAGAGGGGAATTAACAGGATATAACTGCTAACTGACATTCATTAGACATGGCATGTGGAACTAGAACAGTTTACCCCAGTGAGCGAAATAAAGGGTTCAGTTCGACATTCCAACCACCTGAAGAAGGCTAGAGTGTACAACAGCCGAAATGTTTTAATAAATATGGTGACAAAGATGAGGACAATAGTCCGAATAATGTAAACTCAGTATAGAAGCTGAAGTAGAAAAGGCGAGAATTGACCAGGAAACTCGACTCCAAGAAATCAAGGATGCTCTGTGATGAAAGGTGGAATGATTTTGACCTTACCCAGCAGGTCAAACTCGTAGCAGCATTTTATGAGGCAGATATAGAGAAATATCTTCAAACTTTTGGAAAAAAAAAAAAAAAATGCCTCACACCTTAAATGACCTGTAGAATCCTGATACAAACAGCACTTAGGGGAAAGGCACAAGAGATATATGTTTCCCTCTCAATCACAGATTGTGCTGACTATAACATTGTAAAGGCAGCCATCCTCCGAAGTTATGAAATGGTAACTGAAGCTTATAGGCAGAAGTTTAGGGCTTACCAAAAAGAAGAGAAACAAACCTACATAGAATTTTTCTGCCAGGAGGAAACATATTTTGACAAGTGGAGTTCAGCTAAAAGTGTGGGCTTGGACCATGAAAAACTCCAATAGTTGATATTGATGGAGAAATTCAAGAGGTGCATCCATGACGAGCTCAAGGTGTTCCTTAATGAAAGGCAAATCAGTACAGCATACGATATGGCCACCCTTGCAGATGAGTATGCCTTAACACATAAACGAGGCAAACCCAAGAATAACAGCCCATTTGAGAATGGAAGCTGCACGAATCCCCAAATGGCAGCTAGCTGCAGACGGGAGATCTTCATCCCAATCCTTTTGGTGATTGAAGCAGTAAGCCTGGATCAGGGTTTTTAGGGTGGAACTGAAGCATTCTAGGGCTTCCTGGGACTGGGGGTGATAGGCACTTGACCATACCGTCTTAATGCCTAGGGTGCTCAAGGCTTGTTAGAACACTCGAGACATGAAATTTGATCCCTGGTCAGTTTGCATTACCTTCGGTAGTCTGACTATGGAAAAGAAGTCGAGGAGGGCCGTTGTGATCTTCTCTGCAGATATCTTTCTGAGGGGGATCGCCTCAGGAAACTGAGTTGAGGCACACATGATAGTATGTGTTGGTTCCCATGCTTGGTCTTAGGAAGTGGACCAACATAATCAACAAGGACATGGCAAAAAGGTTCCTTGAAGGCAAGAATTGGGTGTAAGGGAGCAGCAGGGATACTCTGGTTCAGCTTGCCAACCATTTGACATGTGTGACAAGTCTGACAGTATTCCGACACATCTTTGCGGATCCCTAGCCAGTAAAAATGTTTGGCAATCTGCTCATAAGTCTTACAACCACGTAAATGTCTTCTCATGGGCATCCCATGGGCTGTCCTCAGTACCTCAGCTCAGTTTCCTCGGTAGGACCTGGTATACAGCTGACTAGTCTTCTAGGGCGGGGATGTATGAAGGTTTACATTTCTCATCCTTTACAAAGGGATCGCAGGAAAGAGTGGATAAGCATGTAGACAAATCTAGTTGAGGCTAAGACAGGGTTCTAATATATATATATATATATATATATATATATATAAATGAAATCTAAATGAAAAGTTTCAACATATGAGGATCTGGCAACTTAATTGATTCAGTTAATTTTGTGTGATAATCTTAAGTGACACTTAAGACCTGCTAGTGATTTACAAAGGAGGCCACATATGGAGCAAGAGTAAGGATTGTGGGAGGAAATCACTATTAGATTTGCTGACCTTTTAGATCTTGCTCTCGCTTCTTGAAGACAATTCAGACAAGCTGATTGAAAAGTGTGAAGTTCACTAAAACACACTAATCTCCATTCTATCTGCTCCAAGGCTAAGCACTCTAGGGTGTTATGAGGTATACTGACAGCTGACTAGTAATATGTGTGCGTGGTAATTAGTGGTAAGTGTTCAATATCCATGATAAAGCTAACATCTGTGGTTGCATGGAGAGTGTCTGAAGATTGCAAAAGTGTGAAACCTAAGGTCACATCAACTCTCCATGCAACCACATATTTATGTTGTTGGTAAAGATAAGTGTAATTTGTACTGTACGCTAAAATTAGAGATACTGAAGAGACCAAAAACTGGGCAGTCGTTACATTACATTGATTTCTTACAAATTCATTTTGTATAATTATATCTGTTGCCAACCCTAGAAAAATTAAGTTCCTTCAATTTTACATTTAAATATAAGAAATCTTCCTAAAGTTTCTTAAAATGTAGGATTATGAAAAATTACATTCAGGAAGTTAAGATATTGCTTTTATATTAATGAATGGAAAATACACTAAATTTACCAAAATATTTTGTGATATATACATGAAAACACAGATTTACATTGCTCTTTGAGATAGCTTATTCCATTACATCACATTTGTATTCTATCACCCCCATGAGTGACTACACTATAGGTAGTAACTACCTATAAGTATCTGTAAGTCAACAGACTACAGAGTCTAGCTTGGATCTGTTGAGTATGACTCAGACTTACACGAGAACTACCAACCTTCCAATAGTAGCACTCACTACTGGATTGACTTTGTACATAACTGTTACCTTTATTCTTATTGTACTGGTTTTTACAACAAACCTTTACTTATTTTATCCAGTGTGTTTGTCAAGCATATATTCCTATTAGCATGTAATATAACAAAATGAAAGTATATTTCCGATCAAAATTTAATTTAAATTATATATGTAGCAAATGAGTTTAACATTTCAAAAGTTAATTGACTAAGCAATAGTAGCACTTGCTTTTCAATTGTATGTTTCACTCATGGTGGATACAAAGATGAATCTTAAGGTTTCAATTTAAATATATATACATCTCTGTGTAAAGGGTGCCATTACAAAGAAAGGTTAACACTAACTAAATTAAGACTAAGTTATAAACTTAAGTCTCTACAGAAGTTTAAAACTTGTTATCATGATAATAAAAACTTTGTATTTTAAATATATCACAAACATATACTATTAACTCCAAAATTTAATTAATGCATATTGAATAAATATTACAGAATCATATTTATAAGTTTAGTACTTTTGGTAAATGAATTTACAAGTGAAATTAAAAAAAGGGACTATTTTAAAATGAATAGAACCGTCTTAAATGCTAAAGAAGAATATAAACTATATTCAAGAACAGCTGACAAGCATAAAAATGTACAATAAATCAAAAACCTAATTCATGCTTAGTTAATGTAGCAACCAATAATATTGGTCCTTGAACTATTATTATTGTTTAAGGGAAGCTTCATAATGTTTAATATTATGCTTGATTCATATATTAATATGATATGCATATTACTATCAATTTCAATTTTCTTCAAAATTGTTAAAGCCCTTTTATTTATTGATTCATTATGTATAGAAACAATTAAATAAAAAAATAATAATTGTAGACATCTGATAATGTCAATTTGTTAGTAGTTGAGGGAGTTTGCTTCCCCCACACACCACCTTTGCAATTCTTCAAAAATTGATGAACTATTAAAAATTTAGGCTATTCAGTGGTGGTGGGGGTGCTGAACTAAAGGTTCTCAAATCAAGTGAGTGGGTTAGGTTAAGATCTTTTCTACAATACAGTGTTTTAGTCTTGGTAACTGACCAAATGGAAATGTTTCTTTGTACTAACAACCAAATTATACATAATTCTTATAGTGAAAACTACCATGGAATGAAACCTGACTGGAGGTACCTTGAGGTGGAAGAATTAAGAGAAGTCAGATTTGTATTAGATAGAAGCCACAAACCAACTCCTCTCATAGTTGATTTTTAAAACTCTTGAGATTAAAATAAACTAATAAAATCATATTTTACCAATTAGGATTTTATAGGAGATAGAATATGAAGATCATAATGTACATAAAAAATCCAATAATCTATTTGAACTTTATTAAAGAAGGAATTCTTGAGATGGTAAGAAGGAGCAATCATGATAATGGATGATGAGTAACATCAAATAAAGCAGAAGATATTGAAATGGAGCTTATGGATGCAGATAAATTATTCATTAAGCAATTTGTCCTTTTTACCTCTTTCTTCAATATTCAATACAATTAAGTTCTTTTTCATCCAAGCTTGAAAATATTTCTTAATCAATGAAGAATTTCAAAATATCACTGCTGCTTTGCCTTAGCAATCTCCAATTTGCATGTTTTATGTCTTAATAAATAAATATCCAACTAACATTGTTTTCTATAAAATTCATCTGATGATCAATATATTGATTTGTTACCAAAGCCTGATCATTGACCTGCTTGAAAGAATTTTTTTAATTTTTAGTAACTTTATCATAAACAAAATCTTTATATAAATTAGAAATATAGAAGTAGAGTTCCAGTATTGAATTTTTCATAAATTATTTGGAAGCAAAATATTAAAATAGAAAACTTAGAATTATATTTTAGATACATGAAATGTTAGACATGAGTTTACAAAGCTTCAATTCTACAATCAGCAGCTTGAAAATATAGTAAAAGTGAAATTTACAACTTTTAATTACTGTCTGAAACATACAGTAAATTTTTAAAAATATTTTGATTTATTGTTAATTATGATAAAGGTATAATTAACTTCTTTTTAAAACAAAAAGATCAAAACAATGAAAAGAATATTCATACACTTATAAGTTTCTGTAAATTTTTAACAAAGTCCCACACTCAAGTAAACTTAGCTGTTATTTCTCTCAATTTCTGTTCCAAATATTCAAACATTAACCTTTCATATATTAGGTTTTCCAAATCAA
The DNA here is from genome assembly GCA_903632075.3 of Acanthosepion pharaonis. Lineage (NCBI taxonomy): Eukaryota > Metazoa > Mollusca > Cephalopoda > Sepiida > Sepiidae > Acanthosepion > Acanthosepion pharaonis. The sequence goes on from CAHIKZ030001167.1 coordinate 758,862, forward strand.
AGTCATGCTAGAAATATTGGTTTAAGGCAATGATTGTTAGAATTATATGCCACTATTTCCTGAGGAGTTTTTTTTTTTTTATGCAAAAAAAAAAAAAAAAATTTTTTTTTTTTTTAATTCTTTATAAAACCTTGCAAATTTTGGTCAAAATTTTTTTTTTTGTCAAAGCAGTGTGACAGAGAGAGAGAACCCCCACCCCACGGTGGATTTAGTAATCAACAGTGCTAATGAATTAGAATGAAGGTGCTAATTACTTGGGTAGAAGGGATTCCAGAGTAATTCCAGAAATAAGTTTTTTTTTTTTTTACTCTTAATAATTGTTTCTGGGGTTGAGTTATTAGTTAATTAAGTGTAATAATTCCAGAATGATTAAGAGACGGGTTTGTTAAAGTAAAGTTTGTGATAAATGGTGAATTGACTTTTGGGTGGTCTGAATATGGAATTCAACCAGACGGGATAAGTGGTTTTGGCAAAACTTAGTAGGCGTTGTCTGTGGAAGACCCAGCAGGAGGTCAGAATCCAATTTTAGTATCTCTTTAAAACTGGGTTCCCAAGGATTTCAGGGGACTGGAAAGGCTTGTATGGTGGTCAAAGGCTTATTTGTATATTAAAATTCAGGGGCAGTGCCTAAAGATGGTTTAGATCCGCTTCTCTCTATATAAGCTGCCCGCACGCTTGAGTTAGTCAGATCGCAGAACCGAAGAGAGAACAGAGTGGCACTTAGAACGCGGCAGAACGCGGAAGAGACGGCTTGTTGGAATTTGCTGGTCTGGTTGGTTGGTTGGTTGTCACATGCCCAACAGACCCTGTATGAAACCAGTTAATTTTGCCAACAAAGCTGAGAAACCAAACTGCTATAATTACACGCTCCGACGAAGATCCCCGAATTACTTCACTTAGACCGGCAAAAATTTTCCTACTCTCTCTCTGTCACTTCCGACCCCAAACGAATGAACCTCGTTACGACATTTTGTACTCGTGTAAATTCTTTGGTAGTGACATAAAAACAGTGGCCTAAAAAGGGCTCTTTGTACAGGAACCAAAAGAGTTGCTTATTTTTTTTTCTTTTTCATGTATTTGCGGCTACGACAAGAAACTTTTTTTTCATGAATAGTGATTTCCTTTCAGCCATCTCCTCCCCTTCCCAGTGGATCGTGCTGGGGAGACCAATACACTGTTGTTCAGATCAAGAATTCACAACGTGGAGAATAGTGGTGGTTCCTTCAGTTCACGGGGGGCTGGAGATCAGGTGGATTCCTTTTTCGGCCAGAACCACTGGGGAGAGAGGACATAGCTGCAACAGGCAGGGTTTATTACGTTAGAAGCAGAACATTAAATTTATACAAGAAATTTGAGCATTTTCTTTTTTGCAGTGAAAAGCACATTCATTTGGAAATTGTTTCAAAAATCAGATAACTGGATTTTAATTAAACTTTCAGGATGGCCTTATTCAGAAATGAATGAAATCATTTTTTAAATATTTCCTTTTTAGAAAATCTTTCTAAAAATATTTTTCGTAATCTGTTATTGAACCCCATTTAATTTGTACAAAATTTCAAGAAATTCTTTTACATATTATATAATGTTTATATTTGTTGAAAAATTTAAATCAAAGTTTTTGCCTCAAGTAGAAGCCTTAGTTGAAGAAAGTCTATCATGAATTGTAAAATAAAAAAAAATGCAATAAAATTAAGACAATTTTCAATTAAAAACATGTTTTAATTGCTTTTATGAATAAAATATATTACGTACAGAATTATTTAAGAAAAATATTTTTTTCAATTAATAACGTTTCCATTGTTTGTAAATTTTAATTAGAAGCATTTACAGACTTTAAAATTCTGTATTAATTTGTAATGGCCAAGTAATATTATCATAAAATTAAAACTGTGTTTACTAATCATAAACCAAAAAGGTCACTACAATTCAATGACTCCCAGTATTTTAAAAAGAATTTAAAGTTTTTTTCTTATGTGTATCAACATTTTGATTTTTGTAAATACATAACATTATCAGAATGTAATAAAAAGGTACCTATAATAAATTTTAAATTTATTTGTAATTTTCTAACATTTTCTCAACAAGTAAGGCTATATAGCCAAAGTACATAAAATTCAATAAAATATTAGACCATTTAAAATATCTTAAATTTTTAAGATTACTGGATAGTTAGAAAAATAAAAATAAAAAAATAGTTACGTTGAAGTCAAATAATTTGTCAGTTTTGTCCTCACTTTAATTTTCTAAACATCAAGTCGTCAATAAATCATTCCACATGTTAGAATAACTTTTTAAGCTAAAAGCAAATAATATTTACCTCAATTCATATTAATCAGGCTTTAAATTAGCTAATTTTCCTAAAAATACCATTTCAAAAAAATATTTTATTTTTTATTTTTTTTTTAAATCGGTATCACCCCATGCAAGGAAATAAAGCCACTAAAAAATAAGGGGTTACAAGGTGTGGAATAATTAGGAACAGAAACATTAATAATGAGTGAAAAAAGTAATTAGGAGCAAAGTAGATAGCAATTGACATTGCATTTAAATTTTAGCAGATTAAAGTTGGCTGGAAAGCATGGAGCCAGAAGAGAATTCCACAAATGAGAAGTGTGAAAAATTAAACTGTTAGCATGGTTACATCTACCCAGCCCAACTGCAAATTGATGAGATCTTGAAGCTTAAATTCAAAAAGTCTAGGTACCATAGTGAAGAGCTCGTGTAAACAATTACCATGAAAGTATTTACAGAAAAGACACAGAGAGGCAAGCCGATTCTTCTTTGGATCTTATCAAGGAACTCAAGGTAAATAGCAGGGGCACTGGATCATATGTGGCAGCAATATTCTAAGCATGGACGAATGGTAGATATAGATATGTAAGATAGATTCTTGAGATAAAAATTGTCTTGCACAACACAGTGAACCAACTTTCTTAGCAGCTGATCTAAAAAAAAAAATGGATTCAATATATAGTCTTTCCACTTCATATCAGCAGAGAACATGAGCCCGAGAAGGCACAACAAGTTTAGTATCAGAGAAGTTTAGTTTTGGAGGCATTAAAATTAATAAGTCATCTTTTGACAATGGACTTGAGGTGGTTTTGGACATCAGCTATCATTTTGACCTTGTCAGAATGATCAGCCTTACTAATGAGAGGCTGGATTTAAGAAAATCAAGAAGAAAATCAAGAAGAAAATCAAGAAGAAAATCAAGAAGAAAATCAAGAAGAAAATCAAGAAGAAAATCAAGAAGAAAATCAAGAAGAAAATCAAGAAGAAAATCAAGAAGAAAATCAAGAAGAAAATCAAGAAGAAAATCAAGAAGAAAATCAAGAAGAAAATCAAGAAGAAAATCAAGAAGAAAATTGCGAAGCTCAGCAAGAGGAAGGAGAGGAGGTTAAAAAATAAGTCGAGAAGCCTGTTCAGTTTTACTAGGGAAACAAGTAGGAAAGTTCCCAATTTAAGTAAGGGATTGAGCAATGGAAAAATGTTATGTCTGAATACTGCAATATCAGTACTATTAGAATGTTTAAGCCATATGTCATGGTGAGCATTAAAGTCCCCCAAAGACAAAGATGTTCACAGATGAATACAGTCAACTAAAAGATATTTTTAAAAAAAGAGAATAATTTTGTGTTGACAGATCTGTAAATATGCATGCATTTATACATTTTACTGACAAGAAAATAATGATTTCAATCCAATTTAATTTTCTTGTATATCTTGTAAATCACTTGTATATCTTTTTTTTAAAAAGAAAAAAAAAAACAAACAAAAAAACTATACACTGCCAAAACTGTTCAACTGCTGCTGCCTGAAGGAGAGATGTTTCATGTCTATGGAACTGTCAACTTCATGTCCTATTTTTAACAATGCAAGTGAGTGCTCATGCCTGTCACAATATCAACCCACATTAGTGTCATCAGCAAGCTCTTTGAATCTATAATCAACTAGAAGGTTGTTGAACACCACAATAGGAACAACATGCTGAGTGATAACCAGTATGGATTTCATCTTCTAGATCCACAGCCGATGCCTTAACTGTCATTACTCACAGAATCAGGAAGGCACTAGACAAATTCATCACAAGGACCATTGCCCTAGATATATCAAAGGCCTTTGACAAAGTGTGGCATCAGGGTCTGCTACATAAACTCTCCAGCTATGGAATCTCTGGAAGTACTCTCCCTACCAGGTAGGTCCTTGAAAGTCATTATTAAATGGCCAGTTATAACACCATGCAAAAATCACAAGTGACCCAAATGCCGATGGGAAATTATCAACATCAAGTATACCCTTCAGAATAACTACCCTGCAAACATAACAGCAGTGTCTGCAAATGGAAACAGAAGGGTCAAGAAGGAGAAAATTGCCACAGTCTTGCTTATGTCAAAGGCTTTTTAGAAAAATTTAGGTCTGCAGTCAATACATCAGAACAATAGCAGCTCTACTCTATGGAGACATTTCTGTTGTGTAAAGACTAGAACATGACCATGTACTCTACTCCTTGCAGCTGTGGCAAAGAATATAAAGGTGAAACAAGCTACCCACTAAAAGTAAGGTTGAAAGAATATCAAAAAACCATAATGAGGAGTTAGACAATGGAATCAGGCATAGCTGGTCATTTATGGAAGCAAAAAGGGTAGTTCCTGCAGAATGAAGTGAAAATACTGGACGAGGAAGAACACTGGAAAGTTAAACCTCTAAAAGAAACAGCACATATGCTGGGCTAGAATGACAAACTTAGTAGGTCTAGCATAAAAATAAATACTATATGGAAGCTGCTAATAAAGAAAGAAAGAAAAATGACAGCATGTTTTCAACAGCAGGAGAAGCACCAGCAGCTGTAACAAAAGAGTCTTTAGTGAGTCCAGTTAAGTATGACAAGCAGCAGGCAAGTTAGGTTTAAGGTTCCAAGTTATCCACAGAACCATAGCATAGTGGATTAAAGTGTTTGTCTGTGAATTTGGTGATTATAGTAATTGTGAGTTCAATCTCTGTACTTGAACTAAGTAGAAACAGCATGAACAATAACTAGACAAGAACAATCTACCCTGTAAATTAAATAAAAGGTTTAATTTGGAATTCGCTGTAGATTACTCTGATAGACATACACTTGATGAAGGCCAGAAGACACAACAGGTGAAACCTTGCAATAACAAAGATGAAGACAATAGTCCACATGAAAATAGTGTAAATAACAATATACAAGATTTGTAAATAGTTTCCAAACAAATTGTGGCAACGTGTTAAAAGATTTCAGCCAATAATTGAATTTTACCATTCCTTTTAACTATTTTTACTCAAAACACGAAATGTAAACAAAAAGAGCATAGCATGATGAAAAAGACACCAAACTTGATGAAAACAAAATTTTATCGACTAATGTTCATATTATTAAAGAGGAAAGATCAAAGTATTTTTGGGGTATTTTTTAACCGTTCCTAGCACATCCGAAATTTGTGTTAAAAATCTTTTTTTTTTTTTGTCAAAAAAAAAAAAAAAAAAAAAAAAAAAAAAAAAAGGACAGATAATCCATCATTTTCAAACATTTTTTTCCATTTTATAAAAAAAATGAAAATCTCACTGACATTCTTTTAGAAATCAATTATCCTTTTTTCAAAGCTTATTTTAATAAAATCAGGAATTATGTTTATTTAAAATATTTTGAACCAAGCTTAACTTAGCTTCTGTGCCAAAAAAATGTAATTTGAAAATAAAACAAAGCAGGTCATAACCTTTTGCGTCACCTGTCAAGTAACACGAAAGGTTATGAAAATATTTCTGCCATGACTTTAATAAAAAAAAAAAAACATTTATTATAATTTTGCGTCACTTGACAGGTGACGAAAGACATTTTCATGACGTTTAGATAACTTATGGGAGGATAATTCTTTCTACGGATGGAAGGAAGTGAAATTATTTAGATTTAAGTGAACAAATTATTTACCTCGTTACTTTTGAGGAAAACTTTCAGCGCTCTAATTTTTCAATTTTTTTTTTGTACTTAGCTTTCATCTTTACATTTACAATGCTTTATGGAAAATATATTATAAAGAAATTAAAAAATAAGACTGTTAAGAGTGAGATTATATTTCACAAGAAAGGTATCTAATTAATTTATAGGTACCTTTCTTATGAAATTTTATAAGTGTACATAAAATACTATAATTTTATGTACATTTATTACATTTTACTGTGTTATTTGTATTCATTTTATTATTAATTTTGATATCTCATTTATGGAAAAATGTCATAACTGAGATTAATATAAAAATAAGATCATATAAATTAAAGTTTAGCAGCAGTAGTTAAATTTCATAAGATGATACTGATACTTGGAAGTACCCTTCTCAGTTGAAATTGAAAAATCAACTTCTCCACACGTGTTTCACAAAAGTAAAGGCCTTAACAGCAGAGAACAATGCTGAACTCAAATAACGCAACTTAATTGTATTCTGGTTGGTCTTCCGTACTTTATAATTACCGCCCGATTATAAACACAAAATTACATTTCTTAATTATGATCTATCTCATAAGGACACTTATAATAATATTAAAAATTCAATTTCATTGAAAAAATTTTTTGCTTTCAGAAAATATTGTCCATATTCATAAAAACAACTAAATACAAATAAAAGTATTTGAAATTAAATATCTTTGTTTTATTGCGTTTTGTATGTTACAATTCACAGCTGATTTTCAGGTACTGTGGATCCAATTAAAAAAAAACATGATTTGCATTCTTCAAAGCCTTGTGCTTTTAACTATTGTAATCACTAAACCCGATGTGATAATTTCTAGAGTTTTTCATAAAATTAGTTATGGGGGTGTTAATAAATATAAACAAATAATATTTCTGGCATGACTTAAAAAAAAAAAAAAAAAAAAAAACTTATTGATAATAATTTCGATCATCTGTGAATAGTTCCTGAAAGTTTCATTAACATCCGACAATTATTTATATTTTTGCAAGATTTTCCAAATTAATGTGTCATACCAAAAAAACGTGCTAAAAATTGTCTGTTATTTTACTAGTTCCGGTTGGCACAAAGAGAAACAAGGTTTTTTTTTTAAAATCAAAATTTAGAATGTTCTAAAAAGGAAAAATTTTTAAAAATAATTAAAAAACTTTGGTCTTTCCTCTTCATAATAACATAAACATTTAGACGATAAAATTTTGTTTTCATAAAGTTTAGTGTCTTTTTCATCAGACTATGCTTTTTTTTTTTTAGCGATTTTGTGGAGTTACCTATCAAAACTTCACAGCATTTGCAAAATTTGTCAATTCAAATACTTTTTGTTTTATATAAGCATATCAAATAGCATGAAATTTACTCCATCTTACAAGCTTTTAAACAGGAATAAAACATTTTTGCTATCTTTCTAAAAAGAAAAATACCATAGAATTTTTTAAAACAAATATAAGTGAGTGCTTAATAAAAAATAAAAGAAATTTCTTACCCTTAAATGCTGCCCAATGTAAAGCATTATCCCCATCTTTATCTACTAGTTGCTTTTGTGCTCCTTTTCCCATCAAATAGGCAGCCAACATAGTCTGGCCATACTGTGCTGCCACTGTCAAGGGTGTGCATCCCTTATTGTCCATTACATCAAGCGGTACTCCAGCCTGCACAAGGATATCTACAATGGCAATGTGCCCATTTACACAAGCCCAATGAATCGGACGAGCGCCGGGTTCGTTTCGACTGGGCTCATTTATAGATCCTTTGCACTCAATGATGAAACGAAGAATTGTGGTATGACCTCCAAGACATGCCCAATGTGAAGGAGTATGGCCTTTGTCGTCCCGAAGAGAAAATATGCCAGGACCTTCTTCTTCAACCAATGTCTGTACAGGAACCAATAATCTGAAAGAGAAAAATTTTAAAAAAGAAAATTAAAAACAAAAATAAAATTACATTAATGTTGATAAATGAAAAAAAAAAAAAAAAAAAAAAAACACTTTCAATCATTTGTTACATACATAAGAGAAATAATTCAAAAAGTTATTTAAAGAATTAGTGTAATTTAGGTATTGTTTAGGTATTTTTAAAGGAAAGCCTTTTTATCAATCTCCCTGGAGGTTTAGTGTCACAGCTACATTTTCATGAGTAAATACTGTAAATAAAGTTTTTTTTTTATTAGCTGTGTAAAAATTAACATTTTTTCTAGGTTGTTATATTTGAAGCTATTTATCCCTGAGCAATGCTGAATATCACTGAATTCTAAATTAAGTGTCTTGCATCAGAAATCACATCTTAAATATAGTGGAGAAAACTTAAGAATAAATGGCCATAAACAGCAAATAATATTAAAAATACTGTTACTACTGGATCAGACTAGTGTCCTCATTTTGTCTGTTATCATTCTATTTTGGGTGCTGTTCTTTCTGGCATAGTTGATAATCTGATAATTTTGAATCAAACCCTTTATTCAATACTCAAGGATATATTGTTCTCAAATTCATCCTTGAAATGTCACTTTCTTTTACTGAATCAGAGTATATGACTTTTTGCATAATTTTACCCAGGAATTGAACTCAAAACCACCAAGTAATTAGAAGAAAAAAAAAAAGAATACAAAGCAAAATACTCAAACATTCCATCATCTAATTTCACTAAACGTAATGTTATGGTCATATACTCTATTTCATTTGAAGAACCAGATAAGCAACTTTAAGTTGAAGGCTACATGTTTCCATCTAAAAGACAATGATAAAAGCATTAGTTAAGTAAATCAAGTTAACTGGCAGCTGTGTGTTGGATCCATGGTTTGGGCAGTGCAAAAATGTCATGTATTCTGGTTCAGTGGATTAAACAAGCAATATAACAAGGGTTAAATAGCTAGAAAGAATTGAATGATACAAGATATCCTCAATAATGGACTGTGGAAGAACACTACTACTTGGGAATTAAGTAAAGATAGGTACCTCCACGAGATCGCTAAAAAAAGAGCATAGCATGATGAAAAAGACGCCAAACTTGACGAAAACAAAATTTTATCGTCTAAATGTTTGTCATTATTAAGAGGAAAGGTCAAAGTATTTTTGGGGTATTTTTTTTCCATTTTTTAATCGTTCCTAGCACGTCCAAAATTTTCGTTAAAAATCTAGTTTTTTTGAGTCAGCAAAATTGATTTTTTTTTTTTCCATTTAAAAAAAACTGGAAATCTGACTTTTTTTTTTTTTTTAAATATCAATTATCATTTTTTCAAAACTTATTTTAAGAAAATCAGAAATTATAATGTTTATTTAAAATATTTTGAACCAAACTTAACTTAGCTTTTGTGCCAAAAAGATGTAATTTGAAAATAAAACAAAGCAGGTCATAAACTTTGCTGTCTCTTGACATGTGATGAATGATATATTTATTTAATTCCATGAGGCTAATTTGTTCTCTGGAAGGAGAAAAGTGAAATAATTTACATTTACGTGAACAAATTATTTACCCGTTATTTTTAACAAAAACTTTCAGCGGTCTAATTTTTTTTTTTTTGTACTTAGCTTTCACCTTTACGTTTATGATGCTTTATGGGAAATATATTCTAAAGAAATTAAAATAAAACTGTTAAGAGTGACATTAAATTTCATATTTTTAAGAAAGGTATCTAATTAATTTATAGGTACCTTTCTTATGAAATTTTATCAGAATTGTACATAAAATACTATAATTTTATGTACATTTATTACATTCTACTGTTATTTGTATTTGCATTCATTTTATTATTAATTTTGATATTTCATTTATTTAAAAATGTCATAACTGAGATTAATATAAAAAAATAAGATCATATAAATTTCATAAGATGATACTGATACTTGTAGGTACCCTTCTCAGTTGAAATTGAAAATCAAATTAACTTCTCCACACGTGTTTTCAAAAAAGTAAAGGCCTTAACAGCGGAGAACAATGCTCAACTCAAATAACGCAACTTAATTATATTCTGGTTGGTCTTCCGTATTTTATAATTACAGCTCAATTATAAGCACAAAATTACATTTCTTAATTACTGGGTATCTTCTGATTAGTCAAAATGATACAATTTTTTAAAAAAAAAAAGATCTATCTCATAAGGACACTTATGAAAGCTGATGACTTTTAACTAATTTTATAATATTTTAACAACTTAAATGTAAAATCTATTATAATTAATGAAATAACAAATAATTGTATTAAAATTCATTTTTCATTGAAAAAATTTTTTTGCTTTCAGAAAATATTGTCCATATTCATAAAAACAACTAGAAGCAAATAAAAGCATTTGAAATTAAATAATATCTTTGTTTTATTGAGTTTTGTATGTTACAATTCAGAGCTGATTTTCAGGTACTGCGTATCAAAAAAATTAAAAAAAAAAAAAAAAAAAAAAAAAAAACATGATTTGCATTCCTCAAAGCCCTGTGCTTTTAATTATTGTAATCACTAAAACCGATGCGATCAATTTCTAGCGTTTTCATAAAATTAGTTATGGGGGGTAATAAATATTTAAAAAAATATTTCTACCATGACTTTAATAAAAAAAAAAGCATATTTATAATAATTTCGATCATCGGTGAATAGTTCCTGAAAGTTTCATTAACATCCGATAATTATTTCTATTTTTGCACGATTTTTCAAATTAATGTGTGTCACCAAAAAAACATGCTAAAAAATTGTCTATGTTATTTACTAGTTCCTTGATACAAATAGAAAAAGGTTTTTTAATCAAAATTTAGAATGTTCTAAAGAAGGAAAATTTTAAAAAATTAAAAAAAATCTTTGGTCTTTCCTCTTAATAATAACAAGCATTTAGACAATAAAATTTAGTTTTCGGCAAGTTTGGCGTCTTTTTCATCAAGCTATGCTCTTTTTTTAGCGATTTCGTGGAGGTACTTAAGTAAAGAGTTCAGTTCAAAGTTTTTGAAAGGTTACCAACTACAATAAAAGCCTGAAAAAGGCTGGAGGTTCTTTAGGTGCTGTATCCCTTCAGGACATAGGTGATCATGGCTCTCTGCAGATTCCTGCCTCTTGCTTGTCTTAAACAACTTTTGTCACACTGTATATGTTAAATGAATCTGGTGATAAAACACATTCTTGTTTTACTCCTATTTTTGTATCCTTCCTCAACTCATTTCCTATCCATATGAAGGGAAGGCAGTTTGTTCTCAGTAAATCTTATGGATTATTCTATCTTTTCAAATAAAGTTTTCCTAGTTGTTAATTAGTTTTTATATCATACTTTACCAAATGCTTTTGTATAATCTATGAAACAATACGTATAGGTCTCTTGTATTTGTACTGCTCACTCTAAGAGCATTCTGATAATAAAGATGGCCATTTCTTGTTGTCTTGAACAAAACCCTACTGCCCTCTTCAGTAAAATTCTAATTATAAACTTAGTTATATGACTCATTAAGCTGATTGATAGAATTTGCATTTATTTGTATCTGGATTCTTTGAAGAATATCCAAACAAAAATTTATAACCAATCATATTTATAATTTACTCTTAGAAACAATTATTATAAGTAAGCAATCACCACTAAATCTCATTATCACATAAGTTAATTCTAATATTAAAAAAAAAAAAAAAAAAAAAGCTAATTGTAATGTTAAAAACCAAATAAAAGAATGAAAACTAGTGGGAGATTAGATGCATTCTAATATTTTAAAATAAATAAGTTTCTCTACAGCACTTGAAGAGTGAACTGCTAATTCATTTATAAAAACAAACAAATTTTAGGTAACACTGACCACCAGTAAACCATAAGTACCTGCAAGATTATTTAGTAATAATACTTTATATAAGTAGGAACTGTTTATATATTCATCAAAACCACTTCATACTGAGGTCTCAAATTTGGCATTACTGATTGAAACCATTTTAACATTAAAAAAATGTTTGTCCTTCATGGGGAAAAAAGAGAGGTTTATTTCTTTTCTGTTATATGGCTTCATCTTTAACAGTACCAATTACCATTTGTAACATCCCAGTATAAGATTATAATTTACTGTAGTGATACTAGCAAATTAGTATGCATAATTTGCATAAGCGAACACTCATATAAGTGGTCACTGGGAATAACGAGGTAGTAGTACGAGTCTAGTGGCTAATTAGTGCTAACCTCTACTCCACATCAATGGCGTCGCCGATAGGATATCAATTGTCTCTGGAAGATCCAAATTTCGTGGATACATGGATTCGTTGTTTCTCTGCCACTGCGAGAACAAAAAAGTTGAAAGACAACAAGGAAAAGGAAGGCGAAAATGAAATCATGGATTTATTTTTGGCTACAGCTGGATGCGAGGCGGTAATGAAAGTCTTCACCATGGCATATCCCTTAAATTTGGAAGACCTGACTTTCGAAAAATAAGTCAGATTATAAGAAGAAATATGAGACCCAAGAAAAGGCTGGTAGTGGCAGAAAGAACAAAATTCATGTCGATGAAACAAGAAATTGACTTAACCAATTATAAAATATTTACACCATCTAGTTAAATGCAAGTAGATATTGTGAATTTGAAAAACTTGGACAAGATCTAACAGACTATTGAAGAGGACTTGATTCAATTAAGACTAATTTAAAGGTATGTCCAATGCGTCACAACCGATATAAAATAATGGAACAATTATAAATAGGAAATATGTCTTTAAATACATGTATTGACTTTATGCAGCAACAAGAACTAATACAGACATACAACCATCATAAAAAGTCAACCCACTTTAACAAATATTCGCTGATACGCACATGTTAAAGAAGATAAAAAAAGTGTTCGTATTGTGGACATGAACACGAAAAATGAAAAAGGAAAAGTGTCCAGCATTTGGAAAAACTTGTAATAATTGCTTAAAAAAGAATCACTTTCAAGCAGTGTAAATTAAAAAAGAAAATGTTGAAAAAATGAAGAAAACATCACCAATAGGGAAGTTTTTACATTAAAAAATAAGACTTTAAAAAGCATTGAACACAAGAGAAAAGACATTATAGTAAAGGTCAAAATTAATAACTGCAATTTAGATATGCAAATGGATACTGGGAGTGAAGTAACACTGATACCAAAAAATTTTTGGGAACACATTGGTAAGCCACCTTTTATTTAAAAAGAAGTTTACAACTCCGCCAATTTGACGGGTCGGTTATAAAAATATTAGGATACTTTGAAGGTTCATTAGAGTTAAAAGAAAAATTTGAAGTAATACCTATAGTTGTTACAAGTAGCAAAAAAAAACAACGGGCTTATTGGAAATGACGTGCTTAATATAAATTCTACTAAGTTAATGAAATAAATATGGAAAAAACTGGAAAGTTAAAAAGCTATGAAGCAAGTTTAAAAGTAAAAGAAAATGTTTCCCCCTCTTATTATGAGGCACGAAAATTACCAGTACATTTATTGCCATTAGTAGTGACAAAACTACGTAAAGACCTTCTTGAACATGTTCCACCTGGAGGTAGCAAGTGGGCATCACCAATTGTAGTTTTGAGGAAAACAGATGGTGATTTACATATTTGTGGAGATTACAAAATAGGAGTAAATCACAAGATATGCTCGGATTCATATCCCATACCCAATGTTGAACTTGCATTACATGCACTGGCAGGGATGCCCGTTTTTTCAAAAATAGATTTAAAAATGGCATACCACCAAATACCAATAGACGAAAACTTCAAAGAAGTAACCATGATAAATACACCAATAGGGTTACTAAAATGAAAAAGGATGCCATATGGAATAAAAACCGCAAGCGCCATGTTTCAAAGGGCCATTGAACAGGTTTTAGGAAATGTACAAAATATGATTTGTTACGAAGATGAAATATGCATAGGAGCTACTAATGAAAAGGAACTAAAAGAGAAAACTGACTTAATCTATTGAAGACTAAGAAATGCTGGAATGACGATAAATGAAAAAAAATATCTTTTTTAGGTTATTCCATTTCAAAAGAAGGTATATCACCAGACCAAGCCTTGATAGAAAAAAATACTAAAAGTAGCTACACCTACAAATAAAAAAAGAATTGGAGTCTTTTTTGAGATTGGTAAATTTTTTACAGGTTTATACTTACCAAAAATACATGGACTTGACGGAACCGTTTACAAATTTAAGAAAAAAGAATGTGGAATTTATGTGGTCAGACGAACAGCAAAAAGCTTTTGAAAGATTAAAACAAATTATGTCAAAGAAACCTGTAGTGAAAATTTTTGATCCAAAAAAGGACATAACACTCACTACAGATGCAAGTGAACATTTAATATCGGGAATATTATCACAAGGAGGACATCCGATAATGTATTTGTCGATAAGATTAACGAACACTGAATTTAATTACTCGAACATAGAGAAAGAAGCATTGGCTATCGTGTGGAAAACTACCAGAGCGCGACAATTTTTAATTGGGAAAAAATTTCTATTAAGAAGTGATCATAGACCATTAGAGTTTATATTTAACCCAAGGAAAGAATTACCCAAAGTCACGACATCAAGGATTCTACGATGGGCGATAAGATTGATGGCATTTGACTTTGATATAGAGTATGTCAAAGGAAATTCAATTCCACATGTGGACGCACTATCAAGATTGAGGTTCTACAAGGAGTCAAAAGAAAAAACAGAGGAAGAATTTGAAGATTCATTCCTACACTTGATAGAGACTGATGTTTTGTCTTTAGACAGAATGGCTGTGGAAACGAGACATGATCCGGCGCTAAGTAGGATAGTATAAGGAAAAACTCATGGGGAAATTGTTCTAGGGCGGAAAGACCCTATAAAGAAATAAGACACAAATTAACAATAGAACATGGAGTGATTTGCAATGGGGACCTGGTAGTTCCCCCAGAAACACAAAGAAAACCGATAATAGAAAGTGAACATGATGATAAACACTCTGGAGTAGAGGCCACAAAAAAAAGGATAAAATTAGAAGCTTGGTCGCTGGGATATTCAAGAGACGTTGAGGAATATGTAAAAAGGTGTAAAAAAATGTAAAGAATTAAGAAACTTTACACAAACCAAATTACATTCGTGGCCCAAAGAAGAGGAGCCATGGAGTCATGTGCATATGGATCATGCATACATTAATGGAGTGGGACTCTTATTAATATTAGTAGACTCCTTTTCATGTTGGCCTGAAATAATCCGGGTTACAAACAAGAAAAGTTCTACTATAAAGCAGATTCTAAGAGTCGTATCTTCTAGAAATGGTGTACCAAAAACCTTGGTATCTGATAATGCACCAGAATTTTGTGAGAAAGAACTTAACGTATGATTAGAAAAAATAGGGTGTAAACCATATAAGACACCTCCATATCACCCTCAATCCAACGGATTAGCAGAAAGAATGGTACAGACCATAAAAAAGGGGCTAAAAGCATGCTCTCAGCAAAAAGAAAAAAGAGGAGTTTTTCTACTGAGATTGCTTTTAAGCTATCGTATGATAACACATGCAGGAAGACTAGAAAGCCCATCAGCTTTAATGGGAAGACAGATTAGAGCTCCGCTAACGAGGTCATATTCAACAAATGAAAAAATGTGGTACAATAAGAGCAAAGATGCAGATCGAGAAGGAGCCGAATTTATAATGCAAAAAGGGCACAATACAGCCATAATAAATAGAGAAAATGGTGATAGTGCGTTAGCCCATGCAGACCAAATAAAGACGCAGGGTGAAGAGGAAGAACGAAACAACGAAGAAATGTACTCAATTCCATCTGATAACGAGTTGGTAGAACAACCATTACAGAAGGAAACGTCAGAAGAGGAAACAATGCAGGATGAAGAGGGCCAGAAGGAGTCTGAAAGTTCGGACGAAGACCAGATTATGCAAGAAAACACATATGACTACAGCCTAGCCCAGGACAGATCGAGGTCTCCCAGGAAAAGAAATACGGGAGAGAGAGAAATAGAGCAAAGTGATGAAAATAGCAGGAGAAGGAGTACAATATCTACAAGAGGAATAAAACCCTTAAGGTTCAGGGAGATGTAGTGATACTAGCAAATTAGTATGCATAATTTGCATAAGCATAAGTGGACACTCATAAGTGGTCACTGGGAATAACGAGGTAGTAGTACGAGTCTAGCGGCTAATTAGTGCTAACCTCTACTTCACAACATTTACTTTATATTATTAATGCCCTGACAAGATAAGTATTCATGCACAATTTCAATAAACAATTTCCTCCCTTAAATATATTTTCTACTTTTTGTAGTACTTCTTTATTGGAAAGTTACAAAGAACAAATTGCATGAAGATACTATAAGGACATCTACAATAATTGTTCATAAAAATATAACTCTTCAAGATTCTATCCCCAGAAGTTGATTGATAGAAAACTCAGAACAGCATACTATCACAGTACTAAGGAATCTTTTTATTGTTAAAACCAGCTGTGTCCTTTACCTGGAGTAGATGGATACTTGAACTAGTATTCTTATATTTATTAAATGTGGAGATAAAAAAAATGTTTAAAAACAAGATTTTATAAGAAACATGGGATTATTGACCAGAAAATCAAAGCTAGCAGATAGACTTCAAAAGGTATCAACAAGAGATGCAAGACTAATTGAACCTTGCTTTGTGGTAGGTGCATCTATGGCTGAAATAAAAAGAATGGCTGGCTAAAAGCTGACTTTAGCCTTAAGAAAAAAAAGGGAATACAAGTTCAATCCTTACCGAGATGAACATTTTCTTTAATAAAACTTGCACTGCTTCAAGGTTAATAGATATTAATTTCAATGTTTGGAAAAACAAACTGTTGGAACACTGAAATTAAAACTTTTTAAATTTTTTTTCAAACATGTATGGGTGATTCTAGCAGATTTCATTCCGTTTCCTTATGCTTTTGTTCTTATCACTTATGCCACATTGTGATAATAGAATAACCATTGGGTTCTATTTAATAGTGCAAAGAATTTGTAATCCTCAATATTTGCATGATGAGGAAAAAATACACTAAAAATATCTTTAAGCTCCTCCCATATCCTAATTATTTCATATTCAATGCAAAACAGATTTGTCAAATATTTCCAAATAAAAAAATGAACCATTCAAGCAAGTTCAATAAATCAAGATATATTACTATAACCACCAACTATCACAAATACAATTGAAAATAATTTATCTAAGTTTAACATAAAATCTGTTATAACTACTAAAACAATAAGAAACTAAATTATTACGAAACTAAATTATTACAAAACAAAATAAGCTAAAACTTGAATGAGAAATTTACTCTCTCAGCCGAAATGATTGTCACAAGGAATACATAGGAGAAACCATGAGGAATTTAAAAGATCGCATGAACACAAAAGTGATCTTTTATAAAACAACACACTAAATGCATTAGTCGCTCACTGTATTGAATCTGACCATAATTTCTATTTAAAAGATGCTACTTTAATTAAAAGAGAAAGCAATTTACTAAAACAAAGTATATAGAATGTGAGATATGTAATAATAAAAGTGAGTATATCACAATCTGGGATATGTAATAAAAAAAAGTGATAAAAAAAAGTGATAAAAAAAAGTGATAAAAAAAAGTGATAAAAAAAAGTGATAAAAAAAAGTGATAAAAAAAAGTGATAAAAAAAAGTGATAAAAAAAAGTGATAAAAAAAAGTGATAAAAAAAAAAAAAAGTGATAAAAAAAGTGATAAAAAAAGTGATAAAAAAAGTGATAAAAAAAAAGTGATAAAAAAAGTGATAAAAAAAAAGTGATAAAAAAAGTGATAAAAAAAAGTGATAAAAAAAGTGATAAAAAAAGTGATAAAAAAAGTGATAAAAAAAGTGATAAAAAAAAGTGATAAAAAAAAGTGATAAAAAAAAGTGATAAAAAAAAGTGATAAAAAAAAGTGATAAAAAAAAGTGATAAAAAAAAACAAAAAAAGCATAAGGAAACTGAATGAAATCAACTAGAATATATATCCATACATGTCTAATAGAAAAAAAATGTAAATTTAAAAGTTTAAAATTTCAATGTTCTTCGGTGTTTAATATGTGTGCATAATTATCACCAATGCTTGTAGTTTTATATCTCCCTCTCCTACACATATAATTCCATCAACAAAAACATTACTCCAATGAAGGTTCTCTCCTAGTTCCTTCCATACGAATGCTTCTAGAGGATGAAAAATGTACACAAAGATTTTTCATCTTTGTCATTCATCTGTCTAACAATGTGTTGTTAAAATATAAAACTTCAAGGCTGAATGCTTTGCTCAGAAATTCACATAAAACTCATCCAGAGTACCCATACCTGATTTTCTCCCTAGAACTAAGGCTTACTGAGTGAGATGTGCATAACCCTGTCGACAGTTTTAGATATTATCTCTAAATTAGACTCTCATACAGCAAGTGGTGGTGATGGGATACCAGCCATAATCCTAAAGAAATGTGCCCAAGCTGGCTCCAGTTCTCTCCAAACACTATAACTATTGCTTGGCCGATTCTTGCTTTCCAGCCTGTTGGAAGTCCTCCTCTGTTGTCCTGGAGACCCTTCTGATCCATCTAACTACCACTCCATCAGTCTCCTACCACTCTTCAGCAAGGTCTTTGAGGCTTTAATCAATGCCAAAGTAGTTAAGCATCTCACCTCTCATGATCTGCTCTTGGACTTCCACTTTGCCCAGTCTACCGCTGATGTGCTTACAGCCATAACTGAATATGTATACCAAGCACTTGATAACGAACAGCAAAGCTCGAGCTGTTGCTCTAGATATATCGAAGGCATTTGACAGGGTTTGGCATGCTGGCTTTCTATGTAAGATTCAGGGATATGGTATTACAGAACAATTTAATCCAATCATTCCTGTCTAAATGTGAAATGAAGGTTGTCCTGAATGGGTTCTCTCCCAGTTCCTTCCATACGAATGCTGGTGTTCCTCAAAGTTCCATCCATGGTCCTACACAGTTTCTGATCTTCACCAATGATCTTCCTGATGTCATCCGTTCTCAAGTAAGCATCTACACAGAAAACAATGTTTCAATAGTAAATCCAGCATTGCTGACAGTTAACCTGGCCATTGGTCTCAAAAATGAAAACCAATCTCTGGTTGACTGGGGCAGGAAATGACTTGTGATTTTTAATGTATCCAAAATGAAACTGCTGTCATTTACTCATCCTAGAGAAACTTCCCTGCCTCCTAACAGCATGGTTGATACTCAACTCTATGAGAGCACCTCACTGCACCTTCTTGGTCCCACATTTTCCACTGACCTGAGGTGAATCAATAGCTGCATCTACTGCAAGGAAAGTTGGTTCTCTGTGTCATACCAGAAGGTTTTTCTTATCCGAGTCCATCCTTCAAATATAAAAAGCTACCATTTGTCCATGCATGGAATAATGTTGTCATATATGGTTGTGTCCCCGCTGTTCATCTCAAGGTTCTTGACAAAATCCAAAGACAGATATGCAATGTGATTGGTCCTGACTTGGAATTTCAACTCCAGTCACTTTCACACCAATCACATTATTGTGGCTTCCCTCTATTTTCATGTCATCTGCCCTAACCAGCTATTTTCACTGGTGCCCCGACTACTAGGTTAGCATCTTAGTTCCACTCTTACTGTTGAAACAGTTAAATTTAACCACCTCTTCTACTCCAACAGCTTCTCTCACATTTCCCAACAGTGCAATTCCCTTCCTCGCTTCCCTGATAACTATAATCTTCAAAAATTTAAATGCAATGTCAATCGACATCTTCTGATGCCTTGATCCCAGTTCTTCTTATCCTTTCCTCAACACCCCCTATACCCAGTCTTTTCCTTTACTTTCGCTTATAGCCCTTGCTTACTAGTGGCACTTAACCTTGCTTATGGATAAAATATATATATATATATATATATATATATATATATATATATATATATATATATATATATATATATATATATATATATATATATATATATATATTATAAAAGATGGTAAAAAACAATGACACTTTTTTTCACTTTTTAAATTTATGAGACCATGACTGGTGTCAAAGATTGACTGTTGATCTGCTTTTTATTTCTAAAGAAAGAAAAACATTTTCCTGTTAAAACAATGCAATACCATGAACTGACTGGATGGATGGATGTTGGATTTAACGGCATGTCAACTCCTGTTTGGGTCAATTTATGCCGAAGCCTTATTAATTTATGAATTTAAGTTGGTTATTTTGTATAAAAAGATGAAAGGTTGTTGGGTTTCATAATTTTCTGTATTTTTTGGGATTGCTTTTTGTGACCGTTTCTGATTGTGTATTTTACTGTTTACATTCATAGATGCATATATATGTCTATAAGCATATATATATATACACTATTTATATTTTATTGAGGATTTTATTTCCTTGAGAAAACTGTATATTTTTTCTGTGTCTGTATTTTTGAATATTTCTTTTAAATCTTTTCCATTGAGATATTTCTGTCTTATTCTAGTTATGATTTTGCATTCTGATAGAATATGTCTTATTGTGATTAGGCTTCCACATTTACATTTTGGTGGATTTGTCTTTTTTTAATATGTGAGAATGAGTTAAATATGTGTGTCCTATATGTGTTCTGATTATGACAACTTGTTTTTTCCTAGTATTTCAAGATCATTTCCCCATTTTCCTACTTTTAGGTTTAATTTGAAATAATTTATTTCGGTTTGGTTTTTCCATAGATTTTGCCATTTGTTTCTTATGTATTTATATATTTTAGATTTTAAGTCTGTATATGGAATTTGAAGATTTTCGTCAATTGTCATTTTTAAAGATGATTTAGCAGCATTATCTGCCTTGTCTCCTCCTTTTGGATGCCAACATGGCTAGGAATCCAGCAGAAGATGATATTTTTGCTTTTTTCCATTGAATGTAGTTTATATAGAAGACTTTGTATTAATGGATTTTCCAGTCTTTTCCCTTTTAGGGAGGTTAATACCGATAATGAATCTGAGAGAAAATAATATAGTTTTCTCCTTTGTTTTTTGATATGAAATTTAGTGCTAGTTTTATTGCGTAGGCTTCTGCACTGAAAATTGATGCTTCATTTGGCAAGCGTTTTTTGATAATTGTTTCTTTTGTTATTGCTGCGCTGCCTGTTTTTTTTTTTTTCTTCGCCTTTTGATCCATCTGTGTAAATACTTTCATAGTTTTGATATTTTTCTTTTTATTTTTGAGAATTTTTCAATGTATGTTGTGGGGGTGTGTTTTTGATTTTGATAATTTGTTTAAACTTAATATTATGTTTGGATTTTTGATTATCCATGGTGGTATGTTTGTTTGGTTGGTTTTAAGTATTTGATTAGACGGTAAATTATTTTCTTGGATGATTCCTTCCATCCGAGTCCCAATGTTTTGATTTTATTTGTGTTAAGATTAAATTTCTCTTTGTGATTTGGTGTAATTACACAATCGTGGTGTGGGGTTAGAAGGACAGGAAGAGAGTTTTAGATAGTATTGAGTAGCTAGTTTCTCCATTCTTAGTTGTAATGGGGTTCGTTTGCCTCTACATGTAGACTCTCTATAGGTGAGGTGGGATAGGCTCCTAGAGCTATCCAAGGCCTTCATGATGTATTGTGTTTATTGTTTTTAGATAAGATTTTCTAGTTGATTGGTAGACCATGCTGCCATAGTCCAGTTTGGAGCGGATCAACGTTTCTATAAAGCTTAAGAAGGGTTTCTTTGCTAGCTCCCCATTCTGTATGGGCTACTGTTCGCAGTAGTTGGAGAGCTTTTAAAACATTTTGTTCTTAGGTAATTGATATGTGGTCTGAAGGTCAGTTTGCTGTCAAAGATCATTCCTAGAAATTTATATTGCTGAACTACTGGTATTTCTTCATTTCCTAGTTTTAGAGTTGGGTTATTGTGTAATTTTTTCATTTGGCAGAAGTGTACAGATTTTGTCTTCGTTTTTGATATTTTAAAACCGTTTTTGAAAGTGTCCATTTGTTTATTTGATGTAAACATTGTTGAAGTTGTCTTTCTGCTGTGTTGAGGTTTCTTGATCTGTAATATATTGTAAAATCATCAACATAAAGGCTACAGTGTATTCCTGATTTGATGTTTTTTATTATGTCATTTATTTTTTATTTTGAAAAGTGTAGGGGAGAGTACACTTCCTGTGGTACTCCCCTCTTCTTGCTTTTTGATAATCAGAACGTGTAGTATCTATTTGTACTTGGAAGAGTCTATCTGTTAAAAATCCTTTTCGAAGTTTGGTAGTCGACCTCTTAATCCTAATTTATGCAGATCTTTCATTATACCATGTTTCCAGGTTTGATCAAATGCTTTTTCTATATCAAAAAAATATGGCTATTAGATGTTGTTTGTTTAAATTGGCCTCTCTTATGGCTGTTTCTAGTCTTATTATGTGATCTATTGTACTTCTTCCTTTATTATATCCACATTGATATTCTGATATGTGTTTTCCTTCTTCTAGAAACCAACTCAATCTGGCGTTGACCATTCGCTCCATTGTCTTACATAGACAGCTTGTTAATGCTATTGGTCGGTAACTTTGTGGGTTGTTTCCCTCTTTTCCTTCTTTGAGTATGGGAATAATTACAGATTCTCTCCATATTTTGGGAAATTTCCCAGTAGTCCAAATATTGTTAAAAATATTCAAAAGGTATTTCAGCGATTCTTGTGGTAGTTGTTTAATAAATTCATAGTGGATTTGGTCTGGGCCTACTGCTGTATTATGGGATTTTTTTTTTATGGCTTCTATTAGTTCCGCTTCAGTGAATAGGTTGTTGTAGGCTTCTGTATTTTTAGATGAAAAATTTAGTTGGTTATTTATATCTTTTTGTTTACACTTTTGTAGGTTTTGATTTTTTGCTCATTTTAGAGTTTTCTGCAAATGTCTCTGCTAGTAGGTTTGCTATCTCTCTTTTGCTAGTTGCTTTAGTGTTGTCCTTTTAAGATGTATTATTGGGTGTATTTGATCTTTTCCAGCTATTTTCCTCATCATTTCCCATATTGTCTTGGTTTTAGAAATGTATTTAGGCTGTTTACATATTTTTTCCAACATTCCTTTTGGCTTTTTTTACAGTTTTCCGTGCTACTGCTTTGAGTTTCTTCATTTCAATCAAATTTTGGGTTGTGGGTTCCTTCTTGAATTTTCGTAATGTTGCTTCCCGGTTTCTGACTGCTTTTTTGGCAGTTTTTGTCAAACCAGGTTTTAGTTTTTTTATAATTATTTTGCTTTTTTTGGTATATTTTCTGAGGCAATGGTTATTAATGTTTTGGTAAAGTATTCTACCGAGTTGTCTGTGTCCTTTGACTGTATCAGTACTTGTTTACATTTGTTTTTGAAACCCTCCCAGTTGGCTCTTTTCAGTTTCCATCTGACGGGCCTATCTTTTTTCTTCCTTGGCAGGCTTTTGATTTTCTAGTATGATCGGGTAATGATCACTGCCACATGTGTCACTATGTGTTTTCCATGTATAATCCATACAAATTTCTGGATCGCTTATACTTAAGTCTATTGATGATTCTGTTCCATTGGAGGGATTAAGGTAGGTTGAGGATTTATGATTTAATAGACATAAGTTATGGGTGTTAATTATTTCTTCTAATATTTTACCTTTAGTATCTAGCTTTTTGCTATTCCATATAGGATTATGACTGTTAAAGTCTCCTAGTAAGATTCTGGGTTTGGGAAGTTGCTCCATCAAGTTGTTTATTTCTGTTGTGTTTATTGGTTCCTGTGGGGTATATAAATGGAAAGAATTGTGATGGTTTTATCTAGTGTCACTTGTGTTGCTATTGCTTGTAATTTAGTTTTAATGTGTACTTTACTTTGCGGTATGTCATTTCTGATCAATATTGACACTCCTCCATTAGCTCTATGTCCTGTATTGTGATTATAGTGGTATTGTTTATAATTTTTAATTTTTAAGTTGGTATTTTCTTGTAAAAAGTTTCCTGTAAGCAGATGACGGCTGGATACAGTAGTGACATAAGTATGAGTAGGTCATTGTAATTTGATTTTATTCCACGACAGTTCCATTGCAGGATCTTATGTGCCATGATTATATTTTCATTTTTTGGGAGTAAAGTTACCTACTAGGTTGGTATCATTTGTCCTCTCCAATTTTTTTCCATCTCTTGAGTTTTTAGAAGCTTTGTCTTCAACTGCTTGTGGTGTCCTTCGATCAGATTTTTGATTTTGTTTTGAATTTTGTTTATTATCTTTTCTTCTATTTCTATATATTCCATAGGTTCAAATTTATTTTCATTTGATATACTGATTCTCGATTTTGAGTTAGATCTTGATCGAGTGCTTTTTTTGCTCTGTTGTCAC
Source organism: Acanthosepion pharaonis (assembly GCA_903632075.3). Lineage (NCBI taxonomy): Eukaryota > Metazoa > Mollusca > Cephalopoda > Sepiida > Sepiidae > Acanthosepion > Acanthosepion pharaonis. The sequence goes on from CAHIKZ030001167.1 coordinate 783,115, forward strand.
TTTTTTTTTTTTTTTTTTTGTTTATTTTTCATTTTCTTAGTTTGGGTTTGGAAAGAAGAGGGTTCGCTGGAGTTTTGTTCTGTGTTTTCTTTCCAAAGTTTTTTGCTTCCTTCTGGGTTTATTCCATTTGATCTGGGTTGTTGAGTTTTATTTTGATCCGATTTAAGTTCGGGTTAAAAAGGTTTTTAATTCTTCAAGGAAAGCTTTTTTAATTCCTTACATAGATTTGTTATTTCAATTGAACCTTTATTTTATCTTCATTGTTTATTTTATTTGCTTTTTGTGCCATGGAAGCATATGTGTTTTCTTTTTTATATTATTTATAACTTCCTTTCGTGCTTCTATGTAAGATATATTTTTTTTTGTATTTTATTCTAATTATTTTTTTCTCCTGTTTATATATATTGCATTGTTTTGAGAGGGCAGAGTGGTTTCCCAAACAGTTTGAGCATAGGCTCTCATTTGGGCAGTTCTCTTCTTTGTGTTCTGGTTCCTTCTCACTACATTTCCCACATATTTTTTATTTCTACAGGAATCTCTGTGATGCCCAAATTTGTGGCATTTATAGCATTGTAGAGGGTTTGGTACATATTGTTCTACTTTTTATACTTTCATATCCAATTTTATTGAAGTTGGAATTTGGGGGAGTTGAACGTTATAATGTAGGTATTAGTTTGTATCTCAGCTCCATTTTTTTTTTTAATTGTTATTCTTTTAACATTTGTAACTCCTTGAGTTTGGAGTTCTATTTTTATTTCCTCTAGAGTGCACAAGGAGAGCTCCTTACTTTTTACTACTCCCTTTGAGTAATTTAGTGTTTGGTGTGGGTAGGTTTTTATTTCTATCTCTTGTAGTTTTTTTTGTCTGATCAATGTGTCCGCATATATTTTTTTTTTCTTCTATTAGTATTGTTCCATTTTGTAATTTTTTAACCTTTTTTGGTATTATGATATTTGTTATTGCTTTTTGTATTTTAAACGGAGAAATTTCTGATAATGATTTTTGGCTTATTGCTTCGAGTACAATAAACCGTGGGAAGTTCTCACTTTCATTCTCTGTTTCTGAGTCGTTATCTACATGTGGTCTCTTGGAAGATTTCTTTTTTTCCATTGATTGTTTTTATTTTTGTTCATCATTCTCGCTCCCTACCCACCACGGAGTCCAGATTGGGACAGGTCAAGGGGGAAACCCATTCGCCTTGCCATGTCGGGGCTACGTGAATGATATACTCTTTTTGGGAGGAGTCTTTGAGCACGCATGTTCCTTTGTTTCCGTTTTCCAAGTATTACGGCTGTGAAGGTTTAGCAAGTGTGTCAGATACTTTTTTCCCCCAAATTGATTGACCCTCAGTCACCGCCTTCCATCACATATTTAGGGTTAAGTGTTAGTTTTGGTTGGGAAGAGGAGTGTCATGAACTGACTGGTTTGTGTCACTTATTGAGTACAGTTTGAGAGGCAAAATTCTAAGTTTGGGTGGGATTGGTCATTAGATAGTCTTAGGTCTGTTTAAATTAAGTGTTAGTTTTGATAAAGGAATTAGTTGTTGGAATGAGTAGCACAAAGCCAATCTTTATAGGTCAGGTTTGTATTGATCAGGGATATAACACATTTTCAGATAGAATTGCTGAGGACACCTGCAATAATCAGGTCAAATGAGGGTGAGATTCCGGAACATGGAAAATGTTCCACTGAAGGTGGATATGAGTGATGCAAGGCCACAATTTTCATTGGCCCACCAACGAGAGAAGGGCTTCAATACTTACCACACAGGTCCATTATTTTGATTGAACCACTAATCATATTGGGCTGTTTTGGTTTTCTTTCTTCCTTTTCAAGCTGTACGACACCAGACCATTGGTCAAGCATTATTATTGGCTAGCCAATCAGAGTAGTGCAATTGAGTTTTGCACCCCCATAAAAGCAGTTGCCAAAAGAGCAGAAGTAAGATCGAACTGTCTTGCTGCTAACACTCTCCCTGCCGAATGACAGTGGTGCTTTAATCAGCTGAAGTCCTGTTCTCTGCACTGCTTTTTGAATTCCCTCAATCAAATGCCTTCATTTAAATAGTTGAACGACTCTGGGCTGTTTAGCCATAACTGCAAATTGCCAGTCAACCTCTTGCTCCCAGCTTAAGAATTCCTTACATGGGGAAACTTCAAATTCTTTTTTTTTTTATGTAATCATGATCTACATCAATCACAGTACCCTAAATAAAAGTTGTTATTTTTACACTTGTTAATGAGTGTTGTTGAAGTTAATTACAAGCATAGCCAAACAAAGAAGAGTCAAGCTTGATCTTCATCAGTTCTTCACCAATATTCCTGCATATACTGAAACACAGCGTGGGGGTGCAGGATCGGTGAAGAGCGAGTTAGCCAGAGACAGACCAAAGTAAGAGTGGCATTCAGTAAAGCACACAGCAACAGTGTCATAAATTGTTACATGAATTTAGTTATCTTCCGTACAACAAGTTATCAGCCATACCACATGGTAAAGAGCTGTCTCTAAAGAAAGAAAAAGTGAGTCACCAAGAAATAGAATCTCAACTTGAGTGTGATTAAAAACATTTTCGAAAATCTAGACTATTATGGGATGAAAGGTTTGAAAGAAAGAAGTTAAGAGATGTTAAAGCAGTTAGAGAAACAGCCAGCAACTCTGTGACATGTGCAAAGATTCAGTATTCTTCATAACTTCATAGTCTGTGTGGAGAGAGCTGAAGAATTAGATTTTCAAGGCCAAGAAAAACACCATGTGTTACTAATCTTCAAAAATTGCAATGATCGAATTAGGCAAAAGAATACATGACATGGAAGTAAAATGGAAATGGTCTTGATTGACTTGCATCCTATTGACATGATTTATGAAATGAAAACCTGGAATTCTGTGTATTCAATATATTTGAAGTGTAATGGCTTTGGCAGCTTTTGAACTAATTGGGAAAAACACTGAACCTTCATCAGCATTTGGCTTAATATGAAAATCTTTTATCTGGTGCCTTGCATTTCTTATACAGAAGAAATTGCTGGTGCCAAGTAGAAGTTCTCACAAGACAATAATCTATTGAGCACAAAGTATAACAATGGTTTCAGGACCACAACATTGATGTTACATTTTCCTAACTTTAGTCCAATTGAGAACTGTGGATCATCCTTCTGTATAAGGTGTACAAAAAATGTGCATCTATAACAGGGGTTCCCAAACCCATGGCTACAACCCTATTAAGGGTCATGAGGGATTTTCTGAGGGTTACAGATGGTCTTGTAAAAAAGGTGTAATTTATAGTTTATTACCATACAAAGCATCAGAAGTTAACATTATGAAGTAAAATTCAGAATAACACAAAAAGGTGTGTATGCAGGTAGGCTAGACACATTTTTATTACCTTAATTCCAGTCAGAGAATTAAATATTAAATGTATGAATTTCAAACAAGATTCATTCCTGCCCGAATAAAAGCAAGTTTTCTGTGATCCAATTTCAGGACTATAAAATACAGACAATTCCAAAAAAATTCAAAAAATATCCCGACATAATCCTCAACTGCTACAAGAGGTCATGTCACTTCAAATCTCCTCACCACGCCAACCTTTGTTTCCTCCTAATAACGACAGATTGGTAAGTACCCAAATCTTCATCTTTCTCTTTTGATATGCTCTTGTCAACCATCTTTAACAACTGTTGACTGCTTTCCAAGACAGACACACAATGGATTTATGAAGGAAAATATATTAAAGTGTCATCTCTGCTCAGTTCATCCAAAGTTTGTTGAAAAACCTTTGTGTTAGGTGGAAAGATAAGGAAGAACTAGCAAAACAAAGAAGGATTGATGCTACTTCGAGTTCAGCTTTTTCTATAGAGGAAGCTTCTTTGCATGGATAATTGCAAGATACAAAAAGTCTCATAACATTGGAAAGGAGCTGGTAAATAGCATTAAGTGTAGAATTGATATCATTTCAGAAGATATTTTAGCTCAATTGTGGCACTGAAAAAAGCAGGGAAATTCTCTCTACAGACAGATGAGTCTATGGATATTGTCATTAGTGCTCAAGTGATGGTTGTGGTGAAGTACAGGGGTGAATATGACATTCAAGAAGAATTTCTCTTCTGCAATGCTTTGACAACTACTACAACTGGAGAAGAATTATTTTTAAAGAAACATAATCTGAACTGACTAAATTGTTTGGCAGTGTGTACTGATGGAGCTCCATCAATGATAGGATGTTGTCAAGCTCCTCTCCCCTTTTACAACAACAATATCTCTGAACAAAGGTTTTCAAGTTTTGTTACAATCAAGACTAGAGCAAGGAACCACTTGGATCCCCAGCATGACTTGCCTTGTACTCTAGCAATCAACATCAAACCCAACTTTGAACTCTCACAAAATGAAGCAGTTCCATGGTAGTCACTGAAAAAACATTTTTGATTTTCTGACTTTTGACTACCAATTCATGTAATAAAACATATGAAAATTTGCTTTTTTTTCAATTTTTTATTAAAAAACATTGTGTTAGTAATATGAATTTACTCAATAAAAATATACAGTTGTAAATAAGTGTAATGAATCAAAATTAATTATCACATGTTGTAAATACAGTGTAGATATGACAAATTTTTTGGCTGCTTTTTACACCCCCATGAATTAAAATTTCAGATAACACCAAAATATGAATGAGACACTATAATTCATAAAAAAATATATACTAAGAGAAAAGATTGAAAAAAAAAAAAAATCTCTTCTGTAAAAATTGTTTTACAGTTTATAAAAATAGCAAATTTTTAATTTGAAATTTTAAACTTTCAGCAGATTTCATTACGAGTGATTCATACACATTTTTCAAAAATCCACTAAAAATCAAATAACCCCATTTTAGTAATTTCTTCAGAACCTATTAAATAAATATATAAAGTAAAAAAGAAAAAAAAAAAAATTAAATGGGATTATGGGTTTTTAAACATCCGATGTCATATTTTATTCAGTTATATTCAATTTCAAAATTCAATTGGTTTTACAAATATGCACCACACTAATATTTTATAAATGTACTAGCAAATGAAAAAAAAAAAAAAAAACCAACAATGTATTGCTGCAGAAATTTCAGAGAAAATTAAGTCAAACAATGAATGTTACAACTTATCTTTTAACTTTAGAAAAAAAAAAATTTATTAAGCACTAAATTTTCCAAAATCTTTGTTCTTGTGATGTCAATTTGAAATTACTTATAACAACAGTCATGCTTTACTTTAATTTTCTATGAATTATGCTAAATATAATCTTATTCAATAACCAAAATCATTATTACATATTATATAAAAATATTAAAATTATTATAAAAATATGCATATAAAGAAATACAATGTTTTATATACAAGGAATGAAGGAGAATAATTTGATATTAGAAAAATTTAAAGTGATATGACAACTAAGATTAGTAAAATGTAATATCTACATTACTTGTGGAAAGAATAAAGGTAATGCAACTCATAAGAACAACTAAGAAAATGAAGATGACTGGATTTGTGTAGTATCAATGATCTCAGAATGTTTAAGTTATATTTCTTACCAAATAAATGACTTTAAATATGTTTACCTATTCATAAAATCATGAGTTCATTTTAACATTAGTGAATATTTCTTATTACTATAACTATTATTTTTAGTGGCTACACATGTACGAGTTGTTCACTTTTTTTTTTTTTTTTTTTTTCTTAAACAGTGAAATTAATAACTGGCCTAAATTGAAAAATCCTACTAAAGAAAAATTTTGCTTCCAACAGAAATTGAACCTGCATCCCTTTTTATCTTAGGGAAACCACTCCCATGTACATGCGTGAATTGTTATGCCTGTTTTTTGTTTCATTAAATAGTGAAAAATTGAGGAGTCCTACAAAAGAAAAATGCTGTCTCTGACAGATTCTTCAGTATTCAAAGCATGGACAAATGGTAGATAGATTCGAGAGAAAAGCTAACAGAGTGAACCAACTCTTTTAGCAGTAGACCTCACAAGTCTTCAATATAATCTTTCCACTTCATGTCAGCAGAAAATGTTAGCCCGAGAATGTGCAAGGAGTCATTCTGCTGGAGGTTAGCATCAGCCATGTTGATGGAAGGCAGAAGGCAATCTTTCAGATGATTGGTAGAGAGTAGTTTCATTTTGGAGGTGTTAAAATTAACAAGCTATTTTATATTTTAGGTAATTTTTGAAATAGGCTGCCAATTTGACTATATTTAGGTACCTCCACGAAATCGCTAAAAAAAGAGCATAGCTTGATGAAAAAGACGCCAACCTTGCCGAAAACAAAATTTTATTGTCTAAATGCTTATGTTATTATTAAGAGTAAAGACCAAAGTTTTTTTTAATTATTTTTAAAAAAAATTTCCTTCTTTTTAGAAAATTCTAAATTTTGATTAAAAAAACCTTTTTTCTATTTGTATCAGCGGAACTAGTAAATAACAGACAATTAAGGCCTTTACTTTTGCGAAACACGTGTGGAGAAGTTAATTTGATTTTTCAATTTCAACTGAGAAGGTTACCTACAAGTATCAGTATCATCTTATGAAATTTATATGATCTTATTTTTATATTAATCTCAGTTACGACATTTTCCATAAATGAAATATCAAAATTAATAATAAAATGAATGCAAATAACAGTAGAATGTAATAAATGTACATAAAATTATAGTATTTTATGTACAATTCTGATAAAATTTCATAAGAAAGGCAACCTATAAATTAATTAGATACCTTTCTTAAGAAATATGAAATTTAATGTCACTCTTAACAGTTTTATTTTAATTTCTTTAGGATATATTTCCCATAAAGCATCATAAACGTAAAAGGTGAAAGCTAAGTACAAAAAAAAAAAAAAAAAAAAATTAGACCGCTGAAAGTTTTTGTTAAAAATAACGGGGTAAATAATTTGTTCACGTAAATGTAAATTATTTCACTTTTTTCTCCTTCCAGAGAACAAATTAGCCTCATGGAATTCGTAAATATATCATTCATCACATGTCAAGAGACACGAAAGTTTATGACCTGCTTTGTTTTATTTTCAAATTACATCTTTTTGGCACAAAAAGCTAAGTTAAGTTTGGTTCAAAATATTTTAAATAAACATTATAATTTCTGATTTTCTTAAAATAAGTTTTGAAAAAATGATAATTGATATTTAAAAAAATTCAGTCAGATTTTCAGTTTTTTTAAAATGGAAAAAATGGTCAATTTTGCTGACTCAAAAAAACTAGATTTTTAATGAAAATTTTGGACGTGCTAAGAACGATTAAAAATGGAAAAAAAATACCCCAAAAATACTTTGACCTTTCCTCTTAATAATAACAAACATTTAGATGATAAAATTTTGTTTTCGTCAAGTTTGGCGTCTTTTTCATCATGCTATGCTCTTTTTTTAGCGATCTCGTGGAGGTACCTAACTATATTGAACTGATCAGACTTACTATCAAGACAGGAGAATATGGTTGCATCATCAGCACAGATAAAGTTTTTTTGTTTTTTTTTTATCAAACTGTAGACTGGTGCTAAAAAAAAAAAAAAAAAAAATGAAGAATTTTACCAAATAAAACAAAATCTCTCTCTCTCCCTTGGACATTTCCAACAACAATAAAAATATGTAGCACATGTAATAAAAAAAAAAAAAAAAAAAAAAAAAATGATAAGATGTTGATTTTCCACACTACATTAAGCAAAAGGTTTGGAAGGAAACTCCTAAATATTAGAATAACTTTCTAATATTTAAGAGGGTTTCCTTCCAAACCTTTTGCTTGAACAAAAGTTAAAAGTTACTGAACTTGAAGAGTCTAATTCAATAAAAAGCTATTTTGAAAAAGAAGCAATCTGACTTACTATTAAGACAGGAGTAAATAGTCGTGTCATCAGCATAGATACCAAGTTGAAAACTGATGCCATCAGAAAGGTCAGGAAAATTAGGAACAACATAGTAAAGTTAGAGCTTTAAACTTAACCTGGATGCTGATAAGTTTGCTGCTGCTGCCTATATCTTAATTGTGTCTGCATTTGAAGATTTACTGTCATTTGTCTTTTTTTTATTTTTTTTTATTAGCAGCTCTTCTATTGTATTTATTTCTATGCTATACATTCCAAGGATGTCTTCATAGACTAGCATATGCACTGATTGTTTTTGATGTCTAACCTCTCACTACAGCTTTTCAATGTTCATCTAGTCTTACTTTTAGGAGCCAGCTTGTTTCACCTTTATATTCTTTGCTACAACTGTGAGGAATGGAGTACATACAATTCTTGGTCATATTCACTCCTGTGTTAGGGTTTACTTAGAGATTTCTCTATAGAGTGAAACTGCTTCTGAATATTGCCCTGATGTTGTATGGACTGCAGATCTTCTGAATTTTTTCTGATAAAACTTTCATGTAAGGTGACAATTTTCTGGTCATCATCTTTGTCCCTTCTGTTCCCACCTGAAAACGTTGATGTTTGCCAGGTTTAAGGTTCTAAGTTTACTACAGCAAATTGGCCAAGTGGGTAAAAATGTTGGTTTGTGAACTTGGTGACACAGTGGTTGTGAGTTCAATCCCTTGGTTGCACTCAGTGGAAACTGGTCAGCAATAACTGAATAGTACTAAATAAAATAAAAACTAGGCGATATCCCTAGATATGAGCACTGAACTAGAAAAGTCTAACACCAGAGATTAAATAAAGGGTTCAGTTTAGAATTCCCCGTTGGTTACCCAGATCAATATACACCAGGGGCATACGTCTCAGAGGGTACAATGGCCAAAACAGTGTGATAACAACAACAAAGTAGAGGACAATAATCCTAGAAATTCAGACAGATACTAATAAATTCTTTTATATAATTGCATGGAATGTTGTTTCCTTTTCTATCATATAAAAATAGGACACTCCACGAATTCACTAAAAAATAGCATAGCATGATGAAAAAGACGCCAAACTTGACGAAAACAAAATTTTATCGTCTAAATGTTATAAAGAGGAAAGACCTTTTTAAATTATTTTTTTTAAATTTTTCCTTCTTTAGAAGATTCTAAATTTTGATTAAAAAAAAAAAAAAAAAAAAAAAAAAACCTTGTTTCTCTTTGTATCAGCAGAACTAGTAAATAACAGACAATTTTTAGCATGTTTTTTTTGGTATGACACATTAATTTGGAAAATCTTGCAAAAATATAAATAATTGTCGGATGTTAATGAATCTTTCAGAAACTATTCACAGATGATCGAAATTATTATCAATAAGTTTTTTTTTTTTTTTTTTATTAAAGTCATGGCAGAAATATTTTTTTTTAATATTTATTAACCCCCCCCTAACTAATTTTATGAAAATGCTAGAAATTTTATTGAGTCTAAGTTAATGATTACAATAGTTCAAAGCACAAGGCTTTGAGGAATGCAAATCATGTTTTTTTTTTTTGTTTTTAATTGGACCCCACCCCTACCTGAAAATCAGCTCTGAATTGTAACATACAAAACTCAATAAATCAAATATATTATTTAATTTCAAATGCTTTTATTTGGTTTTAGTTGTTTTTATGAATATGGACAATATTTTCTGAAAGCCAAAAATTTTTTTTTCAATGAAAAATGAATTTTTAATACAATTATTTGTTATTCCTTTAATTATAATAGATTTTTATATTTAAATTGTTAAAATATTATAAAATTAGTTAAAAGCCGCATCATGTTTCCTAAGTGTCCTAATGAGAGATCTTTTTTTAGCGCGTTGTAAATTGTATCGTTTTGACTAATCAGAAGATCCACAGTAATTAAATGTAATTTTGTGTTCATAAAAATCATTAAAATGGCTGTAATTAAAAAGTACAGAAGGTCACAAGCAATAAAACGCCACATGGCTTGAGTGTAAGCGTTCTCCACCGAACGTTGATTACATTATTGCAAATTCTTTGTGCGAAACACATGCTGAGCATTTTGAATTAGCATTCTTTACTCTTTAAAAACATTTGAACATCATCCTAAGCCATTTTCACCATCAACATTACTACATTTTTAAAAGTACCATTTATTTCATTTACATATTTCATTGCAATTTCAATTTTTTTGAAGTTGTTTTACAGTTTTCACTTTTCAGCGAGTCATCTTTATTTCAATTTTATTCGAATTTCTTATTTCAAACAAACTGTTTTCAGTTCTATCCTTAAGTGTTGTTGCCATCATCCTGCTCAAAAGGTGTTAAAAACAAAAATACATCAAGCCATTGTTCAAACATAGATTTAAAAAAAAAAAAAAAAAAAAAAAAAAGATTTTTTACAAGGTGATGACAGCTTGGTATATTGTTGGCTGACTGGCCTTTGACCCAGCAATGTCAAAGTCAATTTTGGCTTAATTTCAACACTGTTTTCCTTATCGCTGATTTAAAAAAAAAACATTACTATTCCTGAACACTGGTTTCCAGTGTTCAGGAATAGCAATTTTAACTATTTTTTCATATTTTATCCCCAGAAAAAATTTTTATAATCATTTACACTAACCAATTTCACTTAGAAATGAAAGAGCATTCTTTGCTTTCAAGGAAATACCTAGTTTCATGGGGTGTAGTTCAAAAGTTTCCTTGATATTTTGTTCAGATGATGACAAAAGTCATTTTTCAATTTTTGTGATGATTTTTACTTGGGATAGAAATGTTTTATCATAGCAGATCTGAATTGACTTTAGGGGGCTATAGTTGCCCTCAAAAAGCTGTACAGCACTTGTATTTTAATTTATTTATAGTATTTATAATTTCTACAGATAGTATCAACAAACTTATGGTGTAAGCTACAGTAATAGAAAAAAAAACAAAAAAAAAATTGGAATGCTGAAAGTTTTTTTTTTTAATTTAATAATTACGAGATACTACATAAGCTGGTTTATAAAAAAAAAAAAAAAAAAAAAAAAACGTTATGGCAATTATGTCCTTCCATATAACTTGAATTTCATGTTAGCTGTAGATATGTGATGACAGCAATCATTCATCACTTGTCAACAGCTAACAATGTTAAGATCGCCTCCTTTTTATTTTAAACAATCTTTAAATTTGCTAATTTTTGTCAAATAAATTTTGAAAAACGTATAAGTGATTTTTGGAAGAATTTTAAACTAGGATTTTAGCTTAGTTTACAAAATTAAAAAAAAATGGTTGATATTGAGTTTTTTTTTTTTTTTTTTTATTAATTTCGCTTAAAAAAAAAAAAAAAAAAAAAAAAAAAAAAAAATTTAACTAAAATTTTGGACATGCTATGAATGAGTAAGAAAAAAAAAAAAAAAAAAAGAAGTTAAAAACAGAATGTAGATTATTTTTTTAGATCAGCTGCCAATTTGACCTCATCAAACTGATCAGATTTACTATTAAGACATGAATAAAGGGTTGTATCATCAGCATGGATACAGAGTTTAGAATTGACTGATGGCATCAGGAAGGTCATTGATGAAAATTAGGAACAAGGATAGAGCCTTGAAGGACACCAGCATTCATGCAAAAAGATCTAGAAGAGTGGCTATTTGAGACCGCTTTCATTTCAGTAAGACTGAATCAGTTCAAAAATTCATCCAGAAATACCATAACCTTTTAACTTGTGAAACCAATATGCCAAACCCAGTCTTAGACCAGGGACATCCAACCTACAGCCCACTGCACCCTAAAATATTTAGGTATATTTTCATTTACTTTAGTAACATGTAGAGAAAATTATTCTCAGATTGTGCTAGTAGGTTCATTTTCCCATTGTACTAAAAGGGAAGGGGATAAAAAAGACTTAGACTGAATATGTGCAAAACAAAGTTAAACAGACTGGGTAAACAATTTTTTTTGCCACCCCACTCCCGTTAACAAAATGAAATAATACTTGCCTATTGCCAATATTATTGATGCTTTTTTGTACTATCTAAACCCTATCAATGGTAAATCCAAGCCTATGAATAAATTTGATCAAGGAACACCTATGAATTTTCCCAGGTTTTTCTGAGAGGTTCACCTGTGGCTGTTGGTTGATTTCAGATTAAATAACCCATCCATTTTCAAAGAATCATTAAAATATTCAGAGAATATTATATTAACGAGAAAATATAAAGCAAGAGGTATTCTTTCCTATGTTTAAATTCTTTCATTTATCAAAATCTGACACAAATTTCTAAATTATACACCAACATTTTGAAAATTTTCCATGTGTTTCATTTATTATTTAGGAAAACTGAAGTAAGGAAAAGCTGGATTAAGTTTTATGACTTTTTGGAGATTAAAATAAAAAAAAAATTACTGTCCAGTAAAAAATACAGTATTTAAAAAATTTTCAGAATTTTGAAATGAATTCAAAATAATTTTTTTTTTTTTTTTTAAATTTCTCTATTATAATCTGATGTTTATATTTTCACAATTGAGTAAAATGGAAAAAATACATTTTCTTTCAGCTGTGAAAGCGTGTGCATGTACCAAATTATCATTTGCATCCACTGACATTATTTATAAAGTATTAAACCATGTATAAGACTGTCCATAATAATCATGGTTATTCATATTAGTATTATGTTCAATTAAGAGTTTGCTAATTTTAGTTGGCCATGTTTGCAAACATAATGAAGAGCTATCATTTTATCAGAAGAAAAAAAAAAAAAAAAAAATCAACAAAACCACCATCCAACAATAGTAAGCAAGTTGTGGACTGGAGCACCAACATTTTTTCTTTAGTAGCTATGTTGTTTGCCTCTTTGCATTATAAAATAGGCCTTTTCCAGATCTGATTCCTTTCTCTTTTTATGCTACATTGTCTCATTAATGGAATAAGATATATATGATTTGCCTTCTCATTAGTGCTTATGAGTTCTAGTCTACTTGGATATAGTATGGTACTTAAACACAGTACCAGTAGAAAAAAAAACTTCAATTTTCTCTCTGGACATAAATCAAGCATAGTTGAAGCTTGATTAAAAACATCTGAAGTTTGATTTTAAAGAAAAATTAGGTTTCATTTATTCAAACAAATTTAGTTGAATGTACCCAACATTGTTTGCCGATTTATTTTTTTTTTTGCTCTATTTAACACAAAACCTCAGACAATACCGTCTTCAACTTTCATTAGCTGTGAGAAAAAAGGAAATCTCTTTTCTGAAAGAAAAAAAAAAAAAAATTGATAGAAATTGTGCATTAATATACCACCCCCTGCCCAGATTGGTCTATTTTTACAGCATCATATCACCATAGTCACCAGTTTATTCCAAATTATACCAAAGAGGAACTCACCAACTTCAACTTTGCTTAGCAAAACAGTGTTGAAATCTGTGCTAATCAGACATACACCTAGTATATAGAGACATCATCCCAGAGAGAGAGAGACACACACACACACACACACACACACACACGAGTACCCTCCTTTCTCCAGATATAGTCTGTCATATAAAATTTTTCCACCTTACCTTTGGTTATCTTGTATTTCTCAAGACTGACCTTAAGAAAACATCTGATTACCTCCTTATATACTTTACCACATATGCAAGTTAATGTTATAAATGTAATTTTATTTTCTAAGTTTATAAAGGGTTGATTTACTATTAATACCATCCAGATCTTATAATGCTGACAAATCCTTTCAATTTGTTCCACTATACTTATATAAAGAAATGTTTAATTTATGTAAAATTTCATTTACAGCTGGCAATATTCTCTAATTCACAGAATTTGGGGATTAAATTTGAAAAAAAAAATAAAAAAAATAAAATAAATAAATAAACAAACAAACTGGATACATTTTATAAAAAATAAAATAAAAAAAGAAGATACATTTTATAGTTTTATTTTTATGTATTATTTATATAAAATTTATATTTGATTTTATGTCCAATGGATGATAAACTCCGAGAACAAGTATTCTTTTGGGAGAAGCAAGTCAAATAAAACCCCAAATTCCTTGCAATGTATGCTGATAAAGTTAAAAACAGTATGATGAAGGAAATAGACATTAGTGACATAACTTTTAATAGAATTTCATCTCCACCTCCAAAGGAATAAAGAAAAGGTACTTAGTGAATCTGTGTATTCAAACAAATCTAGCATTTGTTATGAAAAAGAACCATTTCAAATAACCTTCAGCTAAAAATGCCAAGGTCAATGGGTTACTCCAACTTTTACATTGGCCAAGTCATTGATATTACATCTCTGTCCAGAGCTGTAATCAAAATTTTACTTCCAACCAAAGGCAGAAGTGATTATTTTTATAGCCCTTGTTAGATGATATTGCACAAGTGATTTGTCTTTAGATGGGACTTTGATATATCACTTTCAAGTGATAGCAGGAAATTGCATATTCCAGGAATACTGGCTATAGCAGAGGCTTATAAACAAATTCAGACTGCAAACCACAATTAGAAGAGGAAGTGCAGAAGGACCATTCCAATCATTCAGAAAGTCTTTTTCATATGTCAAAAATTGTTTAATGAAGGTTGTGTTAAATGGCCACACTTCTAGATGACTTCACATTAATTTAGGGTACCCTGGGGATCTACTCTTGAACCTATATTGTTTTTTATCCTCATCAGTGACCTTTCTGATGTCAGTTCCCATTTATTCCTGTCTTGATAGTAAGTTCAACTGGCACCTGCTCTTGAAAATGACCTCCAATCATTTAACTGAGACAAGAAAAGGCTTGTAAATTTCAATGCCTCCAAAATGAAACTGCTATCTTTTAATAATCATAGAGAAGCATTTTTGCCTTCCATCAGAATAGCTAAATACTAACCTCTAGGAGAGCAACTGATTGCACCTTCTTGGTTTCACATTTTCCACTGACATGAAGTGGAGTGATTAAATTGAATCAATTGCTAAGTTTGCTGCTAGGAAAGTTGTTTTACTGTGTCATGCCAAACAATTTTTATCACCAGAATCCATCTTGCACATTTATAAATCTACCATTCTTCTATACATTGAATATTACTGCCATATCTGGTCTGATGTTCCTGTATTATATTTTTAAATTCTTGTCAAAATCCAAAGAAGGGTTTGTAATGTTATCAATCCTGACATGGTATCTTAATTTCAGTCACTTTCTCACTGCCATGTCGATGAATATCTTCATGGTAATTGTTCAAATAAGCTCTCTTCCTTGGTACCTCGACTGCATGAATTTAAGAATACTACTAGATTGGAAACTAGGTCTCATCATTTTACTGTTGAAATAGCTAATTGTAACTGTAAATTCTATTCTAATAGTTTCTTTCCTCACACTTCTCACCTCTGCAACTATCTTCCAGTTTCTTGCTTCCCTGCCACCGTCTTTCTGAATGCTGTTCTTTTGTCTTTTCTCCTCATTAAAGTCTTCTCATCTTAGTGGCATTATCATCTTGCTTGGAATGAAATGATTACAAAACCAAAACATTTCAGACTATTTATTTTTAAGAAATCAGTGGGTTTAATATATTTCTACTCAGCTATTTCATGTTATTAACACATTTTTCATTATTTCAAGGTACAAAATTCGATTCAAATTTTTCTTAAATTTTTATAATAAGCAGCTGGAAATTCTCAAAAAATAATTTTGTTAATCTATATATACAGATATAAAAGGCAGTTGTGAGTGCCTGGCTAAAACTAAAAAACTACAATAATTAACAACAAAATAAATATATATACAGACTAATTATCACACGAGTCAACTTTTTGTAAAAAAAAGTTATCTTGTTTATCATGATAAGTGCTCAGGATCACCTTGTCAGTGATGTTATGACTTGGGGTCATGACAAGTTTCGGGTCTTCCAACATCATACTTGTTTGCCCAAGAGACCCTACCGAAACAGTACCATTCTGGCAGGCGATCAGGAAGCAAAAAAAAAAAAAAAAGCACGCATCAAATGGACTCATTAAATAAATGCCACTGCTGACCAATCACTAATGACTTGCGTCACTTCCTCCTCATCCAAGACGAAACAAAAAAAAAAAAAAAAAAAAAAAAAAACCGAACAGACAGCATGGTCGTCTTTTTTCATCTTAGGTTCACCACATGGAAAGATCTACATTCTCAACAAACAGTTTGACATAACAGGTAAGTAATGGCAAGAAAAATTTCCTTTCATATGAAGCGTTACTTTAACAAAAAAAAAAAAAAAAAAAAAAAAAAAAAAAAAAAAAAAAAAAAATAAATATCCAACACATTCGTTGGTCATAGGAATTATGATCAGAAACGTTTTTTGCTTTCTTTCCCACAACCCTTTCTTCTTTCTATTTTTTCTTTACTCCTCCTCTCTTCCTCCCGACTAGGAATGTAAAAAAAAAAAAAAAAAAAAGTTAGGAACACTAAGACGGTGTTGTTGAAAATACGAAGATATTTTAAAATAAAAATGCATTAGAATGCATTCAAAATACTCAGAATTAAAAAGTAAAAACAAACAGTAACAATTCTTAGCCCTGATTATTACTGTTCGTTTTTCCTTTTTAATTCAGCTGATACATTTGAAATGCTAGTCATGTATGTATTTTTAAAATTTCTAGTCTCTTGAATTTATTTTCACATGTATAGTAAATAAAATGTAACTTTAAAAAAATAAATATTAAAACAACAAAGTAAATTTAAAAAGAATATTAAATACAATTATTTGAAAAATGTTTAATATTTATTTATTCAAATATTCATGAGAGTGCATGTATGTGATTAACTTAATATCTTTCAGCCATCTTATAGAAAATAATTTTTTTATTCAATCTTTAAAAAATAAACTTCATTAATTTTTTGGTTTGTAACTAACATAAAAAGTAAATAATTTTAAATTACACTTTATTAAAGCAAAAAACTATAGCGAGACTTATTTTATCAGTGATTTACCATAATTTTCAAAGTTGACTATTTCATAGTGGTGTTTTTCAAATTAGTTGCAATTCGTATTGTGTCTCCCTACAAATATCAAAATAGTCCCATCTTAAAAAAAGATGCTCAACTCTTTTTCTTATATTTTCTTTAATGATGCTAAAATGCAAACAGTATAAAGCAATTAGTTATTTATTTTTAAAATAAATCTGAGCTAACAGTTTGGACAAATTAAAACAATATTTTATTTTGTCCAAACTGTCAACTCAAATTTCTGTTGCTGCAGCTGATTTTATTCTCTTAAAAGAATTAACTGAAATAATAAAATAAAAATAAACGGAGTATAATTTAGTTCTTAAAATTTTGCTCATTCTTCTTTGTCACTAAGAAATTAAAATAGAACTTTTAATGGTGATTTATAAAGTATCACTCTGAACTTACTGAAGAAAACTTTAAAACACATTTTGAATAATTTAAAAATGTCTCATTTAAAGTTAAAATATTTTTATTTTGAAAATTAACAGCCTGAAGTTAATTTGTATAAAAATAAAAAAAATAAAAAACAAAGCACAAGACAAAACAATTTTATGTATTTAAATTAATGTTTTATTTTAACTTTTTAAGACATTTTTAAACCATTGCCATGATCACTTATTCTCGATTTCATTTCTCACAAATGAAAATAGCAAATTTAAAAATCCAGTATTTGTCTTTTGTTTCAGTAGAAATTAGTAAAATTAAGGAATAACCGACTGCAAAAATAATATTGCTTAAACGATAGTGACAAACCTTTATCTACAAATGAGCTGTCATAACCACAATAGGCTTTAACTCAAAAATGGCATTAAACTTTACATTATTCAATTCTTGAAAGTAAAATATATTTTCATTTAATAGTTGTTGTAAGTATTTCAGTGTTATATAGGAATAAAGTGTTGCTGTCAACATATGAGTTTGAACATAGATCACCAGTGAGCAAACACAGGCCATCCCATTAGTCAGTTAAGTGAATCACATGACCATAGAGGAAATGCATATATGGGAGGTATCGTGACAACTAACATTAACCATTTCTATCCTATCTTCTATTACTATTCAGATAGTTATTTCTACTTTGTCCTCTATTACTATATGGACCACTATTTTCTACTTTATTCAGCATACTATTTTTCTATACAGATTACTTTATGAGCAAGTATTTTCAAACAAGTACTGTTAGTGTGAGTGATATTCAAAAGCGTCTGACACCAGTATTGTTCATCAGTATACTATAGTGGTATCTGCGATTAGAAAGTCTATTACAATGAGCATTACAAAAGTGACAACGAGTATTTGTTGCCATCACAAAAGTGGTATTGAGTGTTCACTGACATCACAAAATTCAGAATTAAAAATTATAAGTACATTTTTTCAAAATAGATATTCAACGTACATTTTTTTGTGTCAAATGTGCAAGAAAATATTTTCAGTTATGCAAGTACCTACTCTCAACAAAATTGTTTTTTAGTTTTAAGTTATTTTTTGGTAAGGTTCATGACAAACTTTCAGTATTCATGTTTTAATTTGAATATATTTTTTTTCATTCAAGTAACATCTTCAGGGATTTCTTTTATGTAAGCTGGAATCAATGCATTTGTACCTTCTCAGAAATCAAAATCCTCTCTCCATGGTTCACACTGCCCTGTTCAGTCACTAAAGTCCACAAGTATCACTTTCCAGCAATACAAGCGTGACATGACAGTTCCAATCACAAGACACCTATTATATAATAAATGAAGGCGTGTCCTCAAAGGAGCTAAGTCTTTGTTTGCTTACAGAATGAGGCACCATATATCCTCTTAAAATTTGACTCTTGTGACTACTGGCGGCTCTGTAATAGTGTATTAAATAAGAGTAATTTTTCTATTACTCTTCTCTTCACTCAATTTGAGGTGCTAACATTCTCTGCTGATAAAGCAGATTGTTAGCCCATAAATTCTCCTTAAACTCTACTCTTGACTCATCTGGAGTATCCTTGCCTGACTTCCCTCTTAGAAATGCATCACTGTTGAGCGATATGCATGGTTTCTATCATCTCTAATCAGATCCCTACAAAGCATGTGGACCTGATGTTATCCCTGTAATAGTTGTTAAAAAAAATGTGCCCCCAAATTAGCTCCTGTTCTCTCTAAATTATACAATAAATGCCTTGCTGCCTTTTGCTTTCCAGCTTGTTGGAAATCCTCCTGTTGTTTTAATCTTTAGTGAACCATTTGACCTTTCAAATTATTGGTTGATTAGCCTATCTTTTTGGCAAACTACTAGAGGCTCTAATCAACTCCAAATTGGCTAAGCATCTCATATCATAGGGCCTTTCTTTCAGACAAAGAATAAGGCTTTTGCTTCTCTAGGTTAACTGCTGATATACAAACCATAATTGCTGAAAGATTCATCAAGTTTTAGATAAGGTTGGTGAAGCTCAAGCTATTGCTTTAGAAATCTCAACAGGGTTTGGAATAACGGTCTTCTTCATAAGTTGAAAGACTATGGTATTTCTGAACAAATTTTTGAACTGATTCAAATCACAAAGTGAAAGTGGTCCTGAACGGCCACTCTTCAGATCTTTTTGTACTAATGCACCTACTTTGTTCTTAATTTTCATTAATGACCTTCCTGATGATATCAATTCTCAACTGTGCTGATGACAAACACTTACTCCTGTCACAGTTCAATAAGGTCAAATCTGCAGCTGAGTAGTTTAACTGGGGGCAAGAAATGGCTTGTTAGTTTTAATGCTTCCAAAACAAAGTTTCTCTCTATCAATCACCTGAAATACTCCTTCCTGACTCCCATCAGTATGGCTGATACTAAACTATGAAAGTGACTCATTGCACCATCTCAGACTTACATTCTCAGGTAACAAAGTGGAATTCTGCTTGCTAAGAAAGTTGGGTCACAGTCTCATGCTAGACAATTTTTCTCCCCTGAATCTATTTTACATATTTATAAGTATCATTCATCCATGCTTTGAATATTGCTGCCTCATATAGTCTGGTGCTCCTGTGTTATTTAGGGATTCTTGATAAAATCCAAAGAAGAATCAGCAATATTACTGGTCCTGACCTGGTGTCATGGCTTCAGCCACTTTCCCAGTGCCATAAAGTTGCTTCCCTGTGCCTTTTCTAAACATTTTCATGGTAATTGTTCAGATGAACTCTTCAATATGGTACTTAAACTTTATGAATTTAAGTGCAATACTAGATTGGCATTTCAAAAATTTAAATGCAATCATTATCTACAGTCTTCTTGATTATTCTTCTAGTGTTCTTGCTCCTTAATAATATTTTTCTCAATACAACAAATCAGTACAGATTTATTCCCATTCAGATTCATTTTACATTAGGAACATCTTAAATTAGGCAAAAATATGATAAAAAAATAAAGAAAAAAGGAAAGGAGAAGAAATACACACACACATATATATATATATATATATATATATATATATATATATATATATATATATCTCTTAAGACAACCATTGATTAATCCTGGTGTCTAGGATGCATGAGCATATAAGATACCACCCACCATTCCAGCCAAGAATAGAAAAAAATGTTCAGGCTACAAGTAAATATTGGCTTATGAAAGACAAGGTTTCATATACATCATGCAAACAATGTCTTTGTCGTATAGATCCTATATACAACCAAATTATTAATTTAACATGTTTCAACAACTGTCCAAAGGAAAATTAGCATAACTTCATGTACAGATCTTTCAAAAACAAACAAATCTCCTTTTATGTGTTCCAAGTAGCCATTTTACAGTGATAACTAATTGAAATATTAATATTTTCTTGAGTAGATTTCTATTTCTGTCCAGGAGCCCTCCTCATGTTTTCTACTAAGTATAGACAAGGAAGAGATCACCTGGATGCTTAATGCTATATTTATATCAAGAGATTAGAGTTTAGTCAAGCATGGGGTCTGCCAAAAGAAATGATTTTTCCCTCCAATCTGCTTCAAAGCCATCTTCAGTAAAAAACACCAACATCAGTACTGTACCATCTCCAACCATTAACATGTAAGAGCACATATAGGATCATTAAAATGTAAAATATTTAATGGATTTATGATCAAATCAGTAAGAAAAAAAATGTAATCAATTTTATCAAAATGAAGAGTACCATATATACTTGTGTATAACCAAACTTCATGTATAATGCAACACCTGAATTTAGAAATTTCAGTTTACCTGCATATAGTGTAACCCTCAATTTTTGTTGAAAAAAAAAAAAAAAAAAAAAAAAAAAAACTGATCATAAAAACTCACACTATACTCAAAGTACACACACACACATATATATATATATATATATATATTTAAAAATATGATTCCAAATCGCTACATAAGAGGTCTCATGTTTCAAAACTAGAGCCGAAAACTTCAATATAATCCTTTAAATTAAATTGAGTTGAAAGTAAAATGGGCTCCGTTCCATCCTCAAGTGAAATTTTTGTTGGAATAACGTATATCTGAAATTTACTTGTTTTAAAATTGAAATCAAAATCCCCATGGTAACAGCTATGGTGAATTTTCTAAATTGGGTAGGCGAGTGTAGGGTGTTTATATTAAGTAGCGGTATAGAGATACTTTCAATGTGTCAAGTCGGGGAAAGGTGGGGGTGTCAAAAATGAAACGGAAGATGTATTGGCCATCGTCTAGTTTGCTTGTCTATGGAGATTTATTTATTTATTTTATTTTATTATGAAAGGGAATTGTGCATATAAAAAAAAAAAAAAAAAAAAAAAAAAACTTTCGTAACGTTTGTTTTTTGACGACTTCATAAAGGGTTATCTTATATGTAAGGTATTTAAACTACTAATGTAGGCTATGGATTATGAAGTGTGTTATGTAGTATGCATGTTTGTAGTTAATTATTCCTACTATGAATCTGATGATTGGGCTATTTGTTAAACAAGTTATATAAATTTTTTTTATCTAATAATTCAAACCAAAAATCTGATGATGCCTACAAAAAAACCGTTAACTCGTGTCTATTATTTAATAGATTATTATTATTTAGAAGTTTAATGATGTGCAATTTTTCATGGAGGCACAAAGGGCATGGGTCATCCCAAGCTTTACATATTCTAGCCTTGTCAATAATTTTCCATTTAACTTTTGGTGTCTTATTTGTTTCCTTCAGGTGCCAAAAATATTTTGATAGTGAAGTCTGATTTCATTTGTTTATATTATTAAAGGAGCACTTATGCTGCCTCCATCTATCTTTAAAATTATTCTTCGTGGACCCAATGTATATCATATTAGTGCTAGGGCTCTCTGTGGATGAAATAGTACATTGGTATACCACAGAATTAATACATTTATTTTCTAATGGGCAGTCTTCTGGGTTTCTACAGTTGCATAATTTTTCCCTTTTATCGTCTGATTTAAGTGCAGAGTTTTTATTAATACTGTTTTGGCATGGGGGTTTGTTCAAGATCTTATTATTGTGTTTTTTTATTATGTGTTCAAGATTATCAGAGCAGCTGTAGCTCAATTTTAGGGTGTTCTTATTGAATATATTACTAAGCTTACTATTGGTGGGGAAGTGTTTATTAATTAGAGCTAAGAATTTCTGTCCTAGTTTAATACTAACCCTTTGGTTGAACGGAGGGGTGTACCAAATGATATTTCTTTTCCTGTTTTTTTTCCTATGTCCAGTGTAATTTTCTCTGTAGTTAATGTTAGCATTTTTATAACCACTATTTTTTAGGGCGGTGTTATAGAAGCTATTGTGTTGTTGGAATATTTCCCTGTTTGCGGAGTTAATGCTAATTCTATTTTCTATTGATGAGGGTATATGTTTAATTATTGATGGAGGATGGTTTGACTTCGGGTGTATGTATAAAGGGTTAGCATTTGGTTTTCTATAAGGTTGGTATGTGTTGCCTGGTAAGTCTAGAGTTACGTTGAGGAAGTTAACCCTTTTCAAATTAGAAGAGACAGTTATCATTAAGTTTAGTTTCTTAAATTCGCTAAATATAATTTTTCTGATTTTTTCAATCTTAAAACTAGTAGAACTCCTCACCACCATGAGCCCGTCATCTCTATACAGCCCGATGTCCTTAACATCAATTTCACGGTGTGCCGTTAAATTGTACAGTATTAGGAGACCAACAAGGTCAGAAGACTCTGCAGAGTCTAACGATCCCATAGTGATGTCAAACAGGTCGTTATTGTTTTTTATCCATTGGTCCCCATTGTGAATGAGGACCTATTTCTTTGCGCTGAGGATTATATCTGTTTCATCCTTTGTTAGGTTAGAATACACAGCAGCAAAGTCCAGGGCAGTCAGAAATAAATCCTTCGAAATTGATGGGTAGTAGTCCACGATATCGAACTGTATAAGGGTGCAATTCCGTTTATCATCAATATAGTTAAACCAATTGATAACATCTTTAGTGTTGATCCATAATTTTAGTTCCAGTTGTTTTTTTATTTGGCAGGTAATTTTTTCCAGGATCCTTTTGCTGATCTTTCCTATGTCGGGTCGGGTAGGGTTAATTATTCTGGTCGCAGGGTGTTCTAAAAAGTCAGGCTTATGATCTTTAAGATGTTATCAATTTGAGGAGACACTTTTAAACAAAACTTATATCCGAAGTGTACCAATTAGGTCTGCACAGTTCAACACCTTATGCATTATGACGCGAGTGCAGTCCTCTTCATCCCCTTACCCAGGATTTCCAACATTCCTCTGTAACTTTTGCTGAACAGAAATTTCTTTTAATCCCTCTGCTCCCACCATTCTTTCCCTTAGCACAAAAGAACAATGCCTAGCTCAGATCTAGCATTAAAATTAGGATTTAAATTCTTAAATATTTTTAATAACCATGAACATTAAACTTACATCTTAATCCAAGGGGGTTTCAATTCATATCCAGTAAATAATTATAAAAGCTTAAAATTTTTATTTACCTTTTATATTAACCATGATGATGAAAGAAAAAAAAAAAAAAAAAAAAAAAGGGGAGCTCAGCCAACATATTTCCACAAGCTGCATATTAAAAGTAAAAGAGCCACATGTGGTTTGGCCACCCAGTCATAGAAGTTGGGCAATATGAAATCTTAATTTTTAGTTGCTTTGAAATTTTCATTTAAATTTCTTGTATATTAAGAGAATGGAACAGTTTATAGAATTGCAGAATAAATTAAGCAGACGAATTATTAGAGAGTACATCCATTAATCTGCTGGAAAAAAAAAAAAAAAAAAAAAGCATATCATGAGGAAAAAGTTTTAGTGTCAAAATCTTTACACTATTATTAAGAGAAAAGATCAAAGGATTTTTTGATTATTTACTTTTTTTTTTTTAAACCTTTCTAGCACATTAAAAATCTTGGTTAGTGTCAATGAAAACACCATTTACTGAAAATCTGCTCTGAATCATAAAATAAAAATGCCATAAAACTAAGATATTATTTAATTAGAGAAGCTTTTTAATTGCTTTTATAGATATATTAAGGAAAATATTGTCTTAAAAAATAATTTCAGTGAATAATGAATTTTTACAAAAATTGCTTCATTTTTTTTTTTTTTTTTTTAATTAGAATAATTTAAGTTTTAAATCTTTCAAAATTCTGTATTAATTTCACCATTTTAGATATTATTAATAGATAAAATCTATATATACTAATCATAGTACAATTCATCAAACACTAATATTTTTAAAAGAATTATTTTTGCATGTGTAAACATGCCAAATTTTTGTAGATACAGGCACCCATACACAACATTGTCAAAGAATAAGAACGATAACTAAAGTAAATTTAAAGCCAAAACGGAGAATATGTTCCTAAATTTTTTATGATTACTTCAAAATTATATGAAAATATGTATATTCTATTTATTTTTTACAGATCTGATTAATTATACTTTAAATCAGTATAGTATATTTTATTTTTGGATTTTTTTTTTTTTTTTTTTTAAGAGAATTACATTCCAATGAATGATGGCGAAAAATAGTGCCAAAATCCTTCCAGTCAATTTAAATTATTTTTTATACAGAGCAAAGTATTTTGCTTATTGGAAAAATTAAATTTAATCTATTAGCTTGAAATTAAAATTTGAAAAAAAGAAAAACTTCAAGATTTATTTTTATTTTTAAAAATACTTTTTAGACCTTAGCTATTGCTTTGGGAGTTCCATACAAGTTATTCTAATTAAAATTTAAAAAATGAGTATAGTATCCACTGTAACCTGAACAAGTTTACCACTCCGAGGGTCCATGAGCCAACTCAGCAACAGCAGTTGAGATTTTTTTTTTTTGGTAAATCAGTTGCAAAAAAAAATCACAAATCATTATTTCATTTTATGATGCCAAATGCTTGTCAACAATTTCTTCTGTCCATCAATTTAAAAACACAAGCTAATCATATCTGTTCTTCCTTGCTACACAGCCCCCAATCTCCTGACCATAATACCAACAGCTTTGGTGCATTTTTTTTCAGCTGGGGATTTCTCTAAAGTGAAGACATCATTCATTTGGTCATCCTATCCTTTTGTCATTGCACTTGCTCCACACAAACATCTACATAATGGCAGATGTTCTACAAGAGAGAGAATACCTTTCTTCTGGTATTCCCATTTGTCAAGTATTCTGGGTATTACTTATGATGCCCAAGCATAATAGGTGTTCAATGTGTGAGGCTGGTACTACATCCTCATTGACAAACATTATCAATGTATGCCAAGGTTAATTTTTCAGTTGGATATCAAAGCTTTTACGATGGATTTCATTAAATACAGTGTGACATTAAGCCCAAATCCTAGTTTAGTCAGACAGTACCTCTTGCTATGGAACATAATTATCTGGTATGATCAGAGTGAGTTATGTACCTGTAAATAGGCTGCCCTGAGGTCTAACAGAGACATATGATCTTTGGTGTCACTACTCTCTGTTTTCTGGAACATATGTCAGCATCAACTTTAAATGTGTTGATGTGCTTGTTCACCTCCCTTTACATTCACTTTCCCTGTTGATTCATTACAGGACAAAACTTGACTTCTGCTGTACCACAGTCATTAGTGGAATTAGTCCTTTTGGTAGTCAAAGATCCTGCTCATCATAGGGAATTTTTATCCACTGCTGAAGTTCTTCCTCACATGCACTCCTGACTTTTGCAGACATGGACGAATCCAGTTCAGTTTTGCAGCATGGTAGGTGTATTGCCATCAGCTCACTTCCATGATGCTGTCCACTCACTCAATTCTTAAGGAACTACATTTCACCCAACTGAAACCATCAAAGCATTTATCAAAATGGTCTCTACACAAAGACAATTCCTGAAATTTGTGGAATCTTGTCCAAAGGTGATGGTCCCCAACATTTATTGTTTGTTTGAATTCTTAATAAAAAGAGACACTTTGTCAAAATAAAATCATTACAAGTATCTATTACACCTAATGAATACAACATCTTTTTTTTTCAGTTACATATTACAAAACATAAGCTGGGGTCATCAACTTTTCGTATACTATTTTATAATCAAAATACAGAGTCCATGATAGAAAATTTATTACAAAGCATCTGAACTGCTTATTCTTTTCTGTTTATTTCCAGTGTGAGGATTTCATGTCATAATTAAAGCTATAGATTCATAGACTTTATTTTGGTGCAGATTGCTTTCAAATATTTTCCATAATAAAATTTAATAATGTCAATCTTTTTAAATAATGATAAAAACAGCAACATGAACAATCTCTAAAATAACTGTATAGCAGGAATAACAAATCCATAATAAATTTACTAAAATTGATGTTTAGATGTACATTATACATCCCATTGATTGTGTTTAGGTTCAGTTAGTCATTGCAAAAGTAGGAAACGAGAATATACATGAATTCAATAAAGAATGAAAAAAATAAGACTGCATACAAGAATTTATAAAGCCATTTTCACTTAGTGAACAAAAATGAAGATGATCAGTAACACCTAGATGGAACTTGCTGACTTTGGAGCAAATTCCTTATGACAATTCCAAATGCTTCTGACATGATTAATCTCCATTGATCATTACCTTGTAAACATTATCCAGAACTAAGAAAATTTGCTCAGATGGGAATAAACATTATCAGCTTTAAAATTAAAATTATTTGACTATTCAAAAATTAAAGAAATATCTGATGGCTTCACTAACGCCAAGCATTAAATATAAAAATGTTTGGCAACATAAAAACAAACTGAAAATTAATTCAAGGAAAGAAGGCTCATTTTGTTTATATATAAATCATATTTATTGATTTGATATATTTGTAATAATTTAGCATTTCTATATAATTTATATGTATACTGCTAAATATATTTATATAAAAATATTTTTAAAAAGATTTGTGAGGCATATCTGAAAAGCTGATACATAGAATGCAAAAGGTTGTCTTCTCCTGTTGTACACCTTAGCTAATATGGTATGTAAGAGAATAAACACATACAAAATTTGTCATATAAAATAGCTATTATGATACTAATCTATTGTTGTAGCTCAGCAATAACATATTTTAAAACGATTGCTGGTACAATATTTTCACTGGGATAGCACTAATGCTAACATGCAAGAAATTATGATATATATACTCATTTATACTCCTACGGACTCCCAAATTTCTTTAGCAATTTACTGACTGTCCAAAAGTTCATGCAATCTTTTACCCATCAGTCATTTGACAATGTCTATATAGTTTGTATCACTACTATAGATTATCAAAATTTATTTCTATTTCAACTGTTATAATGACAAATATATTGTTGCTTTATTTAGCACTACATTTTTTTAGTGACATATCTACATACTTTGTTCCTAGGAGAAGAAAAAAAAATAGATATTGAATTATTTTTTCCTAGTTAGGTTTACAAAAAAAAAAAAAAAATTATGAATTCTTAGGCCTTGTAAAATAAGCAACAATGTAAGTTTTTGCAGATATACAGCAAAATAATTTTTTAATTCGAATTTCTACCAGAAAATTAACTTTATGGTGTAGCTATTTGATCATGAAATGATTGTTGGGGCTATAAAGGTAACTATCTCCAAGGTATTGCATAATGTTTTTCTAGGGGTAAAGTATACCAAAATATGTGAATTATGAACAGAAAACTATATTTTCATTTCGTATGCACGAAAATACTTTTTTTTTTTTTTTTTTATTTGAAGTAGTCTAAGACTATTTTCTATGAGTTAGTTATGTTCTAAACTTGGCTTATAGGAATATCCTGATTATAATACTGAGATTTTCTTCATGCAAAAGAGATGTACAGTAACAATGGATTCCCCAATAGCAGTGCTAATGCTAATAATTGCAGCGGGGGTCAAAGTTAAGTTAATGATCATTTGAAAGTTATAAACTTTCAATATTCTGTATTAATTTGTAGTGGTCAAGTGATATTGTTATTAAAAGAAACCGTATGTGCTAATTACTAATGGAAAAAGGTCACTAGAAATCAACGATATTTAAAAATAATTTTAAAAATGTTCATAAAAGTGTTGATTCTTGTAAATACGGACGTCCATACACAAATCAGAAAAAAAAGAGTGGTACATTATATAAATTTAAAATTTATTACTGGTAATTTTCTAACATTTCCTCAACAAGTGTCTTCGTGAGTAAGGTCAAAAAGTACCTAAAATTCAAAACATTAAACTGCTTAAAATATTTCAAATTTCAAGGTTACCGGGCAGTAAAAACAAATTATATATACATTTAAAAAAAAAAAAAAAAAAAAAAAAAACATTGTATCCATATGTAATTTTTCCAGTAATTGTCCCCCTTAGTTAAATTTTCCAAACATTTTTAGGCTTTCAATAAATTATTCAACATGTTTAAACACCCGCTCCGTCTGAAAAAAAAATAAACAAACAATTCTTTTCTGCAATATTTTAAACTAAAAGTAAAATTATTTTATTTCAATTCAGATTGAAACTTTAAATCAACTAATTTTCTTCAACATGTCAGAAAAATATTTTCGAAAGATTTTTTTTTTTTAATAAGGAGAATTATGCGGTGTTGACAGATTTGACAATATGGACGAATTTATCGATTTTAACTGATAAGTCGAAAAAATCCAATAAATTAATTTTAAATTCGGTTTGAAATACAAACTCAAAAAAATATTTTAATTTGTACTTAGGATTTTTTTCAATCTATGAGTTGGTAATTAAAACCAAAATAAAATCTTGAAAGAATTTTCATCTTGTTTTATTTTTAAGCTTTCGGTATTTTTTTTTTTGCGGGGGGGGGGACTTCTTTTCAAATACTACTAATAATTGATTAATCAAAACTTTACCCCTCAAAATTGTGGTCTTACTTTCGTTAACTTTCAAGAGTATTGGATGATTTATTTTAAAGTTTAAAAACGGAAATATATTTGGCATGGAGACAATTGGAAAGTAAAGAAAGAAACACATGGCCGTCATTTTGCAATGCTAAATTCTTTTCTTTTAACTCGTACTTTCATTTTTTTTTTTATTGCATGATGAAATGAAAGTAACTAATAATCAAAATTAATAATATCAATGACAATGTTTCATAATAGAAAAAAAAAATGCTGCTTAAGACTACTAATAAAACAAATTAAAAATGCATTTAAATGTGACGTCACCAGGGCACGTGTTGCCAACAGATGTTTGTAAAGCTATGTACACACATGCACTATATTTCCTTATAATTGAGGGTTGTCAGTATTTTAATCCCCAAAGTTGGGAGAGATATAAAAAATAAACTGTGAATCACAAGTCGTTTTTACCGTCCCAGAAAAAGATATTAATAATGAAATTGAAATGATCTTTTTTAAAAAAAAAAAAAAAAAAAAAAAAAAAAATTAAAGTTGCTGGATGAGAGATGAAAGAAAAAGGTATTTCTTAAAAAAATTTAAAGGATGTCATTGTCACATTAAAAGAGTTGTTTTGGGGGGATTTTTTTTTTTTTTTCAGATGTCAGAAGTGTTACTAAAAAAAAAAAAAAAACTTTTTCTTTTAAAAACTCACAACAGTACGACTCCTATGATCATAAATTTTGGAATTGTCTTTAGAAACCAGGAACACAATGAAATAATTAAGTTTTAAAAATATTATAAATTCACTAAGTCCGAAGTGTTTTGCTTTCATCAATTATTACCGGTTTTATAAACAGACAATCTGAGTGGTCACAAAGTGAGGGGTGGGTTCAATCCTGTTTCTGATTGATATGTGCAAGAGCACACAACTATCATCATCCCATTGGATCTCGATAAATAAAGAATATGTGGTTAAATTTAGTTTTATCGAATACTGAAAAAAGTACAGGTGTTTCGCAACTTAAGTTTTAAAGAAAAATGTACTTCTCTACAAGTTTGGTGGAAAGGAGAAATCATTGAATAATTTGAATTGTAAATGTCTATTTAAAACTAAAATATGAATTGGTGAAAAGAAGGTAAGCTGGTCGTCGTGTTTAATTTCTATTAATTTTTATCAAAGACTTGTTAATATTTTACTTCTTTTTACAATTTAGTTTGCAAAAGACATGACCTTCATTTTTTTCTCGTTTTTATACACACAAAAATCAAATTTTTAATAAAGGTTTTTAAAATGGGTATTATTATTCATTTTAAGAAACTTAATTATCTAAAATTTCGTCTATGTTTGGTCATAACTCAGCGGGATAAAATAAAAAAATATCACTTTTTTGCATCAGCATCAGATTTTAAAAATAGTTTTTTTGTAACAATGAAATGTACACATATTTTAAAAACAAAACTTTTATTTTAAAAATATGTGTACATTTCAGAATTTTAAGTGGACAAATAAAAAAAACATTTAAAATGTAAATCAGACTTAGCTGAAGGCTCTTGTCTAACGTGAATCTGGTCTCTTTAAAACTTGACTTTTTTTTTTTTTTTTTTTTTTTTAAAAGCCAGTGAGACAAGTTGGCTCAAGAAAGGATCAGAATTCAGAGGTTTTAACATTTCGGCGGTTACAAATGATGAAAATTATAAACAATTTTAATCAGACTACTTACATACAGAAAAAAATTAAGTATTATTTCGTATTGCTTGTAGTGAGTGTTAAAAACTTAAAAGCTTTTCGGAAACTTCTGACATTGTCAATAATTTTTAATGTTGTCTAGTCTAAGAATATTAACCAGGAAGCTTAAAACGTTAGCAATCAAAAATAGGCCAACAACTATTTTCAAAAAGATAAATCACAAGAACTGGTCATAACTCAGCTAAAAGTAGGTATTTTTTTAATAATACTTTTCTTCATTCTTCATTATGTTCAATTTATCTAAAATAATGAGAAAAAATAGAAATAGAAGAGAGTAAAAAAATTCTTTCAAAAAGAAATACAGTTCTGTTAAGTCACCACAAAAGACATTAGAATTTTTAAACATTCCAAAATGACATTTTTTAAATTTAAAGATTTACTTCTCTTCAGATCTTAAATGAAAATGTAAAAAATACATGTTCATAGTTCACTAGTGTTAAAGTTAAATGGCTAGAAGACAAGCAGTCAGTATTAGAAACGATTATTAAAACTACAAAAAAGTAAAAACAGTCAATCATTTTCCAGTTTTATGAATATCGAACACCATTTTTCACCAATAATGTTTTAAAACGACTGCACATATGGTACAGTACAAGTGACATTTTTTTCTTTATTCAGTTTTTAATGTTTTCACCTCAAGCAATATATAGGTTGCAAAAGTACAGATTCATTTTATTTTATTTAGCGTTCTTTTTTTTAATTTAAATTTTAAAATAATGTAAGTGGCCTACCTACACAAGATGGGATTGCACATTAATTTTTAATTTAAAATTTAAATACTTTCAAATTCAATTCAGTTCAACGCAAATAAAGCGTAGCCGTAGAAAAAAAATTAAATAGAATTGTGGTGATCTACTAGTCTACTCTACTGATTATCTTTTTTTTTTTTTTTTTTTTTTAAATTTCTTTCAACTAATATTCGCCCAAACATTGCACTGGACTGAAATCAAGTCAAAAAGTATTAGTCACGGCGTGCATTAGTAGGTAATAACGACTTTGAAATTTTCACTATGAGAACTAAATTGAATTATGACTACGAGGAGAGGCAAAAAAATGGGAGGTCGTTTATTGTCAGAATCAGAAACACAAATAAAAGGAGACCCCACCACCATCATCTAACTTAGATGGGACAGACGAAAAGAAACAATAAACAGCAAAAGCAATATTTTTTAGTCTTATAAAATTTAGCAATTTTAAACTTACCCATTTTTAATGGCTTCAAAGATATGCTGACCCAGGTTGTCGTCGACAGATTTGAATTTGTTTGGGCTTTTTAATGGATTTGTTAAGGTACGATGAAAATTATTTTTTTGCTTGGACGAACCACCGAGGTAATAATCCGAAGAGGACAGGGTTACGACGGAAGAAAAATTGGGTGATGGTGAAGAGGCGGTAGCGCCAGAAGAGGTGGACCCGTGTTGTTGTTGGTGATGATGGTGAGTAGGAGACAGAAGAGAATGAGTTGATGAAAAAATAGAAAATGGAGTAGTATTTTTGAGAGATTGCGGAGAAGACTTGGTCTTTTTTGAACTAGTGGAGTAACAGTTAGAAGTGGAAGTACTTGAGTTGTTGTTGTTGTGCTGGCCATTGTATTGTTTAGGATTGTTGTAATGATTATTTTGGTAATAACTTTGATCTTGTTGATGGTGGTGATAGTGAGTTGAAGCAATAAAAGGAGGAGGAGGAGGAGGAGGAGCGGCGGCTGCAGCCGACATGTTGTAGTGGAAGCGACATGGGCCGCAGTGACTGACTGCCAGTGGTAGTACAGTGTGACCAGTAGGTATGAAGGATGCACCGGCCAAACAAAATAACGGAAGTTGAAAAAGAAAAAACACTACATAAAAAATAAAAGGAAAAGAATAACCCCCACAAACATAACGACTTGTTTTTTTTTTTTTTTTTTTTTTTTTTTTTTTTTAGAATTGCGGCAATAAAAGGACAGACGAAGGTGGAGACCAACCGTCAGTAGTAGGGGGAAGGGGAGGGCGAAGGAAGGGGAGAGAGAGACAAATATAGATTGACTTGTGAGTAACAAAGGAGCAGTATGAGTAAATGGGTTTTACTATGGAAGTAAGAGGAAGGATAAGATTAGGACAAGAAAGAGTTATGAAGACTAATAAGAAAACGTTTAACTTTTTATTGTTCGTGCAATGGAATTCTCATGACAAAAATTGTTTTTAAACTCAATGCAAATTTCTTTTTTTAAATTTGAACTTCAGTGTTATTGTCACTTTAAGTATTTTCACGCTAAACATTACTAGTAACTACGACAAAATTCTTCAACGAAATGGAAGCGTGCAAGTTCTGGAAAGGAGAGCCGTGGATGACTTCAAAGCATAAAGAAGCCAGTGAATGTAGTAAATTTTTGGTAAATTTGCAGACAATGGCCCACTGACAAATTTTTAAAAAGTATCATAAATTAAAAAGGCAATAAACTTTAGTTTCTTTAAACTGAAACATATTGCTTTTTATGAATCTTAAGAATAAAGTTTTTTTTTGATGAAATGAATTTTTACAAAGATTGTTTTCATTTATTTTTTTTACAATAAACTTCTGTGTCAAAAACAATGCTTTTTTCTGTGATATTTTAATTGTAACATTTGTTTCAATTCACATAATTAAACTTTTCTTAAATAACATCAGCAAAGTATGTTTTAAATTAAAATAAATAAAAAATAAATAAATCTTTCAAAATTAAATAGAATTATTTTGTGTTGACAGATTTGTCAATATGAACAAATTTATAGATTTTACTGATAAGGAAAGAAGAAAATTTTAATTCAGTTTAAGAAAATACACCAAAGTATTTTGCTT
The DNA here is from genome assembly GCA_903632075.3 of Acanthosepion pharaonis. NCBI lineage: Eukaryota > Metazoa > Mollusca > Cephalopoda > Sepiida > Sepiidae > Acanthosepion > Acanthosepion pharaonis. The sequence goes on from CAHIKZ030001167.1 coordinate 816,777, forward strand.
ATTGGGAATATTAGTCTATTTGCTTGAAAGAAAAAACTAACTAAAATTAAAGCTTTAAGAAAGATTTTTCATTTAAAATGCATTTTAAACTTTGGTATCAGTCATAGTGTAGATTTCAAGCTTTGTTGAATTACTTTGTGTTTTTGATGTTTTCCCAGTACTTTCTTTCTTATCCATTCATTGTCCTAACAAAACATGGCACATTAATACTCTGAAAGTGTAGATTTTAACACTATTGGAATTCACACTCTTGATTATTATTTTGGGCTATTAATGCACCCAATATCAGAAGTTGATGTATTATGATGTAGGTCCTTTCAGTGACACCTTTTCTTTTTTTTCCCAATTTTAGCCCTTCAGAAACTTGTTAAAATTGTGTTCTTGTTTAGGCAATGAAAATGTCCCAAGTGACTTCTGAAGGCTATCAGATTCAACAAAAATGATTCTAGTCTGTACAGTGCTGTAATGTAAATACTTCATCTCAGAATTTCAGTGCAGTAGCTGAACTTACAAAAATTGTTTTATACTTGTAAAATTTGCTTATCACAAATAGATCCTTGATCTAATTAATATTTATAATGGCTTATATCCAAATAAGCCATTATAAATATTAATCTTTAAAAAGTTATTGCTATTGCAGCTTATGACTAAATTTGCTGCAATCATTGTAAGTGATAGTGACATGACAATATACATCAATATGAAAAGTTGGAAACTGGATATTGTAATTTAACATTATTATTAAATGAAAGCATTTGTATTAATCTTATTTATATGCAGCACTGTAAAAATTTTATTATTTATTATTAAAAATCAAAATGGTGAGAGAGAAAAAAAAAATGCAGTACATGGGCTAAAACTGAAAAACTTTTAAAGAATGGTACAATGAATAGTGTGAATTTGTCTATTTTTTTTTTTTTTTAAATTTAATCTCCTGATACTTTCAGTATGCATATATGAATCCAGATACAAAAATTGTACAACATGGATTTATAAAATAAAACAGTTACTTTCACTTTGAAATCATGTTAATTTCAGTGGTAAATTTAGAAAAAGAAAAAAACAATTTTTTAATACAGAAAAGATTTTCCAAACATACACACACACACACACACATATAAATAACCTACACCAAATGTTATTTTGTGGATACTCATGTTTGAGTAGACACCCTGTATTTTTTTTTAATAAACTATCTTGAATGATACTGGCCTAGACATTCTTTATTAAATCTATCTTGAATGTCTAGGCCAGTATCTACTGAGTTTGAACCTGCCACCCTCCTTGTAGGAGGTTTCTTCTACAAATGGGGACCCAATTTCAAACTCTGCTAGAGAGCATATTTTCTTCATTAAGTCTATAATACGCAGACTAGTAGATATAATTCACACTGTTACAGAAAGAAAAAAACAGTTTCTTCTCAAACATGGGTATCCATTTAATAACTTTTGGTGTAGTAGGAAATAATGTCAGATGGAAATCCATTGTTTCCTTAGATATATAAGCTTTAGAAAGAAAGTAGCCCGTAAATTAAATAAGTGATATCTTCAATTTGCACTTGTTTCCCTATATAAGTGAGTTTAAGTCTGTTGATGATGTTGGTAGTATCCGTTGTATTTTGTTTTTAAATAATATAAACCACATCTGATTTATACTACACTTTATATCCAGAATAATTTGTATGTTTTTGCATAGTAGCTTGTCTTGATGGTATGAATCTTAATTGTGATATTTTTTTCTTCAAGTTACTAATAAATGTAGATCATTTTATCAAAGTTATTTTATTTGTAAACTGTTTGGTTAATCTGAGAGATGGTAGAGTACCTCCTAAATCTTCTTTGACAATGTCCAAGATTGATAGGAGCACAATATATAGATTGTTTGTCTAATCTGTTTTGTCTTGCAAGCACTGGCTTTAATTTTTCATGTAAGTGTTCAACAAGACTACATGTACATGGATGATACGCAATTGTCTTAATGTGTTTTACCAATAAGAATTTATTGAGTTATTTCAGTCGATTGGAAATGAATCCCCTCTGTAGTCCAACTATATCTATGAGTACATTGGTAAAATGATCAGTAGGTCTTGCAAATGTTTCAGGCAGTGACTTTTTATGCCTACCTTGTAGTTCTAGCATTCCTAGCACTATTTTGAGTCCTTTTATATGTTTCTGTATTTTTGTTTGGTTGAATAATTATGCTGTTAATTGTTAATTGAGCATGATAAATTATGGAAATGATGAAAGAGTTATTTCTGTGAAGTATCACATCATGTATTATCAACATGCTGAATGAAATAGAGCATTACATTCTTTGAAGTGAAATGTTGTTTTATATGTTCCCACAGAATACATTAACTATAGTTTTGATGGCTCAACTCTCTCTCTGGAAATCTTTTAAAATCTGTGGATACCTTTACATACTTTGCTAGTAAATTTCCAGTAAGCGGGACACCAGAATAACTTTTTTCACTATCAGCCAAGTACTCTCCCTATAAACAACTCTGTCCAGAAAAATTTAAACCATCCTGAAATCAAAGTGCTGATATTATCACTTTTGTTTAATTATTGCAAGACAACAAAACCACTAAGATGCAAGGAATTACTGAGTATGAGAAGATATGAGAAAAAGAAAACATCAAGGTGAGAGAACAATAAAAGAACAGAAATTAAAACAGATGATTGACATTGTATTTAAATTTTTGAAGATCAACATTGGCTAGAAAGCAAGAATCACATGTGAGAAGTGCAAGATAAGAAACTGGTAGCATTGAACTTACAGTTACATCTATCCATTTCAACTGTATAATGATGACACATTGCTGCCAATCTAGTAGTATGATTAAATTCACAAAGTCTAGGTACCAAAGAGGAAAACGCATCAGAACAATTGCCATGAAAATATTTATAGAAACTGCACTGGGAAGCTATGTTATGATGGTTGGAAAATGACTAAAGCTAAGATGCCTTACATCAGGACCAATAACATTCCAGATTCTTCTTTATATTCTATCAAGAATCTCTAAATATAGAGCAGAGGCACCAGACCATATGTGACAGCAATATTTAATGCATGGACTTTTGGTAGACTTTTAAATGGGTAAGATATATTCTGGAGAGAAAAATTATCTAGCACAACACAGTGAACCACCTTTCCTAGCAGTAGACCTAGCAATTGATTTAATATAATATTTCTACTTCATGTTAGCAGAAAATGCTGGCCTAAGAAGAATGCAAGGAGTAACTGTTCTGGAGGTTAGCATCAGCCATGCTAATGGAAGGAAAAAATTTCTTGCAGATGATTAAAAGAGAGCAGTTTCATTTTGGAAGTGTTAAAATTAACAAGTCATTTCTTACCCCAGTTAACAACAGATTGTAGGTCATTTTTTTTAGATCATCTACTAATTTGATCTTATCATGAAACTTACCATTGAAACAGGAGTAAATAATTGTGTCATCAACATAGATAGCGAGTTGAGAACTGATGCCATCAGGATGGTCATTGATCAAATTTAGTCTAGGTTCAAGAAATTGTCTATATCCAAGTACAGAGTCCTGGAACACACCTGCATTAATGCAAAAAGCTCTAGAAGAGTGGCCATTTTGACAACTTTCGTTTTGCAGTTTGATAAGAAAGATTGAATCAGATTAAAAATTTGTCCAAAAATACCATTTGAAAAAGTTTGATAGACTCTTTCAGCATAACTGTTAATATATCAGCAGTTGACCTAGAGAAGCAAAAGCCATATTGCTTATCTGAAACAAGACCTTGTGAGGTAAGATGCTTAACCAATTTGGAGTTGATTAGAGCCTATAGTACTTTTGCCAAAAAGTAGTAGATCAGATGGTTTGCCTGTGTTCTTAAAGATTAGAGCTACAAAATGGATTTCCAACAAACAGGTAAGCATGAAACAGCAAGGCATTTATTGTAGAATTTTGAGAAAACAGGAGCATGTTTATTAGGGACAATACCATCAAGTGCATATGATTTTGTAGGGATCCAGTTTAGAGATGATAGTAGAAATCATGGACAAATTTGTATGCATATCACACAATAGAGACTCAGTTCTGAGCAGAAATTCAGACAAAGATACTATGGATGAGTCAAGAAAGAGAATTTACAAGCAAAATATTCTGCTTTTTGTTAACATCTCAAATTAATTGAAGAGAGGAGGAATAGAAAATTTACTCTTATTTAAAGCCACCAATAGCCATGAGAGCCAGGAGTTTCTATCAGCAAACAAAGACTTAGCCACTTTGAGGATATGTTTACAATTATTACAAGTGAACACAAAGAGGCATTTGTTGTGTTCGGAACTATCATGCTGGTACAGCATTGATACCAGCTTTAACCCAAGAAAAAGGTTAAACATATCAATCCAAGTGTTGTTTTGAAGAAAGTCAAGAAATTAATCCCAATCAGTATGCTGGTAACAGAAAGAAATTTTGTGAATAGGAGATTCCTGTCCAACAGATGACTCAAAAGAAGTATCAACAGATACTATAGCATAACCTAAAAGTTGATTGTATCATAATAATGCATCATTAAAATGTTTAAGAAATTTAAGAATTTAAAATAATAAAGTTTTAGAAAATGAACAAATATAAAATCATATCAGTTAAATTTTACTGTCATTTTTATAAAAATCACAATTTTATTTTGGTTAAATCACCTTGAATAATTTTACATGGAAATTTCCTTATTAATTCATTTTCATGGTCAGATTAACTTTTACCATATTTTAAGAAATGTGCTCTATGCATTCATTTTTTATATCAAGAATATTAGTGCATTCCACATAAATTTAAAAGTTTTTAAAAGGCTTTATAAAAAAATGTTCATTTACCTGCTTTGCCTTCCATGTCCTTTTATCTTATCTTACTTATTATAAAACGCAGGTTGTCTGTGTGTGTGTGTCTGTAACGTTTATATGTTGGATCGAATTTCCTACATTTTTTAGCCGATTTCAACAAAACTTCACAGGACTACATAAAATTACCTTGTGGTGGTTCTAACGGGGCCGAAAATGGGGAAAATACAGTTGTTTTTTAATAAAATCAATTTGAAAACACGATTAAGACACATCGTGAGAATGAAAGGGGGAGAACTCACCCACGAAAATGTAAACAAAAGAGCATAGCATGATGAAAAAAGACGCCTTTAACTTGACTAAAAAACAAAATTTTATCATCTAATGTTCATATTATTATTAAAGAGGAAAGATCAAAGTATTTTGGGGGTATTTTTTTACATTTTTTAATCGTTCCTAGCACGTCTGAAATTTTCATTAAAAATATTGTTTTTTTTTGGTCAAAAAAGGGCAGATAATCATTTTCAATCATTTTTTACGATTTGATAAAAAAGATTAAAATCTTACTTTGATATTCTTTTAAAAGTCAATTATCATTTTTTTCAAAACTGATTTTAATAAAAACAGATATTATACTGTTTATTTAAAATATTTTGAACCAAGCTTAACTTAGCTTCTGCGCCCGAAAAAAGTGTAATTTGAAAATAAAACAAAGCAGGTCATAACCTTTCGTCGTCGCTTGACGATTGATTAAAGGCACATTCATGACGTTTAGATAACTTACGGAGGAGAATTCTTTTCACGGATGGAAGGGAGTGAAATTATTTAAGTGAACAAATTATTTATTTTGTTACTTTTAAGGAAAACTTTCAGTGCTCTAATTTTTTATTTTTATTTATTTTTTTTTTTTATTTTTTTTGTACTTAGCTTTCATTTTTACGTTTACGATGCTTTATGGAAAATATAAAGAAATTAAAAATAAGACTGTTAATAGTGAGATTAAATTTCATAAGAAAAAGGTATCTAATTAATTTAGGTACCTTTCTTATGAAATTTTATCAGAAGTGTACATAAAATACTATAATTTTATGTACATTTATTACATTTTACTGTGTTATTTGTATTTCCATTCATTTTATTATTAATTTTGATATTTCATTTATGGAAAAATGTCATAACTGAGATTAATATAAAAATAAGATCATATAAATTAAAGTTTAGCAGTAGTTAAATTTCACAAGATGATACTGTTACTTGTAGGTACCTTTCTCAGTTGAAATTGAAAACTCAAATTAACTTCTCCATACGTGTTTCAAAAAAAGTAAAGGGCTTAACAGCGGAGAACAATGCTGAACTCAAATAATGCAACTAAATTGTATTCTGGTTGGTCTTCCGTACTTGATAATTACTGTCCGACTATAAACACAAAAATTACATTTCTTAATTACCATGGCTAATCTGATTGGTCCAAATTATACAATTTTCAAAGCGCTAGACAATGACAATCTCACATGGACATTTTGAAAGGTTGATGTTGCTTTTAACTAATGTTAAAATATTTTTAAAATTCAATTTAAACATTTTTTAAAAATCTTTTTAAAATTAAAGAAATAAGAAATAATTGTATAAAAAATTCAATTTTCATTGAAAAAATTTTTTGCTTTCAGAAAATATTGTCCATATTCATAAAAACAAATTAAAACAAATAAAAGCATTTGAAACTAAATAATATATTTGTTTTATTGAGTTTTGTATGTTACAATTCACAGCTGATTTTCAGGTACGTTGGCCAAAAAAAAAAAAAAAAAACATGATTTGCATTCTTCAAAGCCTTGTGCTTTTAACTATTGTAATCACTAAAACCGATGGTCTTGAATTTCTAGAGTTTTTCATAAAATTAGTTATGGGGGTGTTAATAAATATAAAAAAAAATATTTCTGCCATGACTTTAATAAATATTTATAATAATTTCGATCATCTGTGAATAGTTTCTGAAAGTTTCATTAACATCTGACAATTATTTTTATTTTTGCAAGATTTTCCAAATTAATGTGTGTAAATACAAAAAAATGCGCTAAAAATTATCTATGTTATTTACTACCCCTTGTTGCGACAAAGGTTTTTTAAATCAAAATTTAGAATATTCTAAAAAGATGGAAAAATTTTTTTAAAATAATTAAAAAAAAATCTATCCTCTTCATAAAAAAATAAGCATTTTGACGATAAAATTTTGTTTTCATAAACTTTGGCGTCTTTTTCATCAGACTATGCTCTATGTTTTAGCGATTCCGTGGAGTGACTTAGGTTAAAAAACCCAGGTTGTTTATGTGTGTTCCTTTATATATGGGATCGGATTTCCTACATTTTTCAGCCGATAAAACAAACATCCACTTTTTTTTTGGACAGGTAGTATTTCTTATTGTCTTGCACACTTTTTTCTTTATTTACATTCAGAATGCTTTAAAAATTCCATTTACAAGACAATTGTTTATAATAAAATTCTATTCACCAATCGATAGACTCATAACGATTGTAAACAATGCTTTTGTTTGAATTTGGGTTTGACCAATTCGTAAAAAAAAAAAAAAAAAAACTAATTAAGACATGTGTGTCCGTCAACCTTAAACAATAATCTTTGTCAATTTTATTTTTCAGTCTTTATGATGGTCGATACTTGATCTATCTCTTACTGTTACATCCCCGGGCAATGCCGGGCTCTACTGCTAGTAATTTATAAAATTCTCACTTGTCTTTTCGATTTATGATAAGCAGAAAACATAATACATATTTATTAATGGCTAATTAAAGGTTTTTAACCTGACAGCAAAAATATGATTTTCAGGCTTTGTATAAACAATTAAGCATAATTAATTCTTACAATTAGATCCTAATGTTTTTCACATTTAAAAATAATTAATAGGGATATATAAATTTAAATCTTTAAACCTTTTTTTCATTCACTAGTATAAAAAGTGCTTATGTTTTCTTTGTTTTTCTTTGTGTGCATTTACATGCTCAATTTATTAAAAGCTCACCATTATTGATGAGAAATAAGAATTTTTTTTTATTTGAAGAAATTAGTCGCATTAGAATAAATATAACAGAATTTTAATTAAACATTAAAAACCTAATTAGTTATCTCAATGCTTTATCATCCATGGGTAGACATGGGTGCAATGTTGACAAATTATCAACTGCCATGGGAAGGAGGGCATCATATAGTCAAGAGCAAGCTTAACATGATGATGATGATATATTCTCAAAAGTGTTATCACTTTTTTGTTCATTTACTACTGCTGCTTAATGTTGAAGTCATGATATTACAAAGTGTGGCACATGAGAGAGCAGCTGCTATGACATTGTTTCATCCAGATATGTATTATTGGTGTATCACTGCTAGTGAACATCACATAGGTCTGTGGTTTATAGTTTACCTTCCAATAAATGTTTAAAACATTTAACTGCTGATGGTGAGCAATTCCCATGAGAATATGCAATATTTGCTGTGTACCTTGTTTTGATGGGCTTAAAAAAATTGAAATTGGCACTGCTTGTTTCTTATTCTGTGATTTAGAACAGTGACTGTTCCAAGATCTGATGTGTCTAACATCAATAATAATTTGGCATTTGGATCTTCTGAGATAAAATTTAGTGTAATTTGCTCAGATGTTCTTTGAGTTTATAAAGGCTGCTGTTACTGTAGCATTAATATTGATATTTTTAGACCTAGATCAGTTAATGGTTGTAAAATATGTGAATAGTTTCAAATTTCTGAGATCTATGAAATGTCAAAGTTCTAACAATGTTACTGTTGGAAAATTGCATACTGCTTTTTTCTAAAATGGGCATTATTGCTGTTTTATATAACTGGTGTTTGGATATACCAAATATACATTTGTCCATATTGATCTTGAGTCCAGTAAAGTCATTGATGTATGGGAGTGGATATCTATCCAATCTAGTCAACAAAAATTTCTACTGTTCAGGTTAGGGGCCTTATGTTAGGATGATGACCAGGCATCTTTTGAGGGCAGACTTATGCTATATTGTAACATGCTGGAATTGTTCATTCACAATTTTTATTTAATATTTAATTTTGGTGGGTCCAAATGATGTGTTGTAGAATGCACTAGTTGATTTTATAGATTTTAGATGTTCAGTGTGATGCTTATAATAATATGTGTGGTGAAAGTGTTTAGTCAAATATGGAAAAAGTTGCAGTAGCTTCTAGAACTTATTTTAAATGGAATGGCATCATCGAGTCCTGGTAATGTATAACTGGATTTGGTGTGTGTCATGTGTTTTTTGTTAATTAGAATTCAATTTTTTTCATTCTCTAGAAATGTCTAAAATAAAATTTCTACAATGGTAAATTTCTATGTAAATATACAATGCAGTACCAGGTTTAGTACTAACACACAAATCATAATTTTCCTGCAGTTGGCTGATTGTGACATACACTTTGAGGTGTTTGACTATGGGAGGTAATACACTTAATTCAGCTTCTGTGTCTACTAACAAGTTGTATCCATTCTGTCTATGATATAAAAGTTATGACATTAAGGACTGTTTCTAGCAATAATAGCTTTTGTTATTTAAATATATTGAATCTGATATCTATCTTGATAGATGTGATATATATGACACAGATCTTGTTGCAAACCCTTTGTCCCCACACCCCTATACTCCTATCTTTCCCAGTGGTGATGGTCTGTTCCAATAACATAATACAACCTGACATCATGTGAACTTGGCATAAAGCTGATTTCAGAAACACTCTATTAGCTTCCATATACTCCATGTATAGGACAGATCACAAACTTCACTAAATTCAATGCTGCCATATCCAACATATAGTTATCTCTAATTTTTTTGCACTTAAGTTCATGAAAACATTCTTTTCTAAATCTATATTTTATAAACTGCTAGAAATTATAGAAACCACTGCTTGTTGATATATCTTTTATAGAAATATTTAGTCTTAAATTACATTTTAATATCTGTGACAAATTTATAGAAATATATCAAATTACCATGAAAATATTGTGGCAAAATTGTATCAGTACAAATGTAAAAGAGGCCTTGAATTGAATGCAGACATGTCTGTCAAAACCAGTTACATCTGGGTTCTCCCCATTAGCAACAAAACAGCTTGGCATGTCCAAGTTGCCTCTCTGCAACTTGTCTAGATCTGGGTTTCTGTCAACTGTCTCATGTCAATAAAAAGGATGGGGAAAACCAGCAGTCAGCAGTTGGTAAGGTTCAGTGTCTTGTCCCTTGGACAGTTTGTTCCTCAAGTTGCATGCTGCTCGCTGTGCTGTGATTTCTGAGACAGTGTTGTTTTTTTTTTTTCTACCTCTTTCCCTGCCTGTTATCCTGTAGTTCATGAGAAAATAATCAATTAGCTGTTTCTCCCATTCTCAACGTACCATTGCCATATTTTACAACAAATATATGCCTATATAAATTTCATGTATGTGAGTTAATAAATTATTATAATAATCAACCTTATTTTTACAGCTGACTGCTTTGATATATATATATATATATATATATATATATATATATATATATAATACAAATGAAAAAAGCTAATTAATTATTCTATGATCATGTAATGAAGAGGTAGACATATTCTCTAAATAGAACAAAGTAATCAGTTGGAAATCTTCAATTTTCAGCAGTTAAAAAATATATTTCCCAACTAAAGATGTTTCCTTACATTGACTGGTGATCTAGAGATATTTTCATCACAGTGATCTCCCTTTACATTAAGTTTGTACACAGAGCTTCCAGATTGAACTTCATTGATTCAGGGGCTTGGTATCATTCAAATCGACCATCACAAAGTTAACTATCACAAAGTTAACTTTAACAATTTTATTTACAAGAGTTTTTCATTGAGCAAAAAAGTCTAGGTTTCCTGTGTTTAGAGTTTGTTAGATGCTATTAACTGATCAGTATAAACATACCTTTTGAGTACCAATACAATAAATCATAGCAAAGTGTCAGCTTCAAAATTTGTGCATATGTATTTAGATGTACATGGACATACTTCAAGTTAGTGAATATTTATATATAACTATATACATCTCATTAGACTGACTACATTTTATAAAACGGAAGCAATATATCCCAGACAGACAGATATACAAAGATAAAAAAATAAGAAATAGAAAAATAAAAAATGCAAGATGAAAAAAATTGCCCTAGAAAAGTTTTCTTTGGAGGTTTATATTATAAAGAGAGAACAGAAAAAAGAATGAATATAATGGGTAAGGGAAGGCAGAGAGATAGGAAGGTTAAGTATAAAACAGAATTATAACAATGTGTCAATTAAAGTTCACAAAGGCAGGGGTTAAAATGGTGTCTGTTTAAACAGCATTATCATCATATAATCATCATCTCATAATACTAATGATAATAAAAAATATAATACACTTATAAGAAAAATATATATTATGAAACAAACATATATGCACACACACACACACACACACATATATAATATATATATATATATAACAAAAACTACAATAATAACTAAAGAAAAATGATCATAATAAAATAAAAATAAAAAATAAATGAAACATGAAAATAAACATAGGAAATATATAGATGAAAATATAATAATAAATAATAATAAAAAAGTTAAATATATATGATGATATATATATATGCATGACAATCACATAAATAAGCAAATACATCTACAGACCCATATATACATGTGTAACAAGCACATACAAATAGATATACACATACATACATACAAACACATACACACATATATGCATGTACCCATATGTAATAAAACCCAAATTCACAAGTGCATTACCTGCAAAGTCAATGTTTTTAAGGTAATTATGTATCTGTTTTTATGTCTGCACTTGAAAATAATTCTATTCCTTTGCTTCAACAGTTGGGCAACATTTTTGCATTTAATTATTAGGATTGTTTCTATTCTGGAAGTTTCTTTATATATATATATATATATATATATATATATATATATATATATATAGTTTTAAGGTGTGCTATATTTATGGGATAAAGTACTCAATATTAGAGATAGAGCATATGTAAATATAAATATAAAACTACCATCCACTTTAACCTTACATCATATATGTAGTTTATGTGGTAATTTTCCTCTTTTAAAGGCAGGTCTTCAAAGTCACCTTATGTCTCATCAGGCTCAACCCATTGAAAGAAGCCAGAAATCAATCCTGATGCCTTCTTGTACCCATGCATAAAGTAAGAAAGTCAGCTTCTGGATTAACAAGACAGATGAAAATTCACATTGATGCCGTGCCTCTTGGGCTTAGGGATCTCCTTTTCAGGTGCAACATTTGTACACAAGCTTGTAAAAGTAAGGCTGCTTAAAAAGACATCTGTGCTCTCATGATCGGTGGGTCTGAACGTTATGAAAAAGAAAAAGAAAGAAAGAAATTTGTTATGGAAATAGTCTTCTTCTGTCAAGAAGTGACAATCACCAGATAAGTGTGTGTGTGTATATATATATATATATATGGGTGTGCATATATATGAGTATATATATAATTGTGTTTATATGTGTGTATATATATATATATATATATGTGTGTGTGTGTGTGTATGTGTGTGCGCACGTTTATGGATATATATTTAAACACGTCATTAAATATAACAGACAATGAATGTCTATTATGTCTGATCATGAGCCGTTCGAATGTTTGCTTTAAAATTGATGAAAATAAAGACAAAAATTGTCCAACATTTGGATATTTTTTTATAAAGTTGCTCCTAAGCTTTCGACTCACATGAGCCATCCTCAGATTGGTTATACAGACATGGAATAAAGATATCCACCGTCAAAGATGATATTTTATTTTGACATAGAAGACTGCTATGTGACATTAATGGTCGCAGTATAGCAGACACAGATCATAACTTCAAGATGTGGTTCTATGACGTCATACCACGCGATAGACCAAAGTATTACAACAGAACCAACGTCTAGATGCATTGTAATGTGTTGTGACTAGTTTTAAATGTAATTTTGTTGAGTGTGGTTTGCTTTGTTTTAATGTAGATGGCCTCTAATATCTGAAGGTTCTCTTTACTGTGTATATGTGAGCATTATTGTGTTATCAACTAATATCTGTCTAATATTATGTACATGGCTGTTTTACTAAGAAATGTTGCCAGAAATCCATGAACTACTTAAAGCAGAATCTATAAAAGACAGACATGTTAAAAAGGAAAATTCATCTAAACTCCTAAATAAATCACTAAAAATTGCTGCAAAAGAATTATGCAACCACCCAGAAATAGTAATTAAAAAAGCTGATAAAGCAAACGTCTTTATTGTTTTAAACAAGTCTGACTCCAACTCAAAAATTAAACAGTTACTTGATGATCACACCAAATTTAGAAAACTTACTAATAATCTTACTACTCAGCCAAAAGAGAAAATGAATAAAATAATCACAGCAAACAATGCAGAACAAGACAATCTAAAACTTAGCAAAATAATCGGAGACTATAAACCAGGATACATTTATGGTTCTATCAAAATGCACAAACCTAACTTTCCACTCCACCCTACTATATCCCAAATTCACACTCCTATCTACCAACTAACTAAAATACTTAACCAATTAATTACACCATACATACCTAACAAATATAGCATTAAATCAACCCTTGAACTTATACAAATATTAAAATCTGAAAAACCTAATAATGAAACCATAGCATTACTTGACGTTGAAAATCTGTTCACTAAGGTTCCGGTTAGAGAAACGCTTCACATTATTATTAAAAATATAATAATTCATCTCTACACCCATTAAAAATTAAGCCTAAAATATTAAGAAAATTACTTTTAATCTGTACCACTGAACTACCATTTTATGATCACAGAAATAACGTATATGTGCAACATGATGGCATTTCAATGGATTCAGTTTTGGGTCCAACCTTCAGTAACTTCTACATGGCCAACCTAGAAAATGTTATAAATTAAAATAAAACATATCACGGCTGATTTGCAGGCAAATAAACTAACATACTTAAGAGCGAGAGCCGGATGTGAACGGAACAAGGCCCCGTCACAAAATGGCCATTATCGCCGTCTACGCATAAACCCGACGCACGAGTTCCGGTCGAAAAATAAAATAATATTTTAAAATGTTTCTATTTTTCAACCAATAAAAATGCTTCCCTCCTAATTATACTCGCGTCGTTTTTCGAGCCTGTTAAGCCATAAAAAAACGCCATAAAAGGGGTCACACGGGGAAGTACAACAGCAGTCAACAGGAGGTCAGTGAAGAGATCTGTCACGGGCAGTCAGCAGCAGTAGCGCCACCCCAACCGGCGAGAACTACTATGAGAGATCAACCCAGGTCGGCAGCCGGCTTATGAACTATGCCACAAGGTAGCTGTCCCAAAACCACGCGTTCCTATTGAAATAAATCACGTAAATCTATTTCTACTGTTGTCGTGTTTCTTTCTTGCAACCACGCGCTTGTCTATAACACTGGTGTCAGAAGCGTACAGCAAGAGAAATATGGACGACTACACGAGTTTCACCCGAGCCGAACTATTTACTCTCATCAAGGAACAGAAAACACTACTATTCAACTTGAAAACGGGACCAACACAGCCTTCCGAAGCCACGATACAAGAAATTCAAGCTGACAGAAACGACATGCTGACTGCCCTAAATTCAACACCTCCCACCGCTCAAACAAACGGCGATTACAGCTTAATGATGCACCAACAAACTATACGCGACATATTGAAGCTAGAGAGAACTTTTCACCCTGGACACGACGTGAACCGATTCATCACGGCTCTAAACAAAGCATACACAATCCACGTCACGCCAGAACTCAGCACCTATCCCAGCCTGGAATGCGAATTCGTCAAGTCTGCTAAAGATTTACTGGACCAAAGTATCTTTCAGCAGATGGTTGACTCAAAAGAAAACATATCCACCTTCGAACGACTGAAGGAATACTTATTAGCAGCCCACGGAAGCCAGATGACTAACTTCCAAAACCTCAGTCAAGCCTGGGATCTGGAACGGCGAGACGGCGAAAAATTAACAGATTTCGCGGGTCGACTCGAAAACACCCTTAGAGAGGCAGCCATCCACATAAAAGATAAATACAAAAAAGACAAAAATGCAGACAACAGTCGATGGATTTATTTCCATCATTGGCGCTATGCTAATGAGCGAAAAGGTGAAAATTTGGAACTCAAATCTTTACCCACATCTTGTCAAGACAATGGACAACCACTATTCAGCCATTGGCATAGCCTCCGAAGCTCAAAGATACCTTGATCGCGATGTAAAATCCAACGACACGACTTCGCACGACACTGTGTATTTCACACAGAAACCACAGCGGTCAAACCAAAGAAACGCGCCACTCCGACCCAGCAGGCAACTAAACCCACAGCAGATGGGCCTCACCAACCCTCCCGAACATGGCCACCATCCGACACGCAGAAACCATCAGCACACACCACGAATCAGCGTGTGCAAGAACTACCTCAGAGGTCGCCCCTGCCTCCATGGATGCAACTGCCTATATCGCCACCCACCTCGCACTCGAACACAAGCCCATATCGCCGCAACGAATGATAATATACAAGCCATAAATGATGTGGAACAGGATTTTCGCTTCGGGCAGGACGAGATGTGATGCCTCGTTCGCCGTGCCCCTACGTCAGCCATCACACCTTCAACTTTCAAGGACTCGCTCACCATTCACCGCTCGTCCAGTCCACCTTCAACTTCAGGGACATCACCTACTCTGGCGTCGCAAAATAGACTCTGGATGCTCCACCTGCATCTTACCAATATCTCAGTTACCCAGAGAAGCCAGGAAACACATGACCCGCTCCGACGTCGTAGTAAAAGGAATCAACGTCAGCACCACCGCCCTCGGCGAACTGACTTGCGATATCACCATCGGCAGTCGAGACTCACCCACATTCAAAAAGGTTAACGTGCTGGTAACTACCCAAACTACACCGATCCTGATCGGCCAAAATATCCTATGTCACAATATGCTCGATTCCTATCTAATCGATAACTAAAATGCGACTATAGAATTCAGACGCACACTTTCCTCAGGATACACAACACACACAGCCGCAATCATATCACCGTCATCGTCAACCAACGATCCAGCATATGGCGCCCAAGTTGACGTCATCCAAAACCAGCCTACTATGGAACTACAGCCCAACATCCAGACACTGGATCAAAAGCTAACCTGGCTAAAGCATAGCACGGGGCTATCGCTACCAAACCACCCAAACCGAGACGAACTAGAGGCCACTGCAAACTTACTCACAACATTTACATTTCTTCCTATATCGACGACAACCTGGTCGACGCTAGGACATTTAGGGAGTACATACTCTCCCTCGAACAATTTTTTACTGCCCTCCGAAAATTCGGACTGAATCCAGATAAATGTTCCTTCCTCGCATCAGAGGCAAAATTCCTCGGACGCATAATAAACAGCGAAGGATTCAAGGCTGATCCAGAATACGTTCGTGCCATCAGGGAAATGAAACCTCCAACATCAAAAAAGGAATTACAAAGCCTTAGGGCCGTTTAGTGTGGATCAGACAATTCCTAGAGACACGTCTTCATGAACAAATCGAGTCAGATATGTTTTCAAAACTTATGGGTCCCATACACGAACTCAACAAGGTTAATAAACCGTTTATCTGGACGCAAAATGCTGAGAGAGCCTTCAAAAAAAAAATCAAGGACCGTCTCTCTTCGCCGCCCGTCATCTCGTTTCTGCATTTCTCCAAACTTTTCACACTCACCACCGACGCCAGTGACGTCGCATGTGGAGCAATTTTAATGCAAGAATCCGACAACGAGAAGAAAGATATCATAGCGGTCGCTTCCCATACATTCAACTCCACGGAACAGAACTGGTCCACGACGGAACGAGAGGCATATGCAGTAAAGTGAGCAATATTGAAATTTGATTATTTCCTTCGCAAGCGCCCCTTCGTCATCTTCACCGACCACAGATCGCTGACATATCTGGACCAACGAGAGTTTATTGAACAAAATACGACGATGGCAAGTAGAAATTCATGTTATAAATTCGTCTTAGAATATGTCGAAGGCGAATCAAATGTATGGGCTGACATGCTCAGCAGAGGTTGCGGACATAAGAAAACGAAAGCCCCGAACGACCCTACACCGGCAGGCAGGACATTCGAGGTAAGTGGTTCAGATCTCCGCGTATACATCCCATCTTGGTGCCTCGGCGAGTTTAACGGTTTACAGCTCATTCCCAAAACTCACACACCACAAAACGCCCGCACCCACAAGCGCGTCACCAACGCATTCTTCGCCTATCACTCTACCACCACTGAGAGAATCTGCAACCACCTCGGCATCGCAAATGAACAACAGAAGGACGACGCCCTGGCAAAGATCATCAGCGCCCTCCAGTCACCCACTCCAAGCGAACCTCATATCGATCCTGACGACCACCGAGCTACGCTTTTCAAAAAACATTTGCACCAATTTTTTCTAGAACCCGGCACCTCCGTTTTGATGATAAGAGACAGTAAACACTCTCCGAGATTGGTTGTACCATACAAACTACGATCCAGATACCAGGCACATGAGGGCAACAACCACTCAGGTGTTACCCGTATGCGAGAACTCCTTTCCAGCTACTGGTGAGAATTAAAAAACCGCGACATCAAGGCCTATGTCGATTCTTGCGACACGTGTGCTAAGTGCAAGGGCAACTACGGTAGACATGCCCACTGGCCCATTGGCCACTGCAAACGAGGAAAGAAACCATTCGATCTCGTCTTTATAGACATTGTCACAATGCCCAACTCAAAGGGAAAACGCTACATCCTAACCATCTTGGATAGCTTCAGCCGACACTTTACAGCCATACCATGCGCGAGAAACCGTGCTATCGACGCTGCCCGAGGATTCTACACAGAGATTCCACGCATAGTATCCTCTGATCGAGGCACACACTTCACTGGAGAAGTCTATCGACAATTCTGTAACCAGATGTCAATCACGCAAGAAATTCACTGTACTTGGCGCCCGCAAAGCTCAGGAAATATCGAGAGACAACATCGCACGATGAAGAACGCACTTTATATGTTATGCGAAGACAGGAACTGTGAATGGACAGACGTTCTAGAATCCGTCGTTTCGTCCATAAATGGCACGACCAACAGCGCCACCGGTGTCTCCCCGCACTATGCCATTACTGGCCGTCACCCCAACATCGGCCTACCTACACTACACAGAAAAGAAATCGCAAGTGACGATCCTGGAGCATATGGAATGCAAATTAATGCCCTGCTAAAGCAGGTTCACCACCACGTCACCCTGGCCAACGATGAAGCTGACTACAAACTTGAGACTAACTTAAATCGCCTCGCATACAAGGACACAATACAAGTAGGCGACAAGGTTTTAATTTACCGGCCACACTCAACTGTTGCCAATCCTCTCATCTGCACTGGATAGGAAATTACACCATTATAAAAACGAACAATATGATGTGTCAGGTGCAAAACGACAATGGTGATACAATCTGGATTCACCGTGCACATATCCAACGACTGGCTCTACGTCCAACACATCTTTCTAATACAATCCCTCTGCCTCCATCATGTAACAGTCACCAGGATCATTCTCTCCTCCACATCCCTCTGGGACACATAATTCAGAAAATAACTCCATACCAAAACAAATGCCAATAAGAACACGAGGACAACTTCCCACAGGCTTCAGAGACTTTATCATGAATTAATCACCCAAATATGTATGATTATACATAAATGTATATATGTATGTGTCTATGTTGTATCTATTTATATGAAAATATATATGTATGTATATATGTATATGTATATCTATATATGTATGTATCTGTATATATATATATATATATATATATATATATATATACACAAAAACTAATGCAAGGGTTAATGATTTAAATGGCGAGACATCCATCATCGCAAACAATTCAAATAATATACAAAAACCTCCGTATCCGTTATGAATGAAATGATCCCTGTTTATATAAATTTCTGCCGTATTAGTTCTTATTTTTACTACAAGATTTCGTCTGTTCCTACAGACATCTTCAGGTATAGAATAGATGTTGTTTTTGTTTTTTCTCTTAGTAATAAGAGGACAACGAAAATATATGTATTGTTGTATCCGAAAATGCTATTGAAAATGAGTTACTGTTTTTGGAGCGCGCTAAAGCAACGATGAGTTTGATTTTAAATTTTTTAAAGGTTGTGCGTTCATATATGGTGATGAACGAATTTTTTACTGGTAAATTTTTCTGTCAACGTGGCATGAACTATATTGTTCAATAATTACAGTAATGTCGCACTTATTATCCAAAAGTCGCACTTGGACAGAAAAAGTTTCGCGTCCGGTTCCGTATTTCTTCTTAATCCAGACGACATCTCCTTTCTTCACCCTCTCTCCGGGTACTTTCAGTTCGGGCAGCGGGTTGGTCTCTATGCCCTTCACTCTGACGTGGTACCTATGCAATGTGTCGGCTGGCGCCGTAGAGGGTGAGACATCATCCCTCGGGGTCACATTGTGCAAGTAGACCGCCTCAGACACCGCGCAGCCCGTCCTGGTTGCGATGGTCTTGACGGTCCTGTGGTTCCGCTCGATGATCCCATTTCCACTCGGTACGTGGGCGCACCAGAACCGTGGGCGCACCAGAACCGTGGGCGCACCAGAACCGTGGGCGCACCGGAACCGTAGGTGCACTCCCCAGCCATCCGCAAACTTCCTGAACTGCTCACTGGTGAATGCGGTGCCATTGTTGTTTAATATCTCCGTTGGGGGGCCACGTTCAAGGAAGATACTGTTTAACTGACGGATGATGGTGGCTGCATCTTGCCGACGCAGCAGCCGCCATATCGCAAACCTAGATGGACCGCAATCAATGAGCGTCAGGAAATCTTCGCCGTTGTGGTGAGTAACGTCTATCGCCAGCCATCCAGTGGTTCCTCACGCTCAGCTGCCCTTTCTTCCAGCGAACGGGTGCTGGGTCTATAGACTGGCACGCCACGCAGCTTCTGACCACTCTCCTGACGTCTGTCTTTTGTACTCCTGGGTGAAATACAGGGTCCGCTTGACTCCAGGGTGCCCGCTTTGTTGGTGGACTTCTTTGATTCGATTAGATCGAATGGGACTCACGGACGCAGCGCAGGCGGGTTTCACGGGCTCAATAGCTTTCTTAGTGGCGTCAAGCCACCTTTGGGGTACCCTCGCTAAACAATCTGCCTTGTTGAGGCTAGATTTGACCAGGGACACCTCCATTGTCAGTGCGTACTCTTGCACCAGCTTCACGATCGTGTCGAGCCGTCGTCGGATAAGCATCTCGCTGGTGGCTTTAGTCCGCACCCTGGCCCTCCCGGTAAGGGTATCCGAGATCCACTTATAGACGCAAGCGGAATCCGTGAACAGACGCAGGGTGGTCGACTTCCAGAGGATCGCCAAGTTGATCCCCTTGATGACAGCATCGAGCTCCGCTAGGTTTATGTGCTGGGAGTCCTTTTCTGGACGTAACCAGCAAGCATCTTCCACCACGGCTCCATCGGGAACTATCGATACGCCGGTTGCAAGAGAGCTTGCGTCAACCCACACACCGAGGTCTTGGCTGTCGTCGCACCATCTGCCCCGCGCTGGGTCTTCCTTGCGTACTCTAGCGAGAACCTCCCTCATCATGGTGCTGAGAGGGGCGTCGTGAACTTCGTCATCCCATCCAGTGGTGACGTCAGATGCTCTCCGCTTGATGAACGCCACCGCAACACGCAGCCAGCCACCTACAGGAAGGTGCCCAACTAACTTGACGCACAAGGAAAATAGGCTTCGCCGCGTGACAACGGGGGGCATGTCTGGGACTTCGTTTCCCCGTTTCCAATACAGAACGTCATCCTCTCCCCAGACCTGCAAACCAAGCACCCGTGCACCATTCTGTAGCCTCTCCGGTTCGTTGCTGAGCAGGCCAAAGTTGTAGAGATGCTCCTTCACGCGCGCCGCAGATATGACTCCCTCGTTCACGTACACGTCATCAGTATATGCAGATGTTGCCCGCTGTATGCGCTCATCCTTCGTCAGAATGGCGTCAACAATCATCTGCATAATTGATGGCGCCACATTGAGTCCAAACCCCATGCGGGTCAGGCAAAACTTTTGCCCCTTGATAAGCACAGTTTGATAGGGCCACAGTAATCGGTGCACACGCACTTGAAGGTATGCCTTGCGAAGATCCAGCACAGATACATTTCATCCCGTCTGTTGCTATTCCCTTAGCTTCTCGGTACATACGTCCGCGCGGGCTGTAAAAGGGTCCACGTGCTCGTTCAGTTCCCGATAGTCGAGCACCGGCCTCACCTTTTGTTTGTTGTGCTGGATAACCGCCATTAGCGGGATCAGGCACTTCGGGGGCCCCAATTCCTTCTCTGGATAAGGAACCAACCATCCGTTATCAATCCAGGCTCGCAACTCCTTGTCGTATTCCGCACGAGCTCGCGGGGGGGGATTTTATACTCTGGCACACTGTTGTACAGCTTCTCTGGTGGTTGATCGTCCGACCATTTCCAGGATACCGTCCAGGACTTTGTGCGCTGGTCGAACTCCGCACGAAAGTCAGGCCGTTCCAGCTCCATTGCTGCACCTAGAGCAAGACCAGTTTCAGTGAAACGCGCCCGACCCTCTTCGTCAACATCGACGCCACCCAATTTTTTGATGACGTCCATTCCCAGGAGCAGACCATAGCCGAGCAGCTCTCCGTCCACGACCAGGGCTTGTACGGCTACTGCAGGCCCATTGCCGATGCTTGCGCGGATGACGCTCACTCCACAAGAGGCTAGCGAGCCCCCGCCAAAAGTCAGAACTGGAATCTTTTTCTCGTCCCACGTGTCACAACATGCCTTACGCACAAGGGTCTGGATGCACCCGGTGTCTACAAGCGCGAAGCGCTCACACCCGTTAACCGCACGCTCAATGCGGGTAGCGCCTTGTTCAGCGGCGATCTGGGGAGAAGGCTGGCGCTGTATCTTACTCCCCTTGCCCGTTTCCCAGACAGCTTCTTGCTATGTGGCCCAGCTTGTCGCACCTGTAGCAACGCATACGTCTCCGTGTTCCTCGGTTATGCGTATCCTTCGCACCGCTTCGGCTTCGACAGTCTTTGGAGAAGTGGTTCAGTCCGCCACATTTATAGCACCTTGTGTCCTCAGTTGGCGGTGCGGGTGCTTCCGCAGCTGCTGAGACCGGCTCCGCGTCGTCCTTTAGAATATTCCGGGCTCTGGCCAGTAACTCGTCTAGCCCCAGCTCATTGAGCCTTGACGATGCTCGTAGCAGTCGACTGGCGTTGTCTGGGAGTCCTGCCAGAAAGACGCATCCTAGGATTTGGTCGCTTGCTCCACCGAACGGTGTGGCCAGCTTCCTCAAATCGGCCAGAAAGACATCTACCGTTTCATCTGGCCCAAGCCGCCGTTCGGTGAACTGCCTCCAGGCGACAAAGGGGTCCGCACCGAATGCCGCGTATAGAGCCTGCTTAATTTCTTTCAAGTCTGCGTCATCCCCGAGCTGCTGATATACAGCGTAAGCTCCTTTGGTGAGCCTCAGAGGGATTACCAGTGCGGGATCCTTAACTTTACATAGCCGGCAGACCCGCTCGGCCTTTTCCCACCACTCGACCACAGACGGGCCAGCGGGGGAGCCGTCGAACTCTGGTATCAACTTCAAGTCAAATCTATCCATGTTGTAATAATAGCTTGTAGCAAAGGAGTCAAATTCAATATGGAGTGTAAGGGACGCAACTCTTTCAGTAGGAAAATGTCTGACACGACGCAACGCAAAGCAATGTATACCGAACACGGGTGTAACGGTTTCTGCCAATTTCTCCAAGCGACCTGCTTTTATGGATCCCAGACACACCTCATTAGCATGCGTGTAACGCGACCTTGCGAGACTGCATGAGACCGTGAATATTAAAAAGTCACGGACGCCATCTTGGACCCTTTCTTTCTTTCTCAACCCACAGGCCAGACAGACGCGAGGGCGTTTGGGAGGAAAGCCATTTCTATTTTCCCCACAAAATTAAAGACAAAAACTCGGCATACAAATCGGTTTTCCACCTCCGTTGGCATGAAAGTTGCATGCTGGAATGTACGAACATTACTTGACAATGAGCTGTCTGAAAGGTCGCATCGCAGAACTGCTCTGTTGGCCAGGGAGCTTTCTCTTTATGGCATAGACATTGCGTCTTGCTGATGAGGGTCGTCTTACAGAGAACTCTGGTTACAACCTTTCATTTGGAAGGAAACCTGCTGATGAAGCGAGAAAACACGGTAAAAAGG
>CAHIKZ030001167.1:845000-875493 GCA_903632075.3 Acanthosepion pharaonis
TGTATATACATGTTGAAGGAGTATCAGCTTGCTATGAGTTCCTTAGTAACAAAAAATTACCTAACTACCAAATTACAGATATATGCCAATTAATAAATTCCATCTTAACACATAATAATTTTAAATTCAACAACAAACACTATTTACAGATTAGTGGCACAGCAATGGGCACAATAATGGCACCTAGTTATGCTAATATCTTTATGCACATTCTAGAAAAGAAGATACTAGACAATTCAGAATATAGACCATCACATTACTTTAGATATATTGATGACATTTTCTTACTATGGACTCATGGATCAGAGAAATTAAAAACCTTTTTCCCTTTCTGCAACAACTTCCACCATACAATTAAATTTACCATGGAGCACTCACACATCCATCCCTTTCTTAGACGTTATGATAAAATTAAACAAACATACACTTTCTACCAGTCTATACAACAAACCCACAAACCAACATAAATTCCTGCACTTTAACAGCTGTCATCCCTTTAAATTAAAAAAGTCTACTGTATACAGCTCATTTCTAAGAATCAAACGCATATACTCAGACCAATTAGATTTTCTATACAACATTAATAACTTAACAAAACAATTCCTAAAATGTAAATACCCAATAAAAATAATAAAAGAAACACTAAATAAAACTATCCTGATAAATCGTAACACACTTCTCACATACAAGAAAAATAAAAACAACAATCGGATTCCCATGGTTTTTAACCACAATCAATATTCCCACACACTTATTCACAATTTAAAAAAGGATTACAAGAACCTCCAGTTACACAAAAAGATCAAAGACATTTTCGATAAACCACCCATAAATGCAAAGAAACAATCACCTAACCTATCAGCTACCAAATATCTAAACAATAGAAACCAATCAGGAAATTACAAATGTAACAAACCTCATTGCTTAGTTTGCAAACATTTAATAATAGCTAATATATTTTCTGTACACAACACTAATATCAAGATACAGCCACCTAACCTCACCTGCGATAGCCATAACGTAATCTATTATTTATTCTGCACCTTATGTCCTAATAGTGGATATATTGGTGAATCTGGAAATAATTTTAGATTTCGTTTCAATAATCATAAACAAACCATACGTCAAAACAACCCTTATTCCCCCATAGCTAAACACTTTAATCAATCAGGACACTCATTAGAAAACTTCAAATGTTTATTGATAGATTCCGATTTTAGTTCCACATACACACGCAGAAAAAAAGAAACATATTGGATTTTAAAATTAAACACACATAAACTAGGGTTGAATAGGGACTTGGGTGTTTTAAATCTTTATAAATATTTCAATAGTTAAGCAATTTTTTTTACATATAGTTAAAAAAATTTTTTAAACAACATTTAAAATATTTATGACAGATTTAAGTTAGGAATATCCAAACAGTGACGTTCCATATCACGTGACGTCCGCGTCTCGCGAAGGACGCTACTTGCTAACAAACAGTAATTTTAATTTATTTGTAACAAACAGTTATTTCTGATGAAAGATTGAGGATAATTTGAAATATCAAATATATATATAAATAAATACTTTCATAAAATAAAACATTATTATTTTTTTAATTTGCAACTTTTTATATATATATATATATATATATATATATATATATATATTCATGAATTATTCACACAAAAAACAAATACAAAGGTTAATGATTTAATTGGCGAGAAATCCATCGTCGCGAACAATTCAAATAATATACAAAAACCCCGAACCTGTTTATGAATGAAAAGATCCTTGTTTTTATAAATCTGTTGCATAAGTTCTTATTATTTTTACAAGCTTTCGTCTGTTCCTACAGACATCCTCAGGTATGGAATAGATTTTGTTCTTGTTTTTACTCTCAGTAATAAGAGGACAACGAAAATATATGTATTGTTGTAATCCGAAAAATGCTATTAGAAATGAGTTATTGTTTTTGGAGCGTGCAGTCGCAACGCTGAGTTTGAATTTAAATTTTACAATTGTGCGTTCTTATACAAATATGGTGATATATATATATATATATATATATTTATACACGTTTCATTAAATAATATAGACAAGTGTTGTCTATTTATTTTATGTAAAATTTTTTCGTATCTTCTGATAAGTTTGATAACATTATCATTAACCGAAAAAAGAAATTCACAATATTTATCCATTATTTTTTTAATATAATCTAAGCTTTCGCTTACTCAAGCCATTATCAAAGATGTAATTACAAACATATCAAACAATATACGGACACAACAGTGATGATAGTCTGTCATTGTTTAGTTTACATAGTGGATCACTAAGCAACGATGAACACGCCATATATAAGACGCTAGAAGCGAAAATCGCACCAAGATCTCATGACGTCACACATGACTACACGAGAATGAATTGGAGAATGAAATAAGGAAAGCCGTTGGTATAAACCAATGGCTTCTGTTACCAATTATAGAAATTATAGACATTTAAGAATATTTGTAGAGATTCCATAGTTGATTTTGTTTAGGTTGGGTTTTAACTGTTTGATGTATAATGCTTCAAGTATTTTTTAGTTTTTTGTCTATTGTTTTCATGTCGAAGTATAGTTGTGTTTTCGACAAGTATTTTACGGAATTGTGTGTGCGGGCAGGCATGTTGTTTTAAATGCCTAAAAATGTTAGAGTTTTCATTAAAATGTAGTGTCAAGCGTCGTGAAAGCGAGTTTGTGGTGTGACCAACATAAATATTATTTAATTCGTTGGAGATACACTCTCCCAAAGGGCACTTGAGAACAGGTGTACGAATTCTGTGGAAAAAGATACAAAATACAATTGTTACTGTTTGGTGAGACACAGCTGCCAGGTTCAGGGGCTAGAAGTTAAAGTTGACTGTTGAAAGGAATCAATGTACTGGGAAAATTATTAACCAAAATTTCCTGAGAAAGAAATTTATAATTGTGAAGACAGAATGAGCAATTGAGGGAGACGTCAGGAAGACTGACGTCATATAATGGCTCCTCCCGGAGGAGGGGGGATCTTCCAAAATTGGAAGTGTGAAACAGAGAAAGAAAGAACGAGAGGTCATGAAGACTGATGTCATATAATGGCTCCTCCCAGAAGTGGTGGGGGATCTTCCAAAATTGGAAATGTGAAACAGAACGAAAGAAGGAGACTGGTTGAATTTTAGGATATTTGCATAAAACCCCCCTTATGCACCTTCACCATACCAGTAGGAATGGACAATCATAAATACAATTAGCCCATAAATACAGTTAGCTGAAATTTTCATTCCACTGCCAAATATTAGAAACAGGTTGGGAAAAGAAAAAAAAAAGAAAAAAGAACTGTAAATATTTTTTTTTATTTTGATATATCATCTAGTGACTTATTCAGGCATTGTTTGTTTTATTTTCAATTTTGTGTGCATATTCAACTCCTTTGTTTAGCTTGGTTGAGATACCCCGGTGATAATTCAGCTTGACCCTCTTAGGATAAAAAATCACAATGTGGGTAAGAGAGGTCATAGTTGAAGAGGTCAACTTAAAGACCAGCTGCAGTATCAAACGCCACCAATGACTGACGAGTGTGGTATTCTTCGATACCAGAATTGATCCTGACCAAAGACAGCAGGTCACAAATACAGTGATATATTGTATGGGAACAGAAACCGAACAAATATATCACTATCCTTCAAGGAAAAGGAAAACAAAAAAATAGCCAATAGAGTAGTTTATTAGGGGACTGTGTGAACTGGCAGAAAATTGTAATTTCCTTCAAAAATATGACCAGATATGTGACTGCTTAAAGTAGGGACTTATCAGAGAAATTACAACTGAGAGAAGATCTCAGTTTAGAAAAAGCTATGTAGCTATGAACAGGTAAAACAAATATAGGAAATGCAGGATAAGTTGTTTGTTTACATCTTTTTAACTTTGTGGAACTATAGTCAAATTAAGAACTGCATTCAATTTTGAATTTCCATAGATTAGCAGTGACCTGAGGTAAAAGTACCCAGTAACACACAATGGCTCAATACTTTATTTCATAAGTGCACCTGTAGATAAATATGTCATCACCATAGCAATTTGTTAAGCAAACTTGGTTACAATGTTTCTAAATGAAGACATCACCTCACTAATAGTTTTTGATTGCTGCAAAGTAAATGGATAATCTCAACAACTGAGTGTAAATTTAAGTTAAGAAAAAATTTTGGTCAATAGTTTTATGCATTTATAAAATTTTTGGTCAATAGTTTTATGCATTTATAAAATTTAGTATAATTTTTTTCTTTTTTTTTGCAAGTCAGTTTTAAATTATTCTTAATTATGAAATTGACAAGAATGAACACAGTTTTTTAAAATGAATGAATATACTATTTATCAATATAAATTATTTTACCTACTAGTTATTTTTATGTAAAACTGAAATTTATGACAAAAAACAATTGTATTATTATTATTATAATATTTGTTTGTTACTGCATATCTTCATTCTCATTTTGACACAAAAAGTTTTCAAATCCAATTGACAAAAATTATGAGCACATCAATGAAAACTCAATGCAATTTTTACTTATTTTACATAAACATCAACTATGTAGGAGATTATAGATGTTAATGTATTTTTTAAATAAACAACTTTACTAAAATTATTTCAGATTCTATTATTTACATTTATTGCCAACAAAGATTAGTTTGAAAGATTTATATTTTGAAATAGCAAAAGAACAATCTGATATTTAAATTGTTTAAAAAAGGTTAAAATAATTCTACATCAAAAAAATATTTGCTGCAACTGGTAAGTTAATAAGGTAAGTTAATAACATAATAGGTAAGTTAATAAGGTTTTGTTTCTTATACAGAATGACTAATTGGGGGAAAATCTAGAGTGCTACTTGTAGTTATTTATATCTAGATAGTACTTCATGAACAACAGGCCATTAAAAAGAAGCAACATTTTTGTATGCTTTCTAGTTTTTTATCTGTGTGGTAAATACATAAAAAGATAGTTTTTATAATCTTTTTAAGATTTCTTGTATTTTGGACATGTATCTTTTTGTCTGGCTGGTTACTTCTGCTTGCTCCTACTATAGACTGGCTATCAACTTCAATTCAGGAGATCACAAATTTTTCTTGTTATACTGTTTGTTGCACTGTTCTTGTATATTTATAAAACAGTGTAATAACCAGTCCTTAAGAAAATATGTGTATTAAACTAATAAAACAAAAGATTTTTTTTTCAATGAAAAAAAGTAAATATTTATAAAATATTGGTAACATAGATTTTATAATTTCTAGTCTGATTGTTAGACTGAAAAACTTTTAAGTTTGAAATGAAAGATTTCAATGAAATTGTAATGAGTCTGTTGCAGACTGGTGATTGTGTTTAAATTGATCAGAAGGAATTTCGAGGCTGTGTTCTACAACATTCGTCCACAACAATTATTTAGAACAAATACTTGGAACAAATCATGCAAATAAAGTTGAAAACAAGACAAAAGTTGAATGCATAACAATAACATCAATTTATATACAATTTAATATACTGTGGGTTTAAGATTTGATGGATAAATGAGGATTAGTGTATTTAATTGTGTATTGTGTTATTGTGAATGTTTGGGTGCATTTGCAGGTATTGATTAGATTTGTTCACAGTATTAAACTGTTTGTTTGATCACGTAAAAAAACGTTCGGTGTTGAGGTTGAATCCTTAGTGTATGTACGTAAGTGTGTTTATACAAATATTCAAAGTTGTTCAGAGTTGCGTACCTTGAGAAAAATAGATTGTTAGTTACTGATACTTGTTATGTAGTGAGAAATATCACTTTGAAAGTATAGTAAGTGAAGTTTGAGAAATGTTCTAGAGAGAGATAGAGTGTGCCCGAAGGTTGCTGAGTCAGAGAATATTTTTTACGCGGCAAAGTCAGAGTTTTGACTGGCGTGGAGTTGATGGGCTTCTCTCTAGGTGAAGAGGTCTGACTGGTGAATTGGACTGAAATTCGTCCTTTTATTTGATTTGGGAAACCAAAGTAGGCTCCCAGTGGCCTGGCGGGAAAACAGATTTTTGACCATTGATACACATTCTAGGGTCGTCTCGACCAATAACAAGCCGAGTTTCACAATGTGTGGTGTTGATTGGTCAAAGCTAATTCTTATAGAAGTGTCTATTTTTAACGGGGGTGAGTAGACAAACATTGACGATTCTATAAGTCCTGATAAAAAAAAATAAAATATATAAACAAAAATAAAAATAATTCAAATTAAAATAAGGCATTTGCACTTTCCTGTAAAATCCTTATCTCTTTCTTTCTTTATCTAAACTTATATTTTTATACTTATCTCAACCTATGAGAAGGCTACCCTCAAATAAAAAGAGGAAGACAAGACTGAATATGTCTAAAAACACCAGAAGTTTACAGAAGCAGAGCTTACTTATTTGTGACTGAAAAATACCAAAGATAAGGGAGGCTTCACATATAACTTCCATTTACAAAAAAATGAAAACGAAATGATCGCCAGAAAATAAAATAATTTGGCCAATCAAAAATAATTGACATAAAGAGACTTTTTGATGATTAGCTGAAACCAAAGTTCTCACCATAAACTCTGAGCCTATTCAAAAGGGTATAAAACCTGATACAGCAGGGCTACCAGGAAATGGGATGTGGACAGCAGAGAGGAGACCAGAACAACCCCAGGAAATGACAGGACAAAAGAATGCAGCAATCCATGACACATGAAGAAGTAGTTAAGAGGTCATCTGCTACTGACATTTCCATCCTGTTAAATCTGACCTAATTTCTCACATTACTATTACTCCTACCATGGTCTGACTATTGAAATGAACATTTCTTCAGATTGCTATCAATATCTACTTTGTTAACAAACTTTTTGCTAGAAGAACATTTTAAAGAAAATAAATAAATTATTTATTTTAAACCATGATTCAGTTCATTTTAATCACAGTTTCTGATAAAATAATTATCCTACTACCTATTTACACAGGCAACTTTCTGAAATGAATCCATATTCCACAAGGTAATGAATTTCATTGACCTAGCACATAATGTCTGTGTATTTCAGTATTATCATGAACATTGTTTTTGATGTCTTCTAGTCTGTGTCATACCTTTGTACTGAGTGACAACTGACTTATTAGTAATCTCTTGACTGTATGCAAAATAGGGTAAGTCTGTTTTGTCTATGTCACTAGACCTCCTGAAAACAAAGAGATTTTATACTCCTCATTGATTAGTGACTTCTTTAAACAATAGTATAAGATCTTATATAATAATAGTATAAGATCTAAGGAGGAGTTATCCAGTTTTTTTTTTATTGAGGATTTAGTTCTGGACTCATCTACATTCTGATCTTCCAACTCCATGTCGGATTCATACAAACTATCTTCCATAGTTTCTTTAATACTAAGTTTTCTTTCACTATGATAACCACTCATACTTTCCTACCTTTCAGGTTCCTCCTCCTTTTTCATCATGACCTTTTCCTTGTCAATTCTAGGTCTTATCTGATCAGAATAAGTCAATAAATTCTGTTCACTTGTTGCTATTATAGCCAAATTATATCCCTCTTGTGCAACAGAGTTAACTTTTTCAAGATGATTCTCTGTATTTTTTGTACATTTTTTTTCCATTTATTGAATAGGTGTGGCAAACACACATCAGTACAGACACAAAAGAAGCCCCAGATCACATGCAAACATATCTGTCAACTCCATTATAACAGGTTACTGAAACTGGTCAAGATCCAAGTCTTTGTGAGATGCCTCATGTCAATAAAATTAACAGGAAAGCCAGCAGTGATCAAGACTCTGTGACTTGTGAAGTCAGTTTCATGCGCATTTTCCTCCTAAAGTTGCTGTGGTAGTTTTATTTTGTTACCTCCCACCTCTTTTCCATCTCTGCCTATTACTCTTGTAGTTGCTGGGAGAGCAATCTGTTAGGGTTTTCCTGCAAACGCAACACGCTCTTGCTGTACATTACAACATTAGGACATTATTAGAGGCAAATTTGTCTTCCCATCAATTCAAAGGGACTTTGCATTTTTCCAGCATATGGAATAGTTTTATAACTAAGTAATAGTCTCAGTAGGTAACTATGGTGTCTCTGAATGGGGAAAATGCCTTCAACCCCATTTTCACTGTTTGCACCATTCTTTCTGCAATTCCATATGATTGCAGGTGGTATGGTGGTATTTTATAAGGGAGGTATCCATTTTGTTTTAACCACAAGCACAAAGTTTCATCACAAAATTTTGGTGCATTGTCAGAGATTAATGTTTTTAACATTCTATTTGTGGAAAATATTACTTTTTTGTTTTATTTTGTTTTACTGTGTCTACCTTCCTATCCTGAACACTAACCACTTTAGGCTATTCAGAGAATGAGATGACCAAAATTAAAAATAGTTCTATGCCTTTAACATGTGCATGATGCATATGAATGCAGGTCCATAGCTTTTTTCTTATATAATCTTTATGAACCCCCAAAATAACACTTTCAACAATCTTTATGAACCCCCAAAATAACACTTTCAATAATCTTTATGAACCCCCAAAACAACACTTTCAAAGTAAAGCAAAATAACAGCGTCTGTTTCTAGCCTTTTTTACAAAGAAAATTAGTGACATCT
This sequence comes from Acanthosepion pharaonis, assembly GCA_903632075.3. NCBI lineage: Eukaryota > Metazoa > Mollusca > Cephalopoda > Sepiida > Sepiidae > Acanthosepion > Acanthosepion pharaonis. The sequence continues at coordinate 853,644 of CAHIKZ030001167.1, forward strand.
TCTCTCTTAACTTCCTTCCTTCTTTTTCTCTCTATGGTTTTTTCTTCTCTACCCCTTCAATATCAATATATAACTTCTGTTAAGTTAACTGTTTAAATGTGTCAATATCTGCTAACTCACTCATGTCTTCTCTCTCCCCACTCACTTTGTTAATTTACATATGTTTAATACAACCCGTCAAAAATGTGTAAATTTTATTTTCATTTTTTGTTTGGAAGTAAAGTCTGATGATCCGCAGTCCTTTAAAAGGGCTGTGGTGAAATAATTTATTACATGGAACCTTAAAGTGGTCTGTTTTTATTTAAATTATTTTCTCTGAATTTACATTGAGCTCTCTGGATTTTATCCTCCTTAGGTTTACCCATACGGATTACCTAGTTTTTCATAAACTATATATATATATATATATATATATATATATATATATATATATATATGTACACAGGGACTCTTTTTCTCTCTTGTATACACGAGAACATTTACATTTGAAAGTTTGGAACCTCCAAATTTACATTTGAAATTTGGAACCTCCAAATTATCCCTTTGTCCATTATGTAGAATAAAAAGAAGCAAATGGCAGATGCTATAAAAGTGTGTGACAATGCTAGACTGTCTGGAAATCTTTGTTGCCTTTATAAATGGCAGAAGGAGGTATATATATATATATATATATATAACTAGACTCGTTTAAAGAAAAAACCCTCGAATTTTGATTTGCTAATCAAATCAATCTCGAGGGAAAAAAAAGGTTTTAAAAAAAAGAAAGAGCTACAAACATGAACTTCTGTCGACAAAAAATCGCACAGATGCAGGTCTGAAGCCCAAAGAAAAAACCCCGATACGAGTAAACAACTAACTAACAAAAGAGCTCAATACAACCTAGGTAGGTTTGTCTGGCTCACTAGGTGTATATATATATATATATATATATATATATATATATATATATATATATATATATATATGTGTGTGTGTGTGTGTGTGTGTGTGCCAATGCAAGACTGTATAGGGCATACATAAGCTCTGAGTATGTTATGAGATCATAGCATTGGATAATTGATAAAATAAATTCATAGATTAATTTAGTTTGACTGACCTTTTGTTATATACATATGCAAGCAAGATAAAGACATTTGCTTTGAAACTACCACTTAGTTTCTGATTGGTCCACAATCAGTGAGCTCATATCTTGGTTGAGAACAACCTCATCTGATTCACTAGACTATGGTGTTCATATCCTATTCAGGACAGTTTCTGATTGGTTGGTTGTAATATATTATTTATTTTTCACATCAATATCACTTATATACATAATTATAATAGGTTGTCCCAAAACTTCGTAAACACTTGTGAAAAATTAAATTTTTATGCAATTTTTAATTGTTTTTTTACTTAATTGTTTTTTGCGTTTATATTGTTATAGTGATCTTCATCTTTGTATTCCAGATGGCAATTGATAAAATTGAGCTGCGAGTTTGATTCATTACTGCTGGAAGCAAGGTCTTTCAACCAGAAAAGCTGCAGAAGAGATTTGTGCTGCCGAAGGTGAGGGAACAATTGCATATGCGGCGATCTCAGAGTGGTATAAGCGTTTCGATTCTGGTGACATGAGTCTTGAAGATAAGCCTCATTCGGGATGGCCGTTAAAGTTGGATGATGGAGACTTGCAAACCGGGTTGGACATTGCGCCTTCATCGAGCACTCGATAATTGCCTGATGAGCTTGGAGTTGGCAAATCGACAATTAACCCTTGAAGCAACTTGATTTTGTTCACAAAAAGCCGCGCCAAGATCCACATGAACTCACCGAAGCACAAGCCAACAGACGAGTTGAAATTTGCCGTCAATTGCTCAGCAATCCAATGGACGAGTGTTTTTGAAAGCGCATTGTGACATCGGACGAGAAATGGGTCGATCTGGTCCAGCACAATCGAGACAAGCGATGGGTTCAGAAAGGACAAGAGACACCATCGGTTCCAAAACAAGATCGATTTGGCAAGAAAGTCATGTTGTGCGTTTGGTGGAACTTTGAAGGAATCGTGCATTTTGAGTTGGTTCCAAATGGTCTTGCCATCAGTGCCGAACTTTACTGTCAGCAACTGGAGTGGGTCTACGAAAAGTTGAAGCAAAAGTACCCGGCTCTGATCAACCGAAAGCGCGCTTTGATGCAACAGGACAATGCCAAGCCACACACCACCAGGAAGACCAAGGACAAGTTTGAAGAGCTGGACGGCGTTGAGGTTCTGCCACATCCAGCCTACAGTCCTGACTGTGCTCCATCAGATTACGGCCTTTACCGCTTAATGCAACACTTTCTGAAGGGCCGCCGATTCGACTCGTTTGATGAAGTCGAGGAAGCGTGTCAAAAATTCTTTGATTAGAAGCTGGCTGAATGGTACTTTCACCAGATTCGAAAGCTTGCAGATTGATGGCAGAAAGTCTTGGAAAATGATGATCTTTATTTTGAGAAATAATTTTTGTTGTTTTTGTTATTACTTGGTGAGTAAAATTTCAATTTTTGCAAGTGTTTATGAACTTTTGGGACAACCTAATATATTGGCATAAAAATTGTACTGTGTCATGCTATAAATAAAAATGTAAAAATAGATCTTATATGTATGAGATATAAATTGTAATAATAAAAAAGCGAAAAGCATTAACCAAGCAAGAGTATATTTTATAATTATTAGTATACATTTCGTATTTATGATAAGATAAATTTCAATCTTCTATCTATTCAATAAAAGAACTTCAAGACTTATGCTTTATATTTTTGTTTAATGCTTCTTGAAAGACAGGCCCACCCCACAGTTTACTAAAGAGCTGTCTCTCATGGTTAAGTGATGAGTGAAAATATTCTGTTGAAGCATAACTGACCATTGCCTTTATAGACTGCCTCAGTAAAATGTCTCCGTCACATCGTTTCTTCAGCCATTCCATTGCCTCACTAACTGGGTCAGTATTATCCCCAATAACATGGTCAACCAGGCCTAGTTTGAGAGCTGACTCTGCATTGAGGATTTTACCTGTGCTGAAGAGTTCCAAGGCAGTGCCTCGACCTACCAAATTTACAAGACGAGTACCCCCACCCCAACCACTTATTACACCCATTTTTACTTGAACAAAACCAATTTTGGCAGTTGATGACATCAGGCGAAAATCACAGGCAGTAGTTAATTCTGCTCCACCCCCAAGAGCAAGGCCTTCAACAAAAGCCACACTTAAAAGTGGAAGATTCAGTAGTTTGGTAAGTGTTGTTTGCATAACACTAGACATTTTTTCGCCACTGATAGAATTGCCAAGGGCTCGCACTGTTTTCAGATCACCACCAGAACAAAAAGTATGAGAAGTGCCATGAAGGAAAAGGCCTTTTCCAGATTTCCATTTCTCCAATTCTGATATAATCTCCACCAGGTCAACTATCATTTTTCCTGAAATTAGAAAAAAAAATATCATCCTAGTAATGCAAGATAATGTTTAAAAAAATGAAAATCAATGTAAATTATGTAACGAGCATGCGTGGAAGCGTCCTCACCAGGCACACCTTGGAGTACCATAATGGACTCGACTGAGGACTACAAGAAGACGCGCGAGTCGTTTGGTATCTTTTCTTGGGCAACAAAAGCCATTGCGGTCGGTCGTCTGTCGGCAGCAGTCTTGGGTGCCATTTTGCTCATTTGCTGTTGTAAAGTGTTTGTTTGGAAGAGAAGGCGTTCATTTCAGGTATGCAAGAAGGCGTTCGTTTCAGGTTTGCAAGAAGGCATTCATTTCAGGTTCGCAAGAAGTTGTTTTTTTTTTTTTCCGTTTTCTCACACAAGCTATTTCGGCATTATGGCCTTCGACCCGAAGCTGATACCACTGTTCGACGGAAGTGATTCTGGACAGTTGGTAGTGGAATGGTTGGAGAAGGCGGAACTAATATGTCAGTTGAGCGGTGTGAAGCGAATTGAGTGTGTTAGCCCGATGCATTTGGCAGGTGGTGCATATGCTGTGTACCAGCAATTGAGTGAGGAGAAGCACGCAGACTTCAATTGTGTTAAGAAAGCATTATACACGGCTTTTGCCTTAGATCCCTTCCCTGTGTGGAAGCAGTTTGCAGCATGTCGCCTTCAGCCAGGGGAGACGGTTGACATCTTTTTGGCAGAACTGCGCAGACTCGCGGTTCTGTTTGGTGGCATATCAGAAAAGTGTTTGCAGTGTGTATTCATTGCTGGATTGCCTGAGCATGAAGAGGAGCTTTTAAGAGCGTCATCCCAGATGGAAGACCCGAATTTGTCACGTGCTGGCACGAGGTCGTGCTATTTTGAAGAAGTGCACTGGTTCTACGGAGCAGGCCGCAGTGGCTGCACAGTTGAAGGAAACAGATGTGCACACGAGGTGCTATAAATGTGATAAACCCAATCATAGGGCGAGCGATTGTCTCCTGGGTTGTGAACCATCCAAAGGTGCTGGTACCAAGCACCGACGGATCATCACTTGCTATCGATGTCATCGGCAAGGGCACATTGCTTGGTGTGTCTGGGAAACGGGCAAGGGGGTGAGAATTCAGCGCCAATCTCCTCCCCAAAACCCTTGTAAATGGCGCATTGCCTGTAGTGACAGTTCGTATAAATGGAATACCACGTATAGCTCTGGTGGATACAGGATGCACACAGTCACTAGTCCGCAAGTCATGCTGTTGAGCATGGACAAGGCGCACTTGACTGCTGTGGAATCGGAGTGGTACAAGTTAGCGTTGGTGCAAAGCCGTCCATCGCTATAGAAGCCCTAGTCGTGCACGGAGACCTGCTTTGATTTGACTTGCTGCTCAGACACGACATCAAACAGTTGGGAAGAATATCTGTAACTGGCACCGGTGAGGTGAAGTTTCCGCAGTGTGTCGAATCAGTCGTTGCTGCCATCACCATTACCGAGCCCAACATTAAAGTAGAATTCGATGAAACCACTCGGAGGTGGACCGCATCTTGGAAATGGGCTGGCAACCAACCTCCGGGTACGTTAAGAAATAGACTGGCAGAATATTCAGCTCCCGCACAAATTCGGGAGGAGTATGATTGGGAACTCCAGATTTGGATAGATAATGGCTGGCTGCTTCCTTACCCGGAGGAGGAACTCGGACCCCCAAAGGGTTTAATCCCCCTCATAGCCATTCTGCAGGAAAACAAACAGAAGGTTCGGCCCATTATGGACTATCGGTCACTTAATGAGTACATTGACGTGTATGTGGCCAACACAGATGTTTGTTCTCAAAAATTATGGGAATGGCGTCAGCAAGGACCAAATGCTGCAGTGCTGGACCTACGCCAGGCCTATTTGCAGGTACACATCGACAAGTCTCTTTGGCCATTCCAAACAGTGGAGATTAAGGGACAAAGGTATAGTTTAACCCGCTTAGGATTTGGGCTTAATGTTGCCCCTTTATTCATGTGGGCCATTGTTAATACCGCCTTGAGACAGGACGAGATCGTCAACGCAGCCTCCTCCTCTTATATTGACGACGTTTTTGTTAATGAGAGTGTGTGTTCTGTGGTCCGCGTCAAGAAACATTTGGAGCAGTTTGGTCTGTCAAGTAAGACCCCAGAGTGGCTAAGAATTGGCACACACGTGTTGGGATTGCATGTCTGGGAGGAGCAAGGAAAACTGCGATGGTGTCATGGATGTGAACTTCTGGTAGTCCAAGATAAACTTACCCGCCAAATTGTCTTCTTGCTGTGCGGGAAGTTGAGGTGCGAGCGGTGGTTAGGGGATGCAAGGAATGCCAGTCAATTGATCTGGCCCCAGTGTGTTGGGATGGATGTAACCCATTTCGGACATCAACTATACCTGATGCTGATAGACTGCAGCCCCAATCGTTTTGTCATTTGGAAGCCCTTGCACCGCCAAGACTCTGCTAGCATCATCAAGCAGTTGGAAGTAGTGTTTTGCGAAAGAGGGACACCGATTGAGCTGCTTACGAATAATGGCGCAGCGTTTTGTGGAGAGAGGTTTGCCGCTTTTGCAAAGATGTGGAATGTACAAATACGATTTTGCCGTGCCCACATACCATCAGGGAATGGGATTGTTGAGAGATCCCATCGTACAATAAAGCGCATCGCAACGAGAACATGGTGTTCAGTTTTGGAAGCTGTATATTGGTACAATGTTACCCCAAAGGACAATAAAACAGCTTCAACTGCACTGGCGAATGCAACCTACACCTACAGGGTCCGCATTAAGGGTATTGACACAGCTTTGGTGCATGACGACACAGTTGCCAATCCTTATATGGTAGGAGAGACTGTCTGGATGAAAAAATCCGCATGAAAGGTGTACAACACTGTTCAACAAGGGTACGGTGACAGAAATTAATAGTCCACACTCTATCTCTGTTGATGGAATACCGCACCACATAAAAAATGTGCGTCCAGCATGTGGGAAGGATTATTCCGCCAGCAACCACGTTAGTTCTTCTTCTTCTTCTTCTTCTGATGAAGACCCAATGGTATATATAAAATCACAGGAAGAGCACACCTCAGAGAGTGGCGCGCCTGATGAACCTATGCGGGATGAGCTCAGCAAGACGTCTGAAGAGAGCACCACTGAGGAAGCGCTTGAGACCATACCACTTAGACGAAGCACCAGGCAGAAACGGCCTGCCCCACATTGCCATTTGTGTGATCTTGAGATCAGGGAGGAGTGTAACGAGCCTGCGCGGAAGCGTCCTCGAACTGCGTGTGTGTATTGTCGCCAGGCACACCTTGGAGTACCATAATGGACTCGACTGAGGATTACAAGAAGAAGATGCGCGTGTTGTTTCGTGTCTTTCCTTGGGCGACAAAAGCCGTTGTGGTCAGTCATCCGTCAGCAGCAGTCTTGGGTGCCATTTTGCTCGTTTGCTGTTGTAAAGTGTTTGTTCGGAAGAGAAGGCATTTGTTTCAGGTTCGCAAGTAGTTCGTTTTTGTGTCGCAAGAAGTTGTTTTTTGGGTTTTTTTTTCCATTTTCTCGCACAAATTATACAAATATTTAAAAATTATAAGTAATCTTATGGAGTAAAGTTTGTTCAATGTAAATTTACAAGAAATAGAAACTATAACAGGTCATTGACATTTCATAAAGTAGAAAACTATTGTTGCCCTACATGCTCAAGACATTCAATACTTGTGGCTGATCGATCGAAGTGATCACTTCAATCCAGGTCTGAACTTATCCCACATTGTGTTTTGCTTGATCATAAGGCAGCCAATAACAAATCTCCATATGGTATCTTCATATTGGGCTGGTTCAAGCCAGGCAAAGATACACAATAAGAAAATAACACTCGAATAAATTAAAAAATGAAATACTTTTTTTTATATCAAGTCCTCCGTACAGTAATTGGTTAAATCAAGAGTTTGCATGCAACAATTATTGACCCAACCCACTTCTAACATGGACATGACACTTTTGTTGACTTGATAAAGTTTGGCACAAGGCTGAAGTTAGAGGTTCTCTTCAGGAGATAATCACGTGGGGTGTATTACAATTGGTGACTGGAACAAACTCTCTGCTTTCTTGCTTTGAGGCATCCATATTTATTGATGTTCACCCAAACTGGCATGGGGCATGGCACAGTTGGAGAATTTGGTGTTTCACCCTGCTCACCATCTCCATTGTCTGGGTCCTGAGAATTAAATTACTTCATAATTTTGGGGAATTCCCTTCTTCCATGGGTAATGGTTACAGGCATTACTCTGCCCCATAACTTCCTCCTATTATCATCTCCCACTAATCCTCTTCAGTGGGTGTGAGTGGCTCCTCCACCTTCCTAGGTGACTCATCTGTGCCCGCTATCTCAGTCACCCTCTGACCAGGAATGATTAATTCTAAGTTCGTTGTTTATGAAAATAAAGTTTCCCATTCATAGCTTGTATATTTAGCTGTGTGTGATAAGTGTCAATCATTGTTGCTCTTTTGGCCTGTCACAGTTCACAGTTATGTTTTTTCATTGTTGAAAACCCCACCACACAATTCAGGTGGCTGAATTAAATTTTCAATTTTTCCCATGGGTTTTATTCATTAACCCTTCTTATTTATCAGTAACAAAATAGTGTCACATCTCTCTTTTACTTCTCCTGTCATTTACAGGTAAATGACATATCAAAATTACTAATACACTATCATGCAGTATTAATTAAAAAAAATAATTTTTCATGCAGTGTGTTTAAAAAAAGTCTTTCCTCTGCTTTCTTTTCATGCAATTTTTTTTATTTTTTTAATGTGTGTTTGTTTTATGGTTTGTTCTTCTTGGTTACCATTCTTCTCTCTGCAGTGAGAGTTTTTGGTTCTTCTTTAACATGTGTTGGCTCTATTTCTACTTCTATTGAATTCAATCCAGTTTCTTCCTCGTCTATATTTGACCTGTTTGGGTAAAGATCGCTGTTCAGAATCCCTTTCTCAGGTTGTTGCATGCTCATCAAAACTTAATCAATTTCTTCTTATACTTTCTTCTAAGTTTTCATATCCCTGCTACCACTGCAGCAATGTTTAACAAGGTACCTATCATGGATGACCAGTTTATTATGATTTACTATCCTTCAGAACCATACTTTCTTTCCCCAGAACATTTAATCTGTCCTTTAATTGATTCATATCAATATTTTCTATGGGCCTTAATAACTCTGGCATCTTTCCTAGTGTAAGTTTAAGGAATTCATTCATTACTGGTTTCCATAATTCTGTGCAATTACCTAAGCTTTTGTCAATTATGCTTATAATTGAATCCTTTTCTTCATATTTCTCTTCGGCCTGGTAATATGGGGGTAGGGAGATGGATATCCTAAATGCTGAGTATGCTAGGGGTAGTTTTATCAAGAACAATGGTGGTTTGACTCTCAGTATCTTAGTAGGTTCTCCCCCATATAACCTAGACAGATTTTTGTGTTCCCACTATCCAAACTCCATCAGATATATTGATAGCTTGTGATTCTTGGAGTTTGGTTTGTGCCCAGTGTTCAGCTAAAGAAGAATTGGTTTGAGGTACAGTCAAAAGTTGAAGCAGTGGTTCAGATTTGGCTTCAACAGCAGTTGTCCATAAAGGGTGTGTGCCACTTAGTTTTTCCTATTATCCTTTATTGATTGGCTGTACTTCCTCTCTGCAAGAACAGGAAAAAGGCCCTTGATCACTTGTTGGCCAGCCTCTTGTGGAGTGGGTGCAAACATCTGGTCTGCAGAGACTGTTGTCGAACATCCATGTCATGGAGGGCTAAGAATGCTGCACTTGATGCCCCATCAGCACACTTTAAGGTTGGTTTTCCTATGCTGTGCATTGACAGTGAACTTGATTTTGGAGGGGAGTGTTAGGGACACCTTCCCTAGCTTTACCATCACTCTCACCATTTCGGAGGCTGAGCACAATTGAAATTCCTGCAACTGGTGACCTTGAGGGCTATTCATAGGTTCAGTGATCTTTCATGGCCTTGTAGACTATTGTATCGTAATCTAGTGGAGAGGGTCATGATGGACCATCTTTGTGGCCGGCTCGGCTTGTTGGCATCAGATGCACTCTTTCTGGACTTGGGCACTAGCAGCAAACTCACTCAGCAACCCTGAGTTTTTGCTTACTTGGTGATTGATTCAGAATGTGCTACCTCTCAATGATGAAACCTCAGATAGAGGGGAACAGATTTGCCCAACTGTCATCAGTGTGACCTTGGCTTAGAAGAAATGGCTTCACATACCTTTTTACTATTGTCCTCAAGTGCACCCTTTCTGCGACTACGTCAGTGAGTTGACGGCTCATATCACTCTCAATCAGCTTATCTCCATTGATGTCATGTACACATGTGACAACGTGTCACCCTCATTCTCTGGAGTGAAACAGATGGGGTTTCTCATGTTGACAAGGATTCTTTGGGCATCAGCTCAGGATGAAGATCAGATCTGATAGAAAGCCTTTGATATTGACAGATTTCAGCAAAAAGTGGTTATTTATGGTGAGCCTGGTTCGTGTGAATGGGGCTAGCCTTGATTTTAAGTCCCCTTAATGCAACGGGGTGGTTTCCTGTGAACCCTCCTCATGATTTAGACACTATTTGTTTTCCTAGTTAATGTGAATAAGTGTTGTTCCTGGCCTGTTCCCAGCATGCTCTTTTGGTATGATTCATGTTGAGATTCCCAACCTCCCCAGTTTGTTTTTGTCCCCTTTTTTCATATCGGCTGGGTCAGCCTTTGATTTTCTCATTCCATCATTTATTTATTTATCCTTCTCACTCCAATAATGAGTGCGCTTCTTAATTCTATCAGCAGAATACAGCAGTCACTCTTATTATTTTGTGGGTTGGACAGGTCCTACTAATGTCTGTGTTGTTTTAGTTTTTTTTTGTTGTATTCTTTAGTTTGTTTTTGGGGTTCATTCCCTCCCCCATCATTTCATGTTTCATGAAAATTTTTATATATTTTTTATAAGGAAAAAGAAAAAAAATGAGACCTTGAACATTTATCAAATTTTTATGTCATGAGGTGTTTTGTGGGCCCCCTATGAACATGTCGTATTGTGGTATATGTAGGATTGAGAGGTGATGGATAAGTTCTTGTGGTGATTGGTTATATTGTAATGAATGAATGGGTTGTAATTGTGATTAACTGGGACTAAGATAGTCAGCAAAGACCAGCCTTTCTCCACTTCCCCTACAGCTATGTGCCAAAATTTTGTATGAAAATACAAAATAAATAATCACTCCTCAGAAGATTGAAATCAACAGTTTTATGAAAACTTGATTTCTTTCTTCAAATATAAATGTTAATATTGATATTTTAATCTAAGTAGCATTTAATCAACCTGATAGAATTTATTTTCTGTGTTGCTTTAGATGCATTAATTGTGCAAATCTGACAAAATTATTTAATGAACATTTATTAATTGCTTTTTCACTATTAATTTTAATCTGTCTATAAACTGATTTGAAAAAATATTGAAATTATTTTATAACTTTTTCATTTATTTTCAACTGAACACAATAATTAAATATATAAATAGATAAACCACTTGTTTGACTCAAATACATTTTCAGATTGCACAAGCCATTTTTGGCAAAGTTAATACTTTTACTAATTATTTAATCATAACTACAAACCTAAAATAAACAAAAAGAGCTACATGCATTAGTAATCTCTGTAATAAAAGTAAATGCTGAGAAGTCATTATTACTTGATGAAAGTAAATTACCTGATAAGGCATTCTTCTTCTCTGGGTGATTAAGAGTAATTTTTGCAATTCCAGATTCCTTATCCATTATCAAATCTACAGAGCCACCAGAAAGTTCAGAAAACTGTAAACGTACATTATCAGGAATGGTTTCTGAGAATAAATGTGCCACAGATAATTGGTATCCTAAGGGAAAATAAAGAAAAGATAAAAATTAGTCAAATACAAAAACAGAAAATCCAGTCCATTCCTAAGAAAAGGAATTTAATTTTTTCAGTTTTTACATTTGTCATTATTCCTTATCCGTGAGAAATAATTTTTTTCTCACAATCAAATTTAAAGGCAGAAAAGTCGTAATACCTGCTCATTCAAAGCAACAAAATAAAATTAATATTAGCACCACTGTAATCTTTTATAGCAAAATAAACTCCCAGATTTTCAACTGAATAACACCTTATCCTTACTTTTTTCCTATTATTTGTGTAGAAGAAATACATTTACCTTAAAAAAGATTGAGAGCATGTGCATGCCAATGCCATTGGTTCCATGGTACAAATAAAAACCGAGGCAAACTCATTCCACCATTTCTAAAAGAAAATGGTTAATAGAATAGCCCAGATGTGCTACCTACAGGGTTGAAGTCAGAGAAGTAGACAAGTGGATTTGCAGCTATTTTGTGAGAAATTTAACAACCTCCCATACAGGGTTGTGGCTTGATGAACAAAGAAAGAGACAACTGAAAATTGTAAAAACATTCTTTATACAAGGAACACAATACCTAACATGAGAGGGAACAAATGAAAATTTCTAAAAATATATTCTTTATCAGTTACTGTTAAAGCTTTGGGATGAGATCCAATTAAATGTGTTTGAAATAGATGACAATTATCTGATTGGTGCTTCATATTATCTGCATGTCATTGCATTATTCAGGTCACCATTTCTGTTCTGAGTGGTCTGGAGACACATCTCATCACTCCATATTCTTCTTGGCATATCTGATCTGGAGTAATCTAAAACACATCCATTCACTGTGTGTTGGATTCAGCATCTGTCAGTTGGTGCTCAAAATCCCATTTCATATCAAATCTTGGGCCTCACCCACTATCACTTTATAATAGACTCTTCCTATCATCAGCAGGAGTCATCTATCAAAGGGAGATGGCCTATATTTTTTATATATACTTTGGATTTGAAGCTCTGTGAATTTGTGACAGTTTACTACATTATTGCAAAACTTCAGTGATCCATATGGAATAATCAGAGTTTGTTTTATCTGTTACAATCTTAAACTCTCCATCAACAAAATTTACATCCCCATTGTTCATAATCTCTACAATTTCAAGATGAATATCGACTATCTTAAATTTATACAGTTTCAAACAAAATTACAGTAAATGTTGAAGAAGGATTCCTGAATATAAGGAAATTTTTGAGTTTCTTCAAGAAAAGAAAAGTATGAACTGCTATATGAGTTTTAAAAAAATGATATTTGAGAAATAGTAATATCATTTACAGGTATGTAAAGAATACAGTTTAATTAAAACTTGATTTAAGATTTTAGCTTTTTCTAAAAGAAAAATGCTATATCCTTATTTAATGACATGAATACAGTTTATAGAACATTTTAAAAGGAAGGTTATCACGGGATCTGAGGGTAATTCTTATAATTATCTATAAATAGGTATCCCAAACTGTCCTAGTATACAGTGTAAAAACATCAAAATAGTGAAATATCCTTCTATTTCAACTGTTGATATTTTGTATATTTTAAAGGCTATTTTGATAAAATTAGCAGGTAAAAAAAAAATTAATCTTTTCCCTTTCTAAAGATACAATAATTTTTATTCCATGTCATTTTCAAATTATGCCACTATTTCAATGACAGACAGCACTTTTAATGCATTCTCAAAGTTGGCAGTTCCATAGTGATGTTTTTCAAATCTGTTGCACTCCGAATTGTGTCTTCCTACATATATCAAAATATTGTTTGTCAATTTGGTGAGGTAGCCATAAGGCTTGAAGATGTCTTTCACAAAAATTTCTAAGTTGAAAACTTTAATGGATGAAATACCAGAGAAATTCAACTCTTAAAAATGAAAATAACGCCTTCTTGTATTTAATAATCAGTTGGTTTCTGAAGTTAAATTACAATCCAAGGGGGAGTGTCAACTGTTAAAAGCTGGTCAAAAGATGTAAGTGCACAGGTCACACAAGAATCAACAGGGTTCAACTCACGCAGTGAAACTTTTACTCACTCTGATCCAAACAAATGCTCCATACTCTACAAGGTCACTCTGACAACTGACTGTGTGATCCACTATTTAATACTATTTCTAATCATGCATGCAAATGACCAATAGTATTAAAAAGAGTATTGTCACACATGTATAATGGGACTATTGCAAATGGTTACTCCTTGCGACATCAGCCACGTTGGATTTACACACCAAACAGGTTGAAATAAGTGTATTCTCTCGCTGCACTCCTCCCTGATATCACTATCACATAAGTGACAGGGTGACAATGACCACCTTCACTGAGTGCTTATTCTTAGTTGGGGAGATGGCTCTTCTGCCTGCATTCTTTGTTCCTGGTCTCCTCACTATTATCATTATCAGACAACTCTGTTACGGTCATTTCTGGGTCTATAGGCAGATTGCCCAATCCTGTTTACAGAGGGAGCAGAGTCTCAAAGTCACTCTCAGATGATGCACTACTCCCTCCATCTTCTTCCAGGGTGATCAATCCATAACAAGAGCAATGATCTTTCACATGGCGTGGTACACCTTTTATCCATTTGTCTCTTGCCAAATCTTCTAGTGCATTTGCTGTTCGGGGTTTTAACCTACATATGGTCTCCCACTTGATACAGAGCATCTACACTTTCAATAAGTGATGGTGCCACACCTATTCCTTTTACCCACTGATCGTACTGGTAGATTCTGTTGGCTGGTGTTGTTGACAGTGTTGTGTCATCCTTGGGAGTCACATTGTACCAGTACACAGCCTCTTGAATAGAGCACTGCAGCAATTCTTTTGACAGCGCAATGACACCATTGTGCTATACCATTCCCCTCTGGGACGTAGGCACACCGCTATTACATTCTTACTTTCCATTCATCTGCAAAGATATAAAATTCTTGGCCACAAAAAGTTGGAGCATTGTCAGTTAATATTTAGACCAGTGGACTGCATTCATAAAAGACAGATCTTAGTTGTTGTATGATGGTTAATATATCCAAATGCACCAATAGGCACCATATGATGAAACATGTTGGACCACAATCTGTCAGCATTAAAAAGTGACTGCTATCATAATGCATTTCATCCATACCCAACCAGCACCAGTTGATGTCCACGTTGAGCTTTCCTTTTTGACAATGGACTGGAACTGGGTCCACCGTCTGACACTGTTCACAAGTTTGTATGGCCAATTTCATAACTGCTTTTGTAGTTGAGGGACACACTTTTCAGACATAGTGGGTGGTGTGCCAAACATCAAGATGTCCACACACTGAGTCATCTCTTTATTACTCCAGTTGCTGCTCAAAGCCACCCACAGACAGGAAAATGCCCTACCAGCTCCCTGCAAATGTAATATACAGTGCATTGTGTCAGTATGCCAAGAAGTACCAGAACTATGCTCCGTCACTTCCACCATAGATTGTTGTGTTCCCCCCAGACCTCAGGACTTAATAAAAGAGCCTCATTCTTTAGGCGTTTGGGTTCCTTACTGATCAAGCTGAAGGATTCTAACCTTGTCCAGACCTCATCTGCAGACATTATGTCCTCATTGACATAGATATTTTCAATGTAGGCTGATATGGCTTTCATCATTGCCTTAACGATTACTTTCATTATTAAGGGCACCACATTGAGGCTGAACCCCAAGCATGTCAGACAATATCTTGTCCCTTTAATTAATACTGTCTGAAATGGCTGCAGTGACTCATGAATTCTTATCTGCAGATAGGCCCTCTGCAAGACTACATGAAACCCCTGCTGGTGCTACTCCTTCAGTTTGACTGCGCACACATCAGTGTTTGAAAAGAAGGCATCCACATGTTGGTTCAGTTCTCTGTAATCTATTACCATTTACACTTTGTCTTTGGTGGGCTGTGCAACAGCCATCAGTGGAATCAACTCTTGGGGGGGTGCCTAGCCATTCTTGGGGATATGGTATCAGCCAACCATTATTAATCCACAACTGCAGCTCCTTCTTGTATGTGGCCCTATTCTTATTGGACACTGCATACTCTGGAATTACATTATGCAACTGATCTGGTGCTTCCACTTCACAATCCAGACCCTCTCTTTATGGTTAAATGTGGCACAATTGTCTGGTTCCTCAGTAGAGATAGCTGCACATGATTCTTATCTTCAACAAGCAGTACATTTCCAGATGGCATGATTTTAACACCCTCTTGTGTGTCAATGGCAATTAATAGGTTGTAGCCAAGGGTCTTTATAGCATATTGGGCCTTCATACCTGTTGTCAACTGGGGAGGATCATCAGTGTTTCCATCATGTTGGAATACTGCATGTTTGTTGTTGCAACATATTCTGTTTCTTTGGGGATGTTCCAAGCTCAGGCCAGCAGCTGGTCAGTCGGTAATTTATCAATCATAGATGATACTTGCAAAAGCCTAATGACATCTTCGGGTAATCTTGCTAAAAATTGCATCCCAGTATCTGGTCATTCATGCCGCCAAATGACACAGATTTTGCATAAATCGGCTAGGTAGACGTTGACCATTTCTCCAGGGCAGAGTCACCACCCAACGAACTGTTGCCATTACTATATACGTCCATTCCAAATGCCTTATACAAGGTGTGCTTTATCTCATCTAAGTTTGTGTTATCTCCAAGCTGCTGGTACACCACATATGCTCCTCCAGTTAACCTCAAAGGAATAATGGTTGCTGACTCCTTTATTTTGCATAATTTGCAAATGTGATCAGCTTTCTCGAGCCATTCAACAACAGACAGCCCATCAGAAAACCCATCAAATTCCGGTATCAACCATATGTTGAATCTGTCCATTATATATAAATTGCCAAAAAGAGCTTGAATCACAATCCAGAAAGTTTTTCTCTCCAAAATCTGTCTTACATATTTATGATGTGGTGTTGCTGCTGTTGAATTGTGATTAGTCAAAAGTGTCCTTCTGCATCACATTATGACTATTTTGATTTTGGGAATGCAAATTTTCTCAATGTTTAAGCTGGTTTGATCTAATAATTATTGACTCAATTAGTATTATATTTCTTTTACTTGTAAGACTGCATAGATAACATTACATTTATAGTGATTTTTAACTAGTCTGAAGCCCGCATCTTCAATTATACACTGTTGAAATTGGCTTCTGGTCTAGTAGCACATGATACAGAAAAGTGATGAATTTTGAATGGTGATAATGTACTAGGACACTGACCCTTTTCAAATGTTTCATTGCATGAAATTGCAGGATAGTGATTTGGAGAGACTACTGATTGGATAATAATTATTAGAATCGAATTAGTATCGAACTTGGAATTAACTAACCAAGATTCAGTAAAATTGAGCAAAACCAAGCTTCCCCAACTTAGTGGCTTTATTGCCTTGCTTGGGGTGAAGTGATTAAAAAAATAATTATTCTAATGATTTATATAAAACTCCTCTCCTAGCAATCTGATGACCCAAGTGAGTTATTGCCCTTGGAATGCTATAGAACTACTAGTCAGAGCTTTAGGCATGCCAGATACCAGATGTGTCCTGACCAATGTCCAGACTCATCCACTTGTTGAATAGGAATTATACAATGATGAAGAAAAGATATTCTTAAGTATTAATCTGCAACATCACCTCAACTTAAAGGTAGAAATCTCTTCTAATAATGACAATCACTCTTTGTTTATGTAATGTTTTGTTGTGTCTCTTTCATTGTTCATGTCAGTAAAATGGTGAACATTATTTTGCGCTCTTTTTATTTCTCTTAGTGTCTCGTATTTATATGGTTGGGAGCTCTTTGGGGTATGGAGCAGTTATTCAATAATAAACCAACATTATGTAGAGAACTCTTTTGTGAAATTTTGTTATTTCTAAAGATTATTGAAAAAAGGCAAAAATAAATTTTATTCTATCAAAATGTTTTTTCTATTTATTTTAGAAGAAAATAAGAATAACTGAAAAGCCAAAAATACAATAATGAAAATGTTACAAAATAATTTTTCAAACATGTCAGTTTCTAATAAACAATGCTAACACAGAAAACCGAAAGATTTCTATATGAAAATTAGACAGAAGCACACACGGGAAAAGAAAAAAAAAACTATATGTGAGTCCAAGAGGTCCACTTTGGCAAAACAATTCTCTCTGCATCTCAATCTCAAATATGCCACTCCTTGTCAGAAGTAAAAACTGCCCTTGAATGAGTGTACCATTTTTTATGCACCTGATCTAGCCATCACTCAGCCAAT
This sequence comes from Acanthosepion pharaonis, assembly GCA_903632075.3. NCBI lineage: Eukaryota > Metazoa > Mollusca > Cephalopoda > Sepiida > Sepiidae > Acanthosepion > Acanthosepion pharaonis. The sequence goes on from CAHIKZ030001167.1 coordinate 871,265, forward strand.
GAGCATCCAGAACCAGCCAATAAAAATGGCTACAAGCAACACCACCACTTCCAACAACAAGAAGTGCTGCCCAATTCACTTTAAGTCTGAAACTCGCTGATTCACCGACTCAACACTCCATTGCAAAACATACTCTGGTCCTTTTAGGTCGCTGAGGTAAGTTTCCGCTATACTCCCCACTGATCTCCTGATCACAGCTGACACATCCTGGCGCAGTTCTCTTCTGTCACATACTCCTTTGAAGAAGAACAATGTGAGTGCCATTCTCAGATGAACTACTACCTGGAGTGTCATTGGGGACTCTGGTATGAGTCTCTGAACTGCTGGTATCGGTGGAATCAACTAATGAACTTGATTCTAAGTACACAAATCGTTCGCTCTCTTCTGTGTCACTATCAGAGTATGATGATGGATATGATCCCAGAAAAAGGTATAAATTCTTCACATGCTGCAGCATTCCATCAATCTACACCAACTGTGGACTGATCACTTTGGTTACGCAGCCTGTTTTGAACTTGGTCATTCATCCACTGTGTGGAGTCTTTATCCAGACGATGTCCCCTTCTTTGTATGCTCCTTGAATGTTTTGTAGTGCAAGTGAGGGTGTGTCATCGACGTTTTGTACCCAGATGTGTTACCTATGCAGAACGTCGGCTGGTGCTGTGGAAGATGAAAGACTATTCTTGGGAGTGACATTGTGCAAGTAGACCACATCTGGCACTAAACACTGCTTTCTGGCTGTGATGGTCTTGATACTTCTATGACTGCATTTGACAATCCCATTCCCAGCTGGTGCATCGGAACCTCAAATGCACCCTCCAGTTTTTTAAAAGGTTCTTAAAGTGCTTACAAGTGAACACACTGTAGTTATCAGTCAATATTTCAGTTGGCAGGCTCCACTTGCAGAAAATTGATTCCTGCTGATAAATGATACTAGTGGAGTCCTATTGATGCAGCGTCCGCCATATTGCGAACCAAGAGGGACCACAATCAATGAGCATTAGAAAATGACTGTCTCTGTAGTGGGTAATGTACATCGCTAACCTACTCCAACTTAACTTTACATCAAGTGTTCCTTTTTTCCAATGCACCAGTGCTGGATCAATTAACTTACAGGCTTTGCAGGCTTTAGTAACAGATTCGACAAACTTTCTAGATACTAATGGGTCAACAGACCTGGCAAAGTATAAGGTCTTCTTCACACCAGGTTGGCCACTTTGGTGGAGGATGTTGTTCATCTGGTTCTCATTCAATTTACTCCTCACAGTGGCACAGCCATTTGGCACTGGCTCTTCTCCTTGCCTATATAAATCCAAACACTTTTGTAGCACTTGGGTAAGGCAGTCTGCACGGTTTAGACAGAATTTCACCAGTGTCACATCTATTGTCAATACGTATTCGTCAATGCTCGCAGTGTCTCTAAGTGCCATTTTACCAGCATTTCACCAACTGCCTTTGTGTTTACCTGTGCCTTCCCAGTCAGGGTATCAGATATCCTTCAATGCACGCATGTCGAATCCATAACCAAATATAACATCAATGACTGCCATTGAAGTGCTAGATTTACGCCTTTCATTGCTGCATCGAGCTCAGCCAAAAGGATATGCTTGGCATCTTCAGACACAACCAACAAGCATCCTCCATAATGCTCCCATTCTAGTGCCACAGAACTTGTGTCCACCCAAACCTTCATCTCACTACCATCTATGCACCAGTCTTCTTTCATAGGATCCATCTCATATACTTTGGCCACTGTTTCCATTAGCATGCAATGGAGGGATACATCCTTGATTTTATCATCCCATCTGTTGGTCACTGTGGTCACCTGCTGCTTTATGAATGCAGTCACCACACTGAGCCATCCACACATAGGGAAATGACACACAAGTTTCCTGCATAGGAAAAAGATGCTCTGACGGGCGATGATCTGTGAACTTCACCTTCCTGTTTCCATTGAAAGAGGCCATCCTCCCTGCAGACCTGCCGGCCCAGGACTTTGTCTTCATTGATGAAAATGTTGTTGATATATGTTGACGTGGCTCTTTTAATCACCTGATTTTGATTCACTACTGCATCGATGACAGCTCTCATGATGAGTGGTGCCACATTTAACTCTAAACCCAATTGTGGTGGAGAGCAATGGTCGCCCTTGAAATAATAATTATAGTAATATAGAATTTTGTCTATAGATGAGGAAAATAATCTGGGTGAAGTTTGTGCCCAGAGGATCTGTGCTGCATCAGATTTATTAATATTAACATGTCAAAACAATAGTGTTTATATGAACTATGGAATACCAGTTGGGAAGAAAAAACTGCTCGTTTAATCATGAGGGTGAGAGGTCAGTAATCAAGCTGTAATCTAAGTTTTTGTCGCTAACACCGCATTTACTTAAGCATGTGTTTGTGCGTAAAAACAGGAGTGTCAAAGTCTGGAGCTGGGTGAAGTGAGTTGACAACCAGTTGTGCCAAGTGGCTGTCATGCAAGGTGCTGCCACTGCTGCTACTGTCACCATGACCTCGTCACCATAACAACAGAGTTGTGAACCGACCATCATTCAAAGGACTACTACTGCTAACTTCGCCACCTTCACCGTCACTACTCAACATGTCTGCTTACTGCTGTGATAGGGTTAATGCTTGCTGAGTGAATTAATTACAGCACTGCTAAGAACAAAAAGTGTGAACCCAAAAGACACTTCTCTCTTTTCAGAATTATTTGCAATATTTGTTTTTTATTCTGGACTTTATTGCTTATAAACTACTTTCTTGTAAAGGAAGTATTATTCAGTTTGTACCAATTTTTTCCTTATATACATCTACATAAATTTTTTTTGGGACTCGAATCGACTTGTTCATATTTGATTTTTTTTTCTCCTTGGCCGAATTCTCACCCCAACGAACTTGCAGGTAGACCAGCTGAATCTTCTTGGATATACGATTTGTTAAGCACTCTCCAGGATCAAAAATCACAACGTGGCTGGAAAGTGGAATTGAATCAACATTGTGAACCGGAGACTTTGATTAAACTTGTAATACTGGATTAGGACAGGACCAATAGCCAGTCTTGTAGAGTACATTGATCCAGTGGGGTCAGGACAAGTGTTACAATTGGTGCTGTGACCAAAGATTCTACCCAAAAGATACCTGAAGGACATTAAAAGAAAGAATAAATAAAACGAGTACCAGTGGTCAGAGATCATTGAGGGTGAGGCTATGGTCCCCGAAATAAGGGTGGCCTTTAGGTGTCTGTTGAGTGGGATGAAATTGCCCACCTACTGAGGCAACCCTACTGAATTCCACGATTGGATGATAGCTGTCCAAAAGAAGCACCTAGTATACGGGTTGACAGACTGTGAGATGGTGCTGTTAGCGTATGAGGCAGCAGAGGAACCAGTGTCAGATTTTATTAGGGACCTATACAGGGAGAGCCCCCAGATAACCTGGGACAAGCTAAAAGGAGCCCTGATCTGACGTTATGCTAGCAAGTGAACAACCAATGAGGCAGTTCACAAATTATTTAGAACTAGACAGGAGGTGGGGGAAACTTTAGAGGACCTTGGAGATATGATGGCGAAATTATCAGGGTTAGCATTCCCAAATCTGGAGTTAAGAGTAAATGGGGCAATTCAAGTGTTGCTGGCGAATGCTTTCATGGATGTCATCTGTGATGATGACGTAAAGTGTGATATCCTGAAGAGTGGGCCCTGCAGGCTGATGGAGGCCCTAGAGGTAGCCAAGAGCAGTGAAAGGATCTGGGAGAAAATAAGGAATAATAGAGACCAGGGGAGCCGAGGAACCAGGGGTTGGGAAAATAAAGGAAAGGACTCCAAAAATAGAATAGTGGACAAAAAACCCTGTAAGAATGAGGAAGGAGATTGGGAAGCTGAGGCCAATCGCAACCGGAGGGAATGGGATGTACGGCGTGGATATTATGAGTCCACTCTGGGCAGGTACAGGCTGGTATGCTGGACCTGTTGGCATGGAGGACACAGGGCTAGAAATTGCCCCACCAATTGGGGAGGAGACCCAAGGTCTCTAGGTCTGAACTGCACTAAGTGTGGAAGGTTTGGTCACAAGGCAAGGTGGTGCACAGATGCAGGGGATAGGAAACTAGGGATTAAGAAAATAGACATCCTGTCACCCTGAAGAGAATAATAAGCATTCAGGAAACGACAATGGGACCTGCATAGAGAAATAAGAGGCAGGGTGGCCCCAATAAACATAAGA
>CAHIKZ030001168.1:0-170000 GCA_903632075.3 Acanthosepion pharaonis
AGGTAGGAGAACCTTTTTCTTTACTAACATTTCTTGGATGCACGGGCAATGGATGTAATCCACACTGTTTAATAAATGAAAATGGCTGTCTATTTCAAATATTTTTTTTTGTTAACTAAAATTCTATATCATAGAATTTATATATTGTTTTAAAGATGATGGAGCACATTTCTTTTCTTTAAAAGGAAGCATTTTAATCCAAAACTTCAGAAAGTTTTGTTTAACAAAAAGAAAAAACATTTTTTCTTATATATTTGTTTTTTCTTCCTAATGAAATCTTTCTGAAGAAGTGTTAGATGACAAAGCTTCTTTTCAATAAACAAAATATAAGAATGACAACTGGAAAAAAAAATTTTAGTTTTTGTTAACCTGTTTTGTCTTCTGACTTTATCAAGGCAAACAGTGGAAGTAAAAATATTTTTGTTGTCATAGTTACATTAAATTGAAAATTTTAAAAAATTCACTTTTATTGTTTGTCTTGAAGACAAAACGTGTTGGCAAAAAGTAAGATTTTTTTCCAACTGTCATACTTATACCAATTTGTCTTATCCATAGAATTATTCTGGGGAATTTTATTATATATATATATATATATATATATATATATACACACACACTCGCATACACAAACTATCTATATAATAAATGTGAAAATCTGTGTGTCACTTTTTCAATTAAAATAGACACAACTCTCTAACTTTTCAATATCTCATCTTCTTCTAAATAAATAAATGCAAATGTCAGTGTGTCACACTTTTTCAAATTTACTCCTAGAGCCCAACATATCATACCATTTTGGAATCAGGACAACTTTGTGACTTTTGCAACAATTTTTTTTTGTATGATAACAATTTTTATAATTTGGAAATAAATTTGAGAATAATCGTAATTGCGAAATCCAGCAAAAGTCACCCATGAAATAAAATTGTTTGTATGGAAAATAAGAACCGATGCACATCAAATTGTCTTTAAATTAAAATGATGACAGAAGAATTATCATTGAACTTTTAAAACGTATTGATGCAATACTTAAATGCAGTAATAAATTTTGAGTCCTTCTGTAGTTTATTTTTACCGATTGCGTACAGCAGCAGTATGCCTGGCAAAAAGAAACCTTTCCAGATGGCAATCAAAAGATCCAAGGCTGCAGCAAGGAAAAGAAAGTCCTGTGCAAATGAAAACCCAGATCAAACGGCAGCCAGGAGAGCTTCCAATGCTGAGAATAGGCAAAGACTTATGGACTCTGAAACTCCTGAACAAGCCAAACACCCAATCAAAAGCCTTCTGCAGGAGCTAGCATAAATGCTGCCTGATAGGGATGCTTTTATGCTTATATATATATATATATATATATATATATATATATATATATACACACACAGTCAATAAATGCCACTGCTGAAAAAAATATGATCTGTCTTTTAAACGGTCAATGATTGACAAAAAAAACTATATAAATATATCTAAAAACTATCCTATTGTCCTTTTTGTGATTGCAAAATAAATACTATAAAGTAGGCACAAAAAATCCTATACTATTCCATAATGATTATCTGTGGACCAAAAGAAGTAACCCAGAATTTAATATTGCTATGGGAGTCTATGACTCAGTGGAGGCATGCGAAGTTGTTGGAATTCTACAAGTGTGGCAACTTAGATTTATTTTTGACATTAAGGACACAAGACTCTCGAGAGATGACAGTATAATTCTCCTCCATAAAACTAGCACACAAAATATAGACCGATTGAGAAAGGAACTGATAAAAGTTTTTGAAGATCATGAACTAAATATTACCACCACCCACAATGCTGAAGTGATCAACTTTCTCAATGTAACCTCAGACTTGAATAACAGTTATTATAAACCATATACAAAAGCTCAATATAAACAGACACATTAATAAAGAATCAAACCACCACCACAAAATTCTAGATGGTTTATGTTGTGGTGTCTTCCTTCTAATGAATCTATTGTGGACTCTTCCACTTACTATAAAATTAGTAGGAAAGTAAGCCTCAGGGGAATAGTGATATAGACTGAACGCTGGTCAACCAACATACTCCCAAGTCATGTAACACACTTCTGTTGTATTTACTGTTCAATACACGATTTATCTGCAACCTCTTATTTTGTTATTCCTTAACCAATTACTTGGTCATAACAGTTTACATAAATCAGTCCACATTAGAATATCCACCAACTCCAGCAATAAGGAAATATTAAATAATATTAAAATTAAATATATAAAGGCTTTAGAACTTAGCAATCATAATGTAAATTTAGAGTATTTAGAAAAAAAAGATAATGGTAAAAATGAACAGAAACACCCTAAGTATAACATTAATCCACCTTTTAATGATAATGTTCAAACTAATATCAGAATATTTAATTCATAAGCAGTTTTAACCATTCACCAACACTAAAAAAGATTTTTAATAAATATAATATTAAGATCGGCTATAGCTACGTAATAACATAGACAAGTCTATATCCCATCATAACAACATCATATTAAACAAATATATTTCCAACAAAGACAAGATAATTTTTTCTAAAAATAAATGTCACTGCTGAAAAAATATGATCTGTCTTTTAAACGGTCAATGACTGACAATATTGTATACTGTGTGAGCACACGTTTTGGTAACAATGTTAAATTTTATTTTGGTTCAACTGAAAATCTTTGGAAATTTCATTTCTACCATCATTGAATAACCTTAGGTAATATAAAATACTAAAACAGTATTGCTCTCTCTCTAAATATTTCTGGTAATTCAAGAATACTAGTAGTTCTCCTTTTATTAACTAGGATATTATAGCAAGAGCCAAATTTGTTAATGGAAAAGAAAGAAATGTAACTTATGTCTTGTTGAGAAATTGGTTATCTTAAAACACTTAAATAACCCAAGCTTATTAAAGAAAAGAAATGAATTTATAGTTACATGTTGACATAAAAATAAACATCTGTTTAAACATGTTGATCCAGATTAATTTTTAATATAAATTACTGTTTATTTTTTGTTTTTTTTTTTAAATAAGAACAAGTAATCTTCCTTTAATGAAAAAATGAATATTCACAAATCAAAAATAAAAATTATATATATATATATATATATATATATATATATATATATAAAATCCTGTTTATTTCAATTGTCAAATATGATTTTTAAAATTGAAAAAACTGTAATCCCAATATAATATATAGCTGCACCTACATTATGATAATCAGATATAATTCTTAAAAATTCAAATTACATAATGGTCAGTCCACCTGAAGATTGTGTTGTGCATGAAACTCCAAGTTGGGCTAGCAATGAGGATAATGTGTATATTTATTAATATATACTCTGTTGTATTACCACCGAGCACCATTTTATTAACACCAGCACTATATGTGCAATATATATATATATATATATATATATATATATATATATATATATATATATATATATATATATATATATATTGCCTGGCCACTCATATACAAGGATACTCATCTACTGGGGCAGCTAGCTAATCTCCATTGCAGATGCCTGCTCAGGAACATTTCTGTTTGTTCAACATCCTGTAACTGAACAGACCTTAGTTACAGTTTCTGGGAGAGAGCACATTATCTAATATGATCAACATTCTGAACAAGGTCAGCATACCCAAACACTCGGTCATGATGACTTGTAACTTCGTGCTAGCATATATATATATATATATATATATATTGTGCGTATTTAGGCAGCATTTTTTCATTTATACACGTTTCATTAAATAATATAGACAAGTGTTGTGATTTTCTTTCTTCGTTCAATTATAATGTTATTCAACTTATTAGACATTATGAAAAGAGTTTACATAAAATAAATAGACAACACTTGTCTATATTATTTAATGAAACGTGTATATATGTGAGAGTGTGTGTGCACAATATAAGATTTTATTAGGCAAGTGAATATTTTCACATAATTGCTATTAAGCAGCCAATATTGGTAAAAGTTTTTGGATATATTCATATGATAAATATACAATGAGAGTTTCAGCTGATAATACACATTTTTATTAAAAGATTGTATTTACTCGTGGAAGATTTTATTATATACCTGCAGGGTTGGTTATCATAGTGTGTGTGTGTGTGTGTGTGTGTGTGTGTGTGTGTGTGTGTGTGTGTAGCATATATATATATATATATATATATATATATATTATTGATTACCACTTCTTGGCAGTAGGCCATCTCTTCAATTTTGTACTGAGTGGCTGTGAGCACTCAAGTGACTCAAAAGGCTCTCTTCACTTCAACAGGCTTTCTAATATATATGGTAGGCAAAAGATTTGTGTATGTCCTTAAAGTTTATCTGCTCCTTATGCACTCTCATGCAACTTCTCAAACCTGCTGCTGGCCCACATACTTTGTCACTAAAATGAAATGAATTTCCTCCAACTGAATGGCTGTCAGTGGCATCTGTTTGGGATTGCTTGCTGCCATGAGATCTCATGCATATGTATGTGTATATGTGTGCACCACTTTTTAACAGAAGAAGTTTACCAGTTCAATTTTAGATTGGCCTGTTGTAAATGACTCAAAAGGCCCACTTCATTTCTGTAGGCTTTCCAGCATCCAGGGTAGATAAACGACTTGGGCATAGTTATAGAGTTTACCTCAAAATAATTATATAAATAGTAAATGCTCAATGTTTACCTCTTTGAACAACTCCAGAGTGTCGCATAATATTACTCGTCAGGGTCAGAAGGCGTATATGTCTAACTCTGTAGTTGATCACAGAGTTTAAACATTAATGAATTGGCTATTGTTGCTGCAGTTATCAGCAAAAAACTTTCTTTAAAAAATTCTACTGGCTTTAAAAGACATTAAATTCTATCAATTTTAAAGTAGAGACACAGTGGAGTAATAGATATTGGCTCGATTGAGGAATTCAATTACATTCACCTACATGCAAATACTCTTGGAAAAGGTATGAATCCATCTTTCCCCATCCCCAGCTGCAAGTAAATAGCATTACAAACTGTGTTCTACAGCACTGGATGGTAACTAGTCTAGATGAAAGATTATTCTGAATTCAAAATCTCCAACTATGGGTTAAATAAGTATGACACTCTTGTCTCTGTAGCCTTGGTTGGCAACCAGTCTAGGAAAAACACAATTCTGAATGGCAAACCCTATGTAGCCCTGCATACTATCCAGCTAAGAAAAGGATTGTAGAATTCACATTGACCTAATCATCCCAACTACAGTCAAACTCTTTCCATTCTGTATAAATTTGGATAGGTTTTATAGATTATTATTGTTATTATTATTATTATTATTATTATTATAAAATAAAAGTATATAGAGGCAAAATAATTCAAGCATGTTTATTTGAATAATCTAGATATTATGTCTATTTTTATCTTATTCCTCTCAAATTCACGGATCAATTTCTTAGTGCTGTTACATAACTGAGTAAGAAAGACACTATAGTTTTGGTTATTTCTTTGATTTTCCCAAGTATTTTCAATATCATCAGAGATCATCTTCAAGGGTGAATTGCTAAGACAAAAATTAATGTAATTGATAGTTGTGAATATTTTTGTAAATGTGCATGAAACACATTTCATTATAGTCAATTTATATTAAGAATATGTAAGGGAGGTAACTTAGTTTACATTTTTTATTATTATTAATGTTTTAAAATACTCAACAAACTGCAATTTTTTTTAAAAAAACTGATCCATGAATTTCAGAGGATTAAAATAAAAATAGGCATAATATGTCTAGATTATTCAACCAAACATGCTCAAATGAAGATATGCTGCCTAAATATACATACTGTAAAAATAATTATATATAATAATTATTGATATATATTGGGTTAGTCAAAAATTTAATTTGGTTTATTAAGTAAATTTTCTATTTAGTAAGTAGAAACTTTTTGGCTAACCTAATATTTTTTTTAATTTCTGAAGAATAAATATTACCCTTGACTATAAATGTCTAACTTTGAAATAGAAACAGGCTATTTTAAAGTGAGAGGAAGACAATGCTGGAAATTGCAACATGATTGATCAGAGAATAATGAGAAAAAAAAAAAAATTTGAAAAACACTAAGGACATTAAAAAAATATATTGCATTATGAATATCGCAAAAAGAGATTTGAGAAGAATATTAAAAAGGGTTAGTAATGAGCAAGAAAAAATAAACGTAACTGAAATAAAATATCAAATTCAGCTGATATTTTGAATGTAAACAGACAGGAAATAGGGAAAAATATGGGTGATAAGAGGAATAACTTCAAACAATGTTGTAAAGTTAATGAGTGATGGGATCCAAATGCTGGGAATCGTGAAAAGGTTGAACAGAAATAAAATTGATAACAATAAGCCAAAGCTCCACCACCACCCCACCAAAAATAAAAGAAGAAAAATACAGCTTAGAGAATGCCTGTAAAATAAATATGAACAGAAAAAAAGAAAAGAAAGGATAATAAGCAGGATAAGTGGATTGGCCAGCAAGAAAATATTTAAAGAAACTGGTTTTTGTGAATGGAAAGAGAGAGAGAGAGAGAAGATGACAAAGAAAAAAACTGGCTAAAATCATCAATGTAGACAGACTTTTCGATGTTTGTCTAACATCGAAAAGAGAAACATGTAAGTTAGGTGAGGAAGTACATGAAAACTGATTTCTCAACGCTCTTTTTTAGTGATGTATATGAAGCTAGAGGAACCTAGCCTCTGAACAAGAAGTTTGATCCTTTATGGGAGTAGCCAAGAAATGGCCTAAAAGACAACATTAGGAAGTATAGTAATATTTTTCACTTGTATTATAGATATAAAAAGTATGGGTCCCTTCAAAGTTGATGTGGATGTCAATATAAATGCATAGAATTATTTGAAGTTCTTGCACAAGGCATTTTTTTGATTGATACATATCACAAACAAGAAGCTTTAACATAAAGTATATTCATGCAAGACAATGCCTCTTTATATCAACACTAGCCAAGTCTTAAATGCAACATTAGTCAGTTCAGGTTTTAAAAAAGAAAGAAAAAGAGAATATTTTTTTTATCACAAGATTCCCATCTTTACACTAGAGCATGCATAAGTGAATATAATCTATAACCACTTTTGGGTACTTCAACATGGTGTAATGATTAGCAAGCTTGTCTTGCTAAATCAGTTACAGCCGAGTTTTAAGTTCAATCCTCACTACGTGCTTCATAATTTTGGCTTTGTGCTATATCTAAGTTATCCTTAGGAAATCACTATATAATTTACAAAAAATAGATGAATTGATTGAAAAAATACAATGAAACACTTTCTTTAGTTTTTGTTGACTCTGAAAAAGCATTTGAATCAGCAGAACACTCATCAAAGCAATCTTCAACTTGCTCTGAGAAGAGAATAGTGATAAAAATGTGTTTTTAATAATATTTATGACAGTATTGCAATAATTCAACTCCACAAAGACAAATAAAATAAAAACTGCCAAAGAAGTGATGTAAGGAGACAAAATTTTACCTGAAGTATTTTTACAGTAGACTTTGAATCTATTTCCAGATAATGAACTGAGCAGAGATATAACGTAAAAAACAGAATTTTTAAACTGTCCATGATTTAATGATAACATATTACTGATAGCAGAATCTTCAGAAAATTTAAAAAAAAAAAAAAAATGCGAAATGACTAAAATAGGGAAAGTTTGAAAGTAAATTAAGAAATGAATAGAATTAAAACAAAGGCAACATTCAATTGTAACGTCTTGAAAAAGATTATTAAAAATAAAAGATTAAGATCTAGAGAAGTCCAGGAGTACATCGACTTAGGACAGGTGATAACATTAATGAAAGATCATGGAAATTAAATAAAATAGCATAATGATCATGTGGAAATTACTTAACAGAAACAGAGATATAATATGATACTACATTGTGAACTTATTTAAAATTGGAATTGCTTATGTCAAGTATAACATACAGATGTAAGAACATAAAAATGAAAAACTGCTTAAGAATAAAATTTTTAAAAAATTAACAAAAACCTAAGGGAAAGAACAATACTAGGAATAAGTGTAAGAGATCAAAACAGGTCTATATGGAAACAGCCCAAGATAAAAGATACAAAAGTAATTAGCATAACTGAAGATGTATGGGATATATACTAAGAAATGATAACAGATGGAGTAAAAGGTTGCTTGACTTGTGTGCAATGGTTAGTAAATATAAGATTTTTGACAGAAGATTGTGATAAAAGGTTTAGTTAGTAACACCTGTGAGAAAATAAAAAAAAAAGTCATAGTTACCATGGGAGGATTCAAAGAAATTTGCCTGACAGCAGACTTACTGCTGCAGATAATATAAAGGCACACAAAGTTTTTCAAAAGTGCATATATAAAATCTATGGTCTCTCACTCAACAGCACCCCACACATAATAATCAAGAATATAAAATGGCGACAATTTAATCATTGCACTCTACATGCATACACACACACACACACACACATATATATATATATGTGTGCATACATATGAGACGTGCCCAAAAAACATTTACTCACTTTAACAGCTTCATTACAATTAATGATGGCAGTCAAACTAAACTTTGAACAAAGGAAATTCATTCTAGATTGCTACTGAAAGTGTGAAAACGCAGTTGAAGTGCAAAGATAGTTTAGGAGGGACTTTTAAACAGATCCACCAATGTGACTTGCCCTCACTTGAATTACAGATAAGCCTGAAGCTGACAGAACTGTTCAGAATGTCCTTGAGAAGCATTCTGGAAAACCATGGACAATGACAAGCCCCAGATGGCAAGAAAGGAAACATTCTTGGAAACATTTCATAAAAGTCAAAAAAAAAAAAAAATCTGTGTAGCAAGCGAGTTGTGAGGTAGGTATTTAAAAATCATCTGTCCAATGCATTTTGAAGTGCTGTCAATGGAAAAGTTACATTCCAAGATCAGTCCAAACTATTAATGACTAGCAGTAGAGCCCGGCGTTGCCCGGGGATGTAACAGTAAGAGATAGATCAAGTATCGACCATCATAAAGACTGAAAAATAAAATTGACAAAGATTATTGTTTAAGGTTGACGGAAACGCATGTCTTAATTAGTTTTTTTACGGATTGGTCAAACCTCAAACAAAAACATTGTTTTCAATCATTTGAGTCTACCCGATTGAATAGAATTTTATTATAAACGATTGTCTTGTAAATGGAATTTTAAAGCATTCTGAATGTAAAATAAAAAAAAAAAAAAAAGACAATAAGAAAGACTACCTGACAAAGAAAATGTGAAGTTTTGTTGAAATCGGTTGAAAAATGTAGGAAATCCGATCCCATATTTAAATGAACACACACACACACAAACCAACCAACCTGGGTTTTATAATAAGTATAACTCGATAACAATAAGTATAACTCGATATGAGTTGTCCCCCTTTCATTCACGCAACGTTAATCGTGTTTTCAAATTGATTTTGAGCAAAAACAATTGTGTTTTTCCAACTTTTGGCGCTGCCAGAACCACCACAAGGTAATTTTACGTAGTCCTGTGAAGTTTTGTTGAAATCGGTTGAAAAATGTGGAAAATCCAATCCAATATATAAACGTACAGACACACACACACACACACACACACAATCTGCGTTTTATAATAAGTAAGATGATGATCCAGACTGAAGAATGGAATATTGTGAGTGGTGCTTGGCACGATGTGTAGAAGATGCAAACATTCCAACAAAGATTGTTTGGAGTGATAAGGCCACATTCAAATTAAATGGTTCAATTAACTGCCACAATTACACCTACTGGGGACTTCAGAATCAGCATGTTATGGTGGAACATTATGTTAATTTATCAGGAGTGTGGTATGGTTTATCATCAAGAGGATTAATTAGACTGCTAGACTTATTTTCATGAGAATACTTAAAAGACAAAGTCTACGCTATGAAACCTGCAACAGTTGCTGAATTGAGAGTAATTATTGAATGAGAATGTGTAATAAATCTCAACTAAAATGCTTGGTGATGTTTGCAATTCCATTGCTTCATGTTGTCATCAGTGCTTGGGCCAGAATAGATGCTAAGTTTGAAAACAGGTGTTGACAAAACAACAAAATGTCTGTAGATTCTATTAAATTATGAAAATGAAATGTATTTTAATACGCACTGGCTTTATAATTGTTTAAAGTGTATATACATGCTTGCACCCCCCACTCTCTCTATGCGTGTGTGTATGTATATATGATAGGAAAGGTTTATAAACATAACATGTCTTGTCTTTATTAAAGCTTCATCAGAGAATGAGATATGAAGAAAAAAGAAAGAAAAATTCCTTGATTATTACGTGTGGGGCATAGTTGAGTGAGAGACCAACAAAACTCGTAACACCAAAGATGAACTGAAGGCAAGTATTATGGCAGCATTCACCAAGAAGGAGATCATCCAGAAGATGCATATTTCGGAGTTGTCTGGATGCTGTGTTTGAAGCCAATAGCGATTTACTTGAATAAATTTATTCTTTAGTATTTCAAGGACATTTTTGTGTAATTTTGGTAAAATGAGATGTCAATATTATTTTCATTTTTGCATAATTTAGATGGCAATTTATCTACTGCACCATATATATATATATATATATATATATATATATATATATATATATATATATACACACACAACTTATAAATTTTATGCACATTGTACATCTGAATTACAAATGAAAGGATAATATAAAGTTGTAAAAATCTATATTTATAAAAGCCATTTGTCTGGTGTCATTTTTTTTGTTCAAATTGTTAAATTGAACAACTCAAATCATATTACTTGTCTATTTCACTTTATGGAGATAAGAAAATGATTTCAATTAAATAATACCTCTTTCAAGTATATAAACTATCAGGAAAATAAATTGATTTTTTTTTTTTAGATTAAAAAAAAAAAAAAAAAAAAAAAAGAGAGAGATGTGTCCCTGCCTATATTGAGAATGTTCCTGGGAAAACTGATCATTGTGATTGATTTTTTAGGCCAAGAAATAATCAGATAAATCAATTCAAAATGTCTATGTTTAGAAAAAAAAAAAAAGGAGGAAAAATGGTCAAAGAAAAAATTATTGCCGAAATAACGGGGGAACTTTGTAGAATCAATATCAAATGCTTCGGACAATTCTCTTCAGTTTTGATAATGATCAACTCTAGTTGAAGTTTTGATGATTAAGACAATAAACTGGTTCCTCATTTGGGAGCGATTTGGCACATGACAATGTGCTGAAGAACAAACCAAGAACTAGCAACTTATGTTTGAATGTCTAATAGTAAAAAGAAAACAATCCATGCTTATATCAATCACTTCCTACACCTATATATGTATGTGTTGAGGGGTGACAGGAGTGGAGGTTTATACCTTGTTTCCGGTTCCTTCTAGAGTCTTCTCTTTTTCTTTCACTCCTAGTAACCACTTTTGTTTTAGTTTTGTTTTCAACTTTCTTGGGTTGAAATGATTCAGATAGATAGATAGATTGATTTCTCTCTCTCTCTCTCTCTCTCTCTCTCTCTCTCTCTGTTGTTTTCCAACCCAGTGTCTTTAGATGATCTATTCTTTGGCTGTTGAACTGCAATAATTTAAAATAAAGTTCTTTCAGGCAAAGCTTGAACTTTCATTCTGCACCACATGAACTTGCCAGGTCACGTGGGAATGCCTTCTCATTTTGGCTACTGCCACCATTACATTAATTCGAGGTTCTTTATCATTAATTCTTCTACCATTGTCTTTTATTCCAATCTCATTTCATGATGCATTCTTGATTGTATCATCATCAGAGTGATAGTAATCTTCAATGTTGTTTGGAGAAAAAAAAAAGAAATAGAAAATAATAAAAAGAAATCAAATGATCTCCAAATTTCTGGTTTGGGGAGTTATAATTATTTACATTCACACTAATGTCTTTATTTTTGCTGTGATCACATTTTAGCTGTTGCACCCTTCATCCGCCTTTAAGTGCATGTCAATCCATGTAACATTCAGGGTATTTGAAACTGAACACTTTATTAATTCTACATGGTTAAACAGTTCTTGTTCCATTATTTATGTCAATATCTCTATTCTTTTTATTTGGAGACATCTGTTTATTTCAAGAGATAAAGGCAAGCACCCTGTTCAGTTAACGCTCGGTCTTTTGGTTGTGACACTGGAGTGATGTCTGCAGGTTGCAGGCTTGGGTGATGGTATATGGAGGTTGCGTAGTGCCCCGACTACATGCCCTGCCCACTCGGCTATACCAACAAGATCCAAAGGAATACAGGGCATTATATTTGGAGATGGCTTGACTGCAGGAGTTGCCAGAAAGTTGTCAGTGTTGACAGCAGACTGCTGTTTCCTCTCTGGATTTAAAATCAGAGTTTTCCTATCCCTAGATGGACTCTCTTCCTGAGATGTTGAGCTCTATCAAAATAAAGCAGCTGGTCATGAAGCACCAGTTGTCCACCTTTGTCCATTCTCTGGCCTGGAGCTGCACAAAGTTGCCAGAGGCTATTTGAGATGCATACCACAGAAACCTTTTTTAGCAAGCTTATCTCCACTATCACCCACCAGCTATGACAACCTTTAGAATATATATATAACGTACATATATAAACATTATATAGATTACGTGTTTTAGAATCTCTCAAAAAAATTTTTTTTTAAATATATAAAAAGTTAGGTAAACAAAAATGTTAAGTAAAAAGCAAGACAATTTATGAAATAGTCATACACCAATAAATGCAAATATGGAAAAGTTGGTTTATTTTTAATTTTTTTAGTACTGCTTACTGCTTAGTTAAGGCCATCTCTATTTCCAAGTTCAGACTAACAAAACAAAATGTAGATTAAATGAAATGCAGATGGAGCTGTTTACGACTACTGATAACAGTACCTGCCCCTGTCAGTTAAATAAACGACATTTAGTGTGCTGTCTGTGTAGAAAGAAAGCAAATGGCTGTCCTGCCCAAACAGAGCTGCTGTGAAGCCCAGGACATCTGGTTATGAAGAAAGTGTTTACCAGTTTCCCCTTGAAATTGTTGGGATGGTTAGCTGAGCAGTGTTAGCTATGCAAAGGATTCCTTTAGTTAGTCAACTGCTAAAGTTTTAGCCTATATGAAACAGGTACATTTTGTGGGAAGATTCAAACTGGTAGTGCACTGTGTTAGTCACATAACGTGATTGCTATCACCAAGGATTTCAGTTCATGCTACCAATCATCATTTGAAATTTGTTCATCCAGGTTTGTGTTTCTGGAGTCTTGGTTGTGTATGTCCCGTATGTGTTGTTTTCCCCATGTGGAAGTCTCATTTGTGTCCTGCTCGTCATGGTCCAGTTTTTGGTTACTTTAGTGTTTTATTCTGGTGCTGCTGATTTTTCTGTCACCCTTTGTTTGCAGATACCCAACTAATAAGAAAATTCATCATAAAAACAACAAAAAAGACAACAAAAAACAAAGACAACAAAAAAAACAAAAAAGGCAACAAAAAAGACAGAAGAGACAACAAAAAAGACAAAAAATACAACAAAAAAGTCAACCAAAAAAGACAACCAAAAAGACAACCAAAAAAGACAAAAAATACAACAAAAAAGACAACAAAAAAATACAACTAAAAAAGACAACAAAAAAAGACAAAAAAGGCAACAAAAAAGACAAAAGAGACAACAAAAAAGACAAAAGAGACAACAAAAAAGACAAAAGAGACAAAAAGACAAAAAAACAACAAAAAAAAAGACAATAACCTAGTGTTGTTTCATGAATTTGGTGACATAGTAATTGTGAGTTCAATCTCTGGGTCAGGGAGTATGTACTTGGACTCAATGGAAACAAGCAAACAACTGAACAGTACTAAAAATAAGAAAGGGACAAGATGTTACGAGACATGGACAGTGGAACGAGAACAGTCTACTCCCATACATTAAATAAAGGGTTCAGCTCAAAGTTCCCCATAAGCTATCCGAATCAATATGCACTTAATGAATGCTGGTGAGAACAACAGCCAAAATGTTGACAACAACAACAACAACAAAGATGAGGACAACAGTTCTCATGTAAATAGTGTAAATAAAAAAAATAGTAAAAAATTTGGGAGCAATGAAAATATTTTATCTACAAATCTCTTAAAAATATTCTTTATAGGATATCACAGATAGGATATGAGCTTTGACATTTCCCACTCACTTTACCACTACTTCATCTATCCTCCTCTTAACATTGCTAATGTTCTACACTAACAAGTTTAAATCACCCACCTATTCTATGTATTCCAAAAGTAAGGAGAAAGTACCAAAAAGATAACTTGTCCCCCAAGAACTGCTAGTTTGTGGAACAGACTCCCATGTGGATACTTCCTTGAACTCTACAATCTTAACTTTTTCAAGTGAAGAATTAATTGTTACTCTTTGACCTTATACTTATAATCTTCACTTCTTATTTCCTCCTCTTGTGTTCATATCACACACTTGATTCACTTTGAGTGATTCTTGAGCTTTGTATGGGGGAAACTTCAGAAAAAAAAGCAAGTGAGAGGAAAAGAAGCAATATAAACCATAACCTACACATTTTTCATTGTATAAATCGATATTTGCAGATCATCAGATTATTTTAAAATGAAAAGAATGTATGCCAAAGGTCAGTCAGTTATGTGCTATGCGTGATACATGCTTAGGCGATCATGTATCTTTCGATACATGACTGACGAGGCAGATTTATTCCCTGCAGTAGGTTGCCATTTCTTTCTGTGGTAGACCAGGTGCCATCCAAGGCTATAGAACCCAGTCTGTCCTGCTATTTACCCACAGCTTTTGGGAGAAGAGGATTCATACCTTTCCCAAGGGTATTAGCACATAAGTAAATGTAATGGATTCAACTGGAATCTGAACTCGGCTTTCCAATTCCTCAATCTGATCTGCTATCCATTGCTCTACCATACTAGAGGTGGGGGGGGGGGAATTAATGTAGTTCCATTGCAGGTCTTTAGTTTGAGATAAATGGTTAGATATTTTGGTGAGAAATAATGTTTTTTCTTATTTTAAGAAATTAAATACATTTTGTTTTGTTTATAATATTGTTCACCTTTAGAAGACTCAAGAGGCACTCAAGGTAGATGGCTTATGGGGATATATAAGGAAGATAACAGTTAACAGTTTTATATGAGGATATATGAGACACTCAAGGCACAGTTTATGGGGATATATGAGGAGGATAACAGTTAACATTAGACTTGAACTAGTTACGGTTGCAGTGATCAGGGAAGCATCCTCTTGGGAGTCAGTTTCACAAAGCAGTGGTTTGTGGGAAAAAGCTGCCTGAGTGGAACTTAAATACTGAGTCTAAGTACACACTTCCTGTGCCCGGGATTGAACGCACAATATGTCACCAAATTCACAAATCAACATTTTAATGCACTAGGCCATTGTCCAGTAGGACCAACTGAGCAATACTAAAAACAAGAACAATATGTCACCAAATTCACAAATCAACATTTTAATGCACCAGTCCATTGTCCAGTAGGACCAACTGAGCAATACTAAAAACAAGAACAATATGTCACCAAATTCACAAATCAACATTTTAATGCACTAGGCCATTGTCCAGTAGGACCAACTGACCAATACTAAAAACAAGAACTATACAATATCCCTAGACATGGGCAGTGAACTGAGAACAGTCGACACCTGTAGATTAAATAAAGGGTTTATTTCAGAATTTCCTGTAGGTTACTCAGATCAATATACACCTGATTAAGGTTGGAGGGTACAACAGCCGAAACATTGTGATAAAAACAACAAAAATGAGGACAATAGTCTGAATGTAAATAAAATAAAGATAGAATTTTTATAAAAATTACATTAAAATTTTAACTAATTTATTTTTGTATCTATTTTTAAAATAATAAAATTTTAGCTTTTTTTTTTTAATGTGAATTATGCAGCACTTACTTTGATCAACTCCATTACTTAAAATGATTACTTCACTACGTATGTAAACATAAATGTCTTAGTTCACAATTTTTTTTTTATTTTCATCAAATTCACCCCAAGCAAGTCAACAAAGCCACTAAGACACAAGGGGCTACTGAGTGTGGAAGAATTAGAAAACAAACATTACTAAGTAGTAAGAACAAAAGAGTAAACAGGAAGACAGTAGAAAGTGACTGTTGTTGCATTTAAATTTTTTTGAAGATCAAAGTTGGCTGGATAGCATGGAGCTGGAAGAAAGTTCCACAAGTGAGAAGTGTGAAAAAAGTAGCTGTTAGCATAGAACTTACAGTTACATCTAACCAACTTAACTGTAAATTGATGATACCATGTTTCTAGTACTGTGCTTAAATTCATAAAGTCTAGGTACCATAGTGAAGAGCTTTCCTGAACAATTACCAGGAGTGTCAAATGGTGATGAAAAAGCATTGTTAATTATTTATGGTCAATTTGTTTAAATATTGCACTGAATATTGTTTACCTAATATGGCAATAATTGTAAGTAAAATGATGCACTAAAATAAGTAACCAAGAATTCATTTTAAGTTCTCTGAATATCAGTGTCCTTTTTTAATTTAGTTCCTGAACAAACTTGATGTTTATTATTATTATCATTATTATGCTACTAACAACTATAAATGATTTCAAAGTTAAAAAAAATATATTTTTTATTTCCATTGGTTTAAAATTTTTAGGGAGAGGATTAAAGTTGTTTTCAAAGATGGTTCCAGGACAATAGTAAAAAAAAAACGGTTAGTCTGGAACCTTAGCAGAAGGGATACAAGAATATTGTATTCCTGTGCACAAAAGTCAGCTGGCAGGGTAAATCAAGGGCACCAAATTTCCAATGAAAGAACTCAAACCTGAGAACTAAGAGACTCTAGTTCTCTCCAGCTCCACTGAACCAAAGCTGCATGTACAATTTTCAAGAAAGCAAAATCAGGTTAATGGAATTGAAATCTTGGAGACAGAAATGATTGGTTTGGCAGATGAGTGAAGGAAGTTTGTCTTTGAGTAAGCATTAAAAGACAAATGCTTCAGTTTACAAAACGAGAAAAAGAAAGAAAGAGAGAGAGAGAGAGGAAGCTCACTGTTTGAAAATTTTATCTTCTGCCTTCTAAAATCAATTCTACAAGCGACTGATGAATAGGCAAACGAAGAAGAGGCAGATTTATTTATTTACTTAAATAAACGATGAAGAACAGTGGGGTAGGTCACCTTATTCTGTTGTCTCTGAAAATGGAAACTAAATCTTTAATGTGTTTTAAACATTCAAAATGGTTCTATTCAGAAGGTCAATTCAGAGAAGGCAATGTAAAAGATGTAGTGGGTTGATTAATCTTAGTTGCTTAGAAGATGATTCACATACAAAGAAATATTAGCACTTGAGAAATAAAATACACAAAAATGAAACCAGTGTAAATTCAAACTCGTTTCTGTGCTGAATGATTCAACTAAGTAAACTTGTTTTCAGTCATTAAAATACAAGTAGAGACATAAACTTTCCTTTTCTTTTTTTCTTTTAAAACACAGATTTCTTTTTGTCTTGTTATTTAAAAGATGTTTTATTTCACATTTAGGTTCTAATAAGTAGAGACGAATGCCATGTCGACTGGAACAATTCCCAACATTTAAATAACCATTTATTTACATTTAAGATTTTGGGTTGCAGTGAAGAGGAGGCGTTCACTGTTTTTTTTCTCATTTTTTTTTTTTACCTTTAACTTCTGCCTCCTGTTTGAATGTCCAAATGAGATTTTAATGACATAATCAATGTTTACTGGTTTGTAAAAATAAAAGAAATATATTGCAAATGACAGAAAGCCAGACCAGCACAAACAGAGAGTTTGGATACCATGTCATGGAGAAATGTTTAGGAAGCTAGTCACAGGCCATTATCAGTATGTTTGATCTTCACAGGCAGCCTTGTGCCAGTTTTGATTAATTTTCCTGTTGAGTATAGATCCAAAGCCTGAATTTGAACAGACTCATTTAGATTTGGTAAAACATTGAGATTCCCAACATCATAAATATGGCTTAGAAGCAAGAGGTGGGTGTGATAACGTTGATTGCCTGCAGATTCAACTTTATCTCCTGCACGTCTGCCATCTTCAGGTTCTACAGGCAGAGTTTTGTTTTCTTCCTTTCACTCACTTGCTATATAATGGGTACAACAGACATCTAGCTTCTTGCTTGACCCTTGAGTGTGTAAAAGTTTCAGCACCTCCAGAATTTGGGTTTTCATCTGAGCAACTATTTCTGTGCAGAGAAAAGCATTTAGTCGATTGAACAAAGAACAGTTGATGGATTAAACTAAAGAAAGTGCAGGACAAATCACAAAATGCAATCCAAAGATGTGTGAATGCATCCGTATGCTAGATTTTACTATGATTTTATCATTAATATTGGAAAGATATTTACCGAGCTGATTTAGTCTGGCACAGGAGCCAAGAGTCGAGAAAATTGTCAGGTGCAAACTTATGCCAACTGTGAATAGACTGCCAAGGCTAGTTTCCTTACTCTCATTCAAAATCAAGCTCTAAGCTATGTCTGGTACAAGGCTACATGAATGCAGCATCTAGTGATGCGAAAACTTATAGTAGTCATGGCCTATGAAACTAGAAAAAATATAATCTATGTGGCTTCTGAAATCATGGGTTTGCCTAAGTCAGTTGCCAAAGTGGGGAAGTGCCACACCAAAAAAATTGTTTATTTCCCTATACACCATAAAATGATGAGAACTAACTTCAGTGCGTAAATTCTTACTTGTGCTGTGCTCTAACTTCAATGTTGTCACACCCCTCAAAATACAAAGGCAATGGGTCTATATCTGTGCTGGAGGAGTTTCAATTAAGATGCTGTGGGTAACATAGGGTCTGTCTCACAATTGAATACAAGCTTATAATCAAATGCTGCTTTCCTGCATCCTTTTCAGAGTACAGATCTGAGCTTGATTTTATAGCGGATCAACAGTTACCCATGCAGCATCTTCTCTCTACTTGCTACCAATGTTTTCCAAAATGGCAAAGAACCAATACTGTTTGGTACTGGTATTGTCATAGTAATTGCCATAAACAAGGATGGAGAGAAGATCAGATTGCCCTGGATTCTCATTAAAGGTTTATATTCAAAGTTTGCTCCTGAAGTCTTTCCAAAGATTAAGCATGACTGCAAAGAAGAGTTTTCCCTCTCTTAGATAGATCACATTCACAAGCTGACAATTTCCATCTATCCTATTGTTTTTTTTTAATATATCTGTTAAAAGAATGCCACTTCTTTAAAGCATAACAGAGAATGCCAATACTTAATAAAATTTATCCGTTGCATTATATGGATCCTTGCACAACTCTTGTACAAGTTTCTGTTTTTGATAGAGTACTTTGGTTGAGACCTTGTTTAAGGTATCTCTATCCCAATATTAGGACAATGTATAGTTTTGAATTCAGAGTTGTCCTTCCCCAAACCGTGGTCAAAGAGCCTAATCTACTCTGTTATTGGAGAGATGGATTCATACCTTTCCCAAGGGTATTTGCACCTAAGTGAGTGTGATGAACATGAGTGGAATTTGAACTCAGGTCACCAATTTCTAATTCTGAGCTGCTATCCATTATATCATGCACATATCCATCACCACCTGCACATCCACATACTTAAAACTACTTCTCATTATGTTATATACTTTACCAAGTGTTATATACCATACCTATGAACACTAATGAGTATGTCCCAATCCTCATAAATATGTTGGATACTATTGTAAGTGGGGGTAATATACTGTCTAAGTAGTCCACCACTAGCAGTGGTTTACCTACTTCATGGCGCTGGCGAGTATTGTATTTTGTTGATGTTATAAAGATTACCATTTCATTTCCAACCTCCATTTTGGTTATTCCTCATTCAGTAACCTTATCTAGGTTATAACATTAACAGAATGGTATATATAGATAGCGGTTAACTGTTATATAGCATACCTATGAACACTAATGGGTATTCCCAATCCTCATAAATATGTTGGATACTATTGTAAGTGGGGGTAATATGCTGTTGAAGTAGTCAACCACTTGGCCATTGTAGTTCATCTGAGGAACCATTGCGTCCTGGCTGGTGACCAACGTCAAAGAGGTCCTTTGCCCAGTGGTGTCATGTTAACACCACTTCCCTCACATGAGTTTTGCCCACCAGCTAAAATGATTTAACAGGGCACAACAACTAGGAGTCATCATGTGAGAGATTGAGGAGATGGCTGAGGACCAGTGATGCTCATCCGCCTGAAAGTGCAGTGTGCCAGACATCAAAGCAACTACCTCTATCTGGATAGAGCCACCTATGCCCACTATGCTTGTATACTTATGATAAAATTTGATTCAGCAATATCTTTTTCCAAGATACCCAGACAAAAGCAGCACTGAAACTGTTGATAGTATGAAATCATATATATATATATATATATATATATATATATATATATATATATATATATATATATATATATATATGGTGTTTTTTTCCTATACAGACAGATGCATGATAAAATTTTGTTTATATGTTGGGCACAATACAAGATTAACAATAATTAATAAAATAGAACAATCAAAACAATAGTCCATAATAAAAGTTATGTAACAGAAAATTCTCTCTTACCGTAGATCTTATGAGGTACAATAAATGATTAACAATATTATTTTGAAATTATCTCAGCCAAAGAACAATTATGACAATACATTTTAATAAAGGTCACTTGACAGAAGATTTCTTCTTACTGTTGATCTTATTAGAGAAGCTGAGAGATTAGCAACAACTCATAATAAAATAGAAGAATTATAACAATATCTTCCAAGACACTGAGCAGATGATTGAAACTGCAGATAGTACCAAACCCTCCAAGACTAAACTGTTCTTTTACCCACCACAGAGAAGCTTCCCTCCCCACCATCAGCATGGTTGATACTTGACTCTGGGAGATCATATCACTGCACCTTCTGGTTCATGTTTTCAACTGACTTGAGGTGGATCAACTACATTGAATCAATACTACTATTGGTTCTCTGTGTTGTGCCAGGAGGTTTTCTTGTCAGAGTCCATCTTACACATCTACAAACTAGCATTCTTCTATGCAATGAATACAGTTGCCATATCTGGTCTGTTCATCTCAAGGTTCTCAACAAAAATCCAAAGAAGGATCTGCAATGTAATTGATCCTGACCTAGCATCTTGACTTCAGTCACTTTCTCACAGATGTGATGTTCAGCCACAGTAAATTTACTTCCAGGTTCATACAACATTTCACCTTTCTTGGCAGATTTTCTGTCATCACAATGTGGAAATATTTAATAACATAGAAAAGAAGAAGAATATAGATGAATTTGGCTAGATTGCAAAATACTGCAAAAATGAATAAAGTTAGCTCACTTATGGTAAATTTACCATCAAGTCTCCTGAAGAGTTGATGTAATTCCATGAAACTCAGCATAGGACCCACAATGCCATGTTGATGGTGGTGAACTAAGCTCTGTGACTTTGTATTACATTGATAAGAAAGTTCCATTTGGACAGCTTCTTCCCAAGAGCTGATGCTTTGTTGGACAGGCTTCCAAGAGGATGCTTCCCTGACCACTACAATCTTAACCTCTTTAAGTCTAGAGTCAATCATTATCTATTGTGTCCTGGGTATGATAAACTACGTCCAACAGCAAGGCCTCTTTGCAGGAGGTTTTGAGGAGCGTGGAACCACCTCTTAATTGCTGGTGTTCCTGACCTGGAGTGCTTGTATTGTGTAATATAGTGTAAAAAGTAAAGTCATAATTAAATGATCAGATTTATTTTGTTTATTATTAATTACAAATACTGAATTATAATACTATAACTACAAAGACTGAAATGAATGATATACAAACTTATCCATTCCTATCAAATTATTATCCTGAAAATTTCATGGCATGGATAAATTAAAAAAAAAATAATCCTGTTTATCACACGAAATGGAGTAGTTTTGACATCTAAGGAAGATACTGAAGAAGACAAAAAAATACCAGAGACATTTCACCTTAAAGAAACAATAGTTGTGTGTCTGCAGGAAAGATCTGAGAACATCAAGAAATTCTTGATCAAGTCTGACATTCCTTCAGGCTTGGCACATGAATGAAGTAGAGGATTTTCCTCAGATAAATGCTTTTTGCTTTTTCTTGAGAATTAGTGACAAAAATGTTAAACACTATTTATTAGATTGTGTATTTACGAGAAATTTAAAAATATGTAAATCAATGACAATGCAATTTTTTTTTTATTAATCAATTCACCCCAAGCAATGCAATAATGCCACAAAGATGCAAGGGGTTAGTGGAAGTGAAAGAGAAGCAAAAGAATTTAGTAGGAACTGGAAACCCAATCCTTAAGAAGAGATAAACCTGCCTTCCAGTTCAAAAGACTGTTGAGGAATGTGAACTGGATGAGAGATGAATCTATCTACTCCTATTGAAGGAAAAAATAAATAATAAATAAAATTTCAGAGTTTAATTGGAGACGTTAAAAGTATAGAGTTGAAATAGACTTTAGAAGGAACTGGAAACCCAATCTTAAACAGGAAACAAGGGATAAACCTCTACTTCTGTTCAAAATATGGAGGAGGATTGTGAATTGGATGATAAATTTATTAAAATACCTGTGCACAAGATAACATGTTGTAACATACCTATGGATGATAAGGGGTATGTCCCCATTCACATTATGTTGGTCTGCAGTTGGAGATACGTCTCCAGCTGTGCTGGTCAAACTCTCTGCCTGAAGGCAAAGAGGATCCCCAGACAAGGCTATATCAGAGGGTAGAGTCTTGTCTCAGGAAACAGCTACCCAACCCCATTTTATATGGGGTCTGTGGGGTATTTTTGGTGAGCCTACAGGCTTGGATACCCCACATTAAATTCGGCCTTGTGCCACATCTGTTGGTAGATATCCTGCAGTTGGAGATTCATTGTGGAATTCACTTGACTCACTTCTAGCAGTGGACTACTTCTATGCATTTTTGGCAAATCTTATATGTGTTGTTCTTGTCCTAAGTATTATCGTTCATTACCAACCTTTGTGTGATTATTCTATTCAGTAACCTTCCCTAGGTTACAACATAACAAGAAAACTTAAGTAAACATGTGACAACAAGTAACTGATTATAACTTTTAAAAAAGCATTTTCCAGATGTTTGTTTCATTTGCTCTTGCCACAGAAATTCAATAGATTAGGTTGTGAGCATCTAGATTTAACCTTTTATCTTGAGAATTCACTAATTATTAGTCTGTTTATTTACAAGAATGATATTTAATACTTTTCTTGTCAGTTCAAGAGAAAAAAGAGAATCCATAAATCCTGTTTCATATGTTTAGGTATTAACAAAATTCTAAAAGTAGCTTTTTAAAAACAATAAAAATTGCCAAGAAAGTATATAGTACTAGTAGTGTCAAGAGAAAATTTATACTTTTGTCATACACCATTTTTTTGTTTGAGGGTTACATAAACTTTGCCTTCTAATTACACAATCCTATCATTTGTGATTTGTACATGAGTAAAAAAAATATTTCTTTTTCTTTTCCATATAATACAGAGGCCATGTAATTTTTGACAGGGAACTAATTCTTTATTCTTATATAATTTCCTCATGATGGATCACCCAAAAGATCAAACGGTAATCAAGGATATTTTAAACAAATGGAATATCTTATGTTGACAAATAGTAATAACAACCTCACTCTTTTTTATTTATACATACATACATTATATATACATATACATATATATATGTGTGTGTGTGTGTGTGTGTGTGTGTGTGTATATATATATATATATATATATATATATATATATATATATATATATATATATATACAGTAGCATCCAAAACTAAGGGACAAAATTTTAAAACCTAATATTTGTTAGAAAAAAAAACTGTGAAAAGCTGAAATTTTGACAACTGATAGTCATTATCATCCATAATAACATACTAAAATTTGAATCATTTGCAAAGGATAGAAAAAGAATTATAACAATTATTTATTTATTTTCAAATTTGGAACGTCCAAAAGTAAGGGACAAAATTGAGAAAAACAATGTAAACGGCAAAAAAACAATAAAAATACATGTACAATCAATATTTAGTAAATGAGCCCTTGCTCTCAATGACAGCTGCACATCTTCGACTACAAGAACGAATCAGTTCTTGACAATCCTCGATACTAATTTTAGAACATTCTTCTTGAAGCTTCACCCACAAATCCTCCATGTTAGTGGGATTTCTTTCCATAACTTTCACTCCTAAGGTCTTCCAAAGATTTTCTATTGGATTTAAGTCAGGACTTTGTGGTGGCCAATCCATAATTTCCAAATCTTGCTCGCTAAGGTAACTCATTACCACCTTTGCCTTGTGACATGGGGCATTATCTTGCATAAAGGTAGCCCTATCGAAACCTGAATTCTGTATGATTGGCACATCATGATCTTGAACAATGTTTTTATAGATCTGCGTGTTTACACGAGTTTGTAACCGGACAAGAGGCGTTTTACCTTGGCTAGAAAACATTCCAAATACCATGACGCTTCTTCCCCCCAAACTTGACAGTTTTCTTAGTACACTTTGCACTTAATCTTTTACCAATATGTCTCTTTACATTGTTTTTTCCATCATTTCCAAATAAATTAAACTTGCTTTCATCACTGAAAAATACTTTTGCCCAATTTTCATATGTCCAAAGTACATACCTGTTTGCAAACTCTAATCTCTTCTTATTCTTCGAACTAACAAGTGGTTTCTTCCCTGGGGTTCGATTAAACAGCCCTATTTCTTGCAGTCATCTACAAACAGTCTGTCTTGACACATTAACACATGAGGTACTATTCATAACCCTTTTAATTTCTGTGCAAGACTTAAAACGGTCCTTTAATGACATATGCTGCATTATTCGATCTTCTCTTGCAAGTTTTATGGAGTCTGCGGTTTTAAAAGCACTAACTATTTTGCCAGTATCATTGTAGGGTTTTAACAACCCTGCTTACAACACTCTTGGAACGTTTCACTTTCTCTGAAATCTCTCTAATGGTGTGCTTTTCCTTGTGTAGCTTCACAATAGCTTGTCTCACAGAGTAATCAAGTTTTCGGATTTCGCCATGGTGCCGGCTGATGCAACGTTTACAAATGACTAAGTAAGACTTATTCTTTAGAGGAAATTAAAAAGTTTGAATATAGCATACTGTTTACATTGTTTTTCTCAATTTTGTCCCTTACTTTTGGACGATCCTATTTTGAAAATAAATAAATAATTGTTATAATTCTTTTTCTATCCTTTGCAAATGATTCAAATTTTAGTATGTTATTATGGATGATAATGACTATCAGTTGTCAAAATTTCAGCTTTTCACAGTTGTTATTTCTAACAAATATTAGGTTTTAAAATTTTGTCCCTTAGTTTTGGACGCTACTGTATATATATATATATATATATATATATATATATATATACACACACATATATATGTGTGTGTGTGTGTGTGTGTATATATATATATCCCTGACTCGAACGTAAGGAACGAATAAAATGTTCATTTTGTTTACGTAGGCTCTGCTGATGAAATTTGATGTAAACAGCCTCAAGGATTTAGAGATGGTGAACCGAGTGAGCAATATATAAGATGGAAAAAAAAATGCATCATCATAAATGGTGGCACAATCAGGATTATCTCACAAATGCTGCTCAGTGGTTCTTAAAACAAGACTCTGATATATATATATATATATATATATATATAATGTATATGTGTGTATACACGTATATAAATTGTCATTTCTAAAAACTTAAGCTAGACAGATTTTAAAAAAAGGTTAATTGGTACAAAGTGAAAAAAAATGATTAAAATCAAAAAAATTGTATATAAATTTGGAAAGGCATGAATCATTCTTGTCTCCCTCCAGCTATGGGTTAAATAGCAGTGTAGACCGGTTTTTCTAACCTTGAGTAGGCACCAGTCTAAGAAAAAATACAAAAAAAAACTCAATTGCAAACAGTGGCAAGATGACAATGGAAAAGCAATCCACCATCTTTGCCAAGAAAGCATTTTAATTCACAGATTAAAAAGAGAAAAGCAGTCTGCAGAGAGACATGATCCTCTATGTCCTGAATGGAGAAAGACAGTTCTTAATTAAAAACTGTAGAGAAAGCAATGGGGAAAACACTCCACAATCTTTGCCAAGAAGGCATGGCAATTCACAGATAATAACGAAAAGGAATCAATTGAGAGTTATAATTATCTATATGCTGAAATGACATGACATGGCACTGAAAAAAAAAAAAAAAAAAAAGATCCTGGGAGTATTCTCTTGCTCACTCTAAATTTTCAAGTAATTTGGTTATGAGAACGAAAAGCACTAATTACCAACGCATTGAGTAACATCCACAATCTTCTCCAAAATACCATATCTGATAGCAAATAAAAAAAAATTGGTTGATTTCAAACTGTATAGGAATGACTTGCACCTCCTCTTTTATAGGCAAAAAAAAAAAAACACACACAAATGCATACTGGGATCTTAGCTAATAGGTTGGCTTGCAGTTTCACATGACTCAGCGTTCTTACTTCTAGATAGGGTAGATCAGGACTATGTTCACTTGTCTGAACTTGCTTTTGTGTACCGACACCAATTCTTAATTTTTTTTTTCCCATATTTTTTGCTTGCTTACTTGATATTATTTCCTTTTTGCCCTGTTCCCTTTTCTTTTTAATGCAAACTTTGTTAATTCTATTTGTTGGACAGTTCTGTTGTTTCTTTTGCATTTGACCATGGCTAATCACTCAATACTTAAAGAATTAAAAAAGAGCAGTTTCATTTTGGAAGTGTTAAAATTAACAAGGCATTCCTTGACCCATAACAACAGATTATATGTCATTTTTGAGGTAAGCCGCCTTTATTGAACCAATCAGACTTGCTATAAAGACAGAAGTAAATAGTTATCAGCACAGATACAGAATTGAGAACTGATGAAATCATGAACAATGTAAGTCCAAGAATAGATCCCTGGGAGATGCTTGCATTAATACAAATTGATCTAGAAGAGTGGCCATTTAAAACAACTTTCTTTTTATGATTTGATAAGAAAGATTGAATCAGAAATAGCATAAAATTTCAACTTGTTTTCAGCATGCAAAACCCTATCAAATGTCTTTAGGATATCCAAAGTAACATAGTGAGCTTCACTATTCTTATCTAAAGCTTGATAAACTCTTTCAGCAATAATCATTAATACATCAGCAAGGTGAGATGCTTAACCATTTCAATCCTATCAGGAATGTATATTTATTTTTGTAAGGCTGAAGGGGTAGTGTGGAAAGCAGAAAAGAAGACAGAGATATGTGCATATCACTCAATAAAGACTTAATTCTAAGTGGAAAGTCATGCAATGGTATTCCAGATGAATCAAGAGTAAAATTTGAAGAGAATTTATTTAACACACTATTACAGAGCCACCAGTAATAAGAACCAAACTTGTTAGAGACTATATGGTGCCTTATTCTATCAGCAAAAAAATTGTGAAATTTTTGCCTTTTGACCTGTTAGTTTACTTTGCATATAATTTTTGCTTGCTTGTTTGATATTATTTCATTTTTGCCCTGTTACCTTTTCTTTTTATTGCAAACTTTGTTAATTCTATTTGTTGGACAGTTCTGTTATTTCTTTTGCATTTGACCATGGCTAATCCCTTCACAAAATAAAAGAAAAAAATTCTAGGGTTTTATATGGTTCTACTAGTATTCACTCCAACAACATAGACTACCAGTACTTGTACAAAGCCAAGCGCAATAATACTGGATTATGTCGTTTTTATTTACACTATTTACATTTGGACTGTTGTCCTCATCTTTGTTGTTGTTATCACAGGAGTTGTCCAGAATGAGTAGGATGGAGTTTATTATTCCAATGTCTGATTTCAAATTCA
Organism: Acanthosepion pharaonis; assembly: GCA_903632075.3. Taxonomy (NCBI): domain Eukaryota; kingdom Metazoa; phylum Mollusca; class Cephalopoda; order Sepiida; family Sepiidae; genus Acanthosepion; species Acanthosepion pharaonis. Next base: position 27,960 of record CAHIKZ030001168.1, read on the forward strand.
GTCAAATTGTCTGTGCATGTGCAGACATAGTGTCACAAGGACATACGAGTCACTCCTGCATAGTATAGGCATACACACATACATTATATTAATGTGTATTTGGGCAACAAACTTTTAAAAATCTTTCATTAAATATGGCAGAAATGAAAGATTTAATTCATTTTTTATTTATTTTTTCCAGCATCCTTTTGTTTTTCCATTTTGTAAGAGTAATAGAGTACAGAAAATTTACATAATTTTCATTGTGCCAAATGCTTTTGGCCACTTCTTCAGCCATTTTCAAGAAGGATTTGTTTTTGGTGTTGTTAGTTTTTCCTTGATTCTGACTGTTGTATTTCGTTTTTTTGTTGTTTTGAATATGAGCGTTTATTACAAGCCTTCGCATGCTGAATGCAGCTGGAGTTCACCTGAGCATTTTCCTATTTTTAAGTAACTTTTAACACTCCATTTCCACTGTTAAATAAGGTGAGGTCAATAGTAGGAGGGAGGTGTTTAATATACAGGGCCTCTAATAGTAACATTATTTCAGTAATGTGATTTATATAGAATTTTTGTGTTTTTGACTAGAATTTTTCTTTCAGTCTATTGTAAATTGTGGGTTGATAGATATTTTGATCTGATAAGTGACATGTGAGGTATCTACTCCTTATTTTATGTGTGTATATTTATGGCATTTTGTAGGGTATTGCACAGTTATATTTCTGAGATGGGTACAGCTTTAGAGAGAGAAAGAAATTGATAAAGAAATAATTATTTACAGCAGTTATTCCCTTGCGGCTTTCATCCAGGTGGGTCCAAGTAACCTCCAGGGAATTTTGAACTGAATCCTTTATTTAATCTCGGGGGGGGGGGGGCAGAGTTTAAATAAACATATCCTGACATGGACAGTGGAAAGGGAACCATCTACCACCGTAGATGAAATAAAGGGTTCAGTTCGAAATTCCCTGTAGGTTACCTGAATCGATATACATCTGATGAAGGCCAGAGGTCACAATGGTTAAAATCTTGTGATAAAGAGTAGAGTACAGGACTTTTTCAAAGTCACAGTTAAACATGCATACTAGAACAACAGGAAAGAATAACAAAATGTTTATATTATGATAAATAGGTAACACTGAAAAGTAGATAAACTGACAAAAGAAGAAAACAGCTTAAATTTGCAGTTTCTCTCTTATCAGAGATCAAATAAGGACAAGAAACATGCACAATGACTAAAATCATTAACACTAGAGACAGGATGTTTTTTTTGGTTAACAGCATATCAACTCTTTATGGGTCATTTAATGCCAAAATTTTATTTCCTTGTGAGCTTTCGTAATTCTAATTGTTTTTTTTCTATTTGATCATATGTGCTATGACCCTGGGTCAGGGTGGACCTGGGGATAACTGTAATTACAAAGAGGTTCCATGCTCCTGAAAGCCTCCCAATTAAAAGCCTTGCCACTGGATGTAGCTTATCGCCATAACCAAGACAAAGGATGTTATGTAATAAATATATAAACATTAAAGGTTGGGGGAGGGAACTTGATATAAATTGACTATAAAACCATAAGGTGAAAATCAGAGTACGTCTTCCTCTGTACCCAGAATCTGTTTTGGTTACAGATCAGGCATATTGATAGCTATTTAATAAATGCTCATCTATCACTGACCCAGATGTTAATCCTTGCTTCTATCCTCAGTACCACACTGACATTTAAAATGATAAATTGTGGGAATAATATAGTGGGGGAGGTAGAACGTAGTTCAGACTAATCTTAACATTGGTCAGACAGTAAAGATAATACATGGATTGGTAGAGAGGTAACACTTTATGGTTTAAGAATTTAAGAGTCAATTAAGGTGGAATATAGAATGCCAAATCTTGAGGTGTGAGTCCCAATTTCAAATTTGATAGGAACATGAAGAATGAATCTGTGAACCCATGCAAGGCAGCAAAGCCACTAAGATGCAAGGGGTTACAGGGTGTGGAAAAATTAAGAACAGAAACATTAATAATGAACGGAAAGAGAAAAGAGTAATCAGGACAGTTAATTGCATTTAATTTTTTGTAGGTTAAAGTTGACTGGAAAGCATGAAGCTGGAAAAGAGTTTAACAAGCGAAAAGTGCGAGAAAAGAAACTGTTAGCATATAATTTATGGTTATGTTTAGCCAGTTTAATTTATGGTTATGTTTTACCCCTGTAAATTGATGACATCTTGACATGTCTAGAATTGCACTTAAATTTAAAAAGTCTGGGTACCCTATTGAAGAGATCATCTAAACAACTGTCATGAAAGTATTTATAAAAAAAACAAAAAATTACCGAGAGGCAACCTTACGACAATGGGAAAGTGACTGAAGCCAAGCTGCAAAATCAGGACAAGTCATTTTGCTAATTCTTCTTTCAATTTTATCAAGGAGCTAACGATAAATATTTTGCTTTCAGTAAATTATGAAATCCCTACTAGACTCTAGCTCTTTTTTTAAAGAGATATTTCAAATTAATGAGATTAAAGACTTACGACTAAAAGGAGTAAAACAATCAAAGTAAACTGAGAGATGGCAATGATAAACCTGGTGTATTTGCCAAACCAATACAGGGTGTCCATAAAGTTTGTGTGCACTTAAAACTAGTTACATTTATAACATTTATAACATTTTTTACAGATTATTCCTATCGCAAATACAAATAAAGTTATAAATCCTTTAAAGTGCACACAAACTTTATGGACACCCTGTATTGGTTTGGCAAATACACCAAGTTTATCATTGCCATCTCTCAGTTTACTTTGATTGTTTTACTCCTTTTGCCAACTGATTTACAGTAATGCCTGAAATCACATTAGTTATTTTAGCTATACTTAAAACTAGGTACATTTATAACATTTTTACAGATAATGCCTATGAAATCAAATAAAGTTTATTTTGCACACAAACTTTATGGAAACTGTATTGGTTTGGCAAATACACCAAGTTTATATTGCCATTTCAGTTTATTTTGATTGTTTTTTTTTGCCAACTGAGATTAATGCCTGAAATCACATCGCAAATATACTTAAAAAGGTAAATTTTAACATTTAAATTTTTTACAGATTATAGCTAAAATACAAATAAAGTTATAAATTTAAAGTATAAAATAACTAATGTGATTTCAATGTAAATCAGTTGGCAAATGTTTTCCATGAACTGCAAAATTGTATTACCCTTTGTATTGCTAATGATGGAGGACATGTGGAAACTTAAATAAAATTTCAATAAAACCTTAAAAATATAGATTTACTTCTTTCTAATCCTTTTTACAAATTATTTCTATCACAAATACAAATAAAGTTAAAACTTTTTTTAAAGTGCACACGAACTTTATGGACACCATGTATATCATTTTTCTTATATAAAATATAGTCCTTCAATTATCAATGTCTTCATTAATTCTTCATTTTGATCTCCACAGACCGAAAATGGCTACAGATGGAGAGGAATATTAAGAATCAATCTTGTCAAAATAATTCAAGCATTTTTCAGAATTCATTTTTGTCTTTCAAGATCTTATTTTCCAATATTTACTAAGTTTAAATGTAGTACAACATAGTAGGCTCACAATGGGGCCATTTTTGAAAAATCATTTCATCCCAAGCAAGGCTATAAATCCATTAAAATACAAGAGGTTACTTAGTGACAGGGAATATGAGAAAAAAGAAAACTATTACTGAGAACAATTAAAGAACAGCTCTCAACTTGACATCTATGCTGATGACAACCGTTTACACATGTTTTGAAAGTAAATCCGATCAGCTCAATAAAGTTAAACTGACAGATGATGTAAAAAATGACTAACAGTCTGTCCTTAATTAAAAAAAAAGAATAGATTTTTAATTTTAATACTGCCCAAACCAAACTGCTCTCTATTAATCATCTGAGAGACGCCTCTGCCTTCCATCAGTATATGACTGATGCTAACCTCCAGAATGACTCGTTACACCTTTTTGGGCTAACATTCTCTGCTGGCATGAAGTGGAATGACTATATTGAATACATTGCTAGGTCAGCTGCTAAGAAAATTGGTTCAGTGTCATGACAAACAATTTTTCTCACTAGAATCTATCCTACATATCTATAAGTTTACCATTTGTCCAAGCTTAGAATATTACTGCACATATGGTCTAGTGCTCCTGCAATATATTTAGAGATTCTTGATAAAATCCAAAGAAGAATCAGCAATATTATTGGTCCCGATCTAGCATCTTGGCTTCAGTGACTTTCCCATCAGCATAAAGTTGCCTCCTTTTGCCTTTTCTCTAAATACTTTCATGGTAATTGTTCAGATGAGCTCTTCCCCACAGTACGTAGACTATGAATTTAAGCGCAGTACTAAATTGACATCAAGGTCTCATCAATTTAGTTTGATGTAACTGTAAGTTCTATGCTAACAGTTTCTTTTTTTCGCACTTCTCGGTTGTGGAACTGTCTTCTGGCGGCATGCTTTCCAGCCAACTTTGATCTTCAGAAATTTAAATGCAATGTCAATCGTTATCTACAGTCTTCCTGTTTACTCTTGTATTGCTCGTGTTCCTTAGTAATGTTTCTCTTTTCTAATTCTTCCACACCCAATAAACCCTTTGTGTCTTAGTGGCTTTACTGCTTTGTTTGAGATAAATATAATATAAATATTTTTATTAAAAGAAAAACAAATAGTCACTTGCATGTATGTATGGATGATATCACTTAGAGGATACATCTCATTTTGAATGCGAAATATAGTGTTCAAAAAATGTGATGATGAAGCCAACAGAATCTTGTCTACTCGACTGATAATACTTGATTCTTGACATGACTGAGATGATTAGAAGTTCTCTAAGAAAATCAAATGAAAAACATGAACTTTGAACTGCTGATCCCAATTTTGATTTATATGCACAACTTAATTGAAAATTAGAAAAATAGAAAAAAAAAATGAAATAGGCAGACATTGTGAGCTGAATTACAATTGTTATACATAAACAGACACTATATAAAAAAAAAAAAACACTAGAATTCACACACACAGACTAATGCCACAGAATACGAAATACCTGATCAATAAAAACAGCAAAGAAACCAAATTACTGAAAAATTCTCCACATGTTCCCTCATTACTTTAACCAAAATGTCTCTGATGAAACAGCAATAAATTTAACCAAATCTGATAAATTTATAAACATTTTCCTATTTATATACACACAAACGAGTTTCAGGCTATTATCTTTGTATTTTCTAATGCTCAATTAGGGTCCATTTAAACAGGCACGAAAATCTACCAAACCTCATCCGTAACATACTTGTAGGAAATACAAATATAATGGCCTCATCCACATGTAGAAAAAACTAAAAATAATGGAAGTACTGATGATAAAAAAGAAAAAGTCAACATACAATAACATCGACTATGAAGACAGTTACAATGTGCTGTGTTTAGAAAATAAAACATTCCTATAACTCTAGATACATGCATAAAAAAATCCATACATTTAGTTAAAAATAAAAATCATCCTCGATAATTGCTAAAAGAATAGCTGAAAGCACTTGATATTTGGACAATTTTTACACTTTATGTCCAGAAAAAAAAACACTTATATGAACACAAGAAAAATTAAATAAAAAGCTTAATCACAATACTTTCTCAGCTGTCTTTAATAAAACTTGTATAAAACAGGGATTGCTGCCCAAATACAAAATTATATTGTATTGTTATATAAGGGTAAAGTGTCACTGCCGACACTGGAGTTTGAACACAGATCACCAGAGAGCAAACACAGGCAATCCCATTTTGAATAAGCAGATCATGTGATCATAAAGGAAATGTATATATGGGAATTAGGATAGAGTCTAAGTGATCACTATATAGATTACTATTCAGATCACTATTCGGTGGTTACTATTTCAGTGTGTATTATCAAACATACTATTAGTGTGAGTGTTATTCGAAGGCATCTGAATGTATTGTTCAATGGCCTTACTATAGTTGTATCTGCGATTGCAAAGTCTCTACTACAATGAGCATTATGAAAGTGACAAGTATTCATTGACATTACAAAAGTGGCAAACAAATGTATGTTGACATCACAATATATATATATATATATATAAAACACGGATTAATAAAACAGTGGATTTTATATATATATATATATATATATATATATATATAGCACACAGATTAATAAAACAGTGGAATGTTTATATATATATATATATATATATATATATATATAGCACACAGATTAATAAAACAGTGGAATATATATATATATATATATATAATATATATATATATATATATACACAGATTAATAAAACAGTGGAATGTTTATATATATATATATATATATATATATATATATATATATATATATAGCACACAGATTAATAAAACAGTGGAAATGTTTATATATATATATATATATATATATATATATATATACACAGATTAATAAAACAGTGGAAATTTTTATATATATATATATATATATATATATATATATAGCACACAGATTAATAAAACAGTGGAATGTTTATATATATATATATATACACACACACACCATATGTACTCATGTAATGTGTGATCTTGCATATCATGCGACCCCCAAAAATGACTTTATCATGTATTATGAGAGTTCGTTTTGGAGAGACCAATTTGCAATAGACTGACCTCTTTTCCTCTATCTCTTTAAACCATGTTCTAGTTAAATAAGTTAAAAAAGTAAAAGAGAATTCTAGAAGCATTGTTAGTAACGCTATATTCAATGCGTAAATGCATACAGCCATAAACAACAGAACAAGAAACATCTGAACATCTTATAAACGTAAACAATGGCAAAGATGCATATTCACTATGTATGTATTTTATAATACAATACTAATACTGTTGCCATATATGGTCTGGTGGCCCCAAGGTCAAGGTTCTTGACAAAATCCAAAGACGGATATGCAATGTGATCAGTCCTGACATGGGGTCTCGACTCCAGTCACTTTCTCACCAACGTAATGTAGCTTCCCTCTGTCTTTTTTATACATATTTTCATGGCGTCTGCTCTGACAAGCTATTTTCATGGGTGCCCCAACTGCATGAATTTAAGTATATTACTTGGTAGGCATCTCGGTTCCCCCCTTTTACTGTTGAAACAGTTAAATGTAACTGCCTCTCCTACTTCAACAGCGTCTTCTCTCACACTTCCCAACAGCGGAACTCCCTTCCGCTTACTTGGTTCCCTGACTGCTATAATCTTCAAAAATTTAAATGTAATGTCCATCGACATCTTCTGATGCCTTGATCCACATTCTTCTTTTTATCCTTTCCTCAGGCCCCTATACCCAGTCTTTTCCCTTACTTTTACTCTCTGTAGTCCCTTGTGTACTAGTGGCACACCCTCCTTGCTTGGGGTGAAATTGTTTTAAAAACAAAAAAAAAAATATTTTTTACACATCTACAAGTCTAGCATTCGTCCATGCTGAGAATAATCCAGGAAGGTGAGTTTGTTGAAGAGTTAAAGGGAAATAGCTGAGATGTGAAGAAGAGGCATGGCATGTGGAACTAGAACAATCTACCCTGATGTATGAAATAAAGGATTTAGTTTGAAATTCCAATCTCCTGAAGAAGGTTGGAGCATAAAACAGCTAAAATGTTGTGAACATGACAATAAAGAAGAGTAACACAGTCTGTACAATGTGTGTGTATATATATATATATATATAGGTAAAAATGGGAAAGTGATAAAAAGGTCTGTACAAAAAACTTGCTGCACAGAAAAAATAATAAAATTTGTAAAAACACCTAATGTTTTTATATATTTATACGACAGGTATGTTTACAGAAAATCATTAAAATTGCCACTTAAGTCAGAAATAAAAGAAAACTTTTTTAAAAAATAAAAGCAAAACAAGTTAAGGTTTTGTTTTCTGATCATGAGACCAAGGTTTGAATTTTACCATGCTATTTTTAGAGAGGACATGTGTTAATGTTTACAGTAATAAGAAATAATGACAGATTAAAAATTATTTTAAAAAATTACTGTTTATGCTTCAGGTACAAAATTATAGCAAACAGATACAGGTACGCAGTAGACCCAACAAGAAAATGTGCTTTCATTGAAACCTTGCTCTCTCTCAGGCTAGCTCTGTGGCTGAGCTCGTAGAGTCACACTTTGGCTAAAATGTCGTTTCCCTGATGAAAGCTTGATTTCTGGCCGAGGCGAAAGCTTGATTTCTGGCCGAGGCAAAAATTATCAATTTCACTGTTCAATAAAATGAAAAAACCAGGAAAAGTAGTCCAAGCATGTGTACCCAGTAAAAATCACGTTTATAGTAAGATATATATAATCATAATATATATATATATATATATATATATATGAGATGATACATATATACATATATATGGGACGAAATATATATATATATATACACACACACATATATATATATATATATATATATGAAATGCATATGTATATAAATATATATACATGCAATTTTTCATGTTATTTATATATCACATATATGCAGTACTTATTGGAGAGAGCTCAATATCAGTGATAGAGCTAATATATTTATTTGGATTGATGTGAGTGTCAAACAAACTCACATCAATCCAACTATATATATATATATATATATATATATATGATTGATACTAATAGTAATTCTAGTTTGGTAAAAAAACTCAACTTGTAGATATGTCAAAGCAAATCGGTAGCTGAGGAGACAAAGAAACAAAGAAGTAAAAACATTTGAACAGTGTGAAATAAATTGACCAGTCCCTTTAGTCTTTCGACCCAAGAATGAGTGAAATATTTTGTATATATATATATATATATATATATATATATATATTATACAAATGAATGATATAACAATATATAATTTGATATAACAACAAGCAGTATTTAGAAAAATATGACAAGCTGGACAATTTCTTGTGATGGTTTTCAGTTTTAAGTTGAAACTTTCTTGTTTTGAAGAAGTCTGAACAAGAAAGTTTGCTTTAAAGACAAATATAACCATGTTTGATCATGAGGTTCTTCATAGCTGAATGGTCAAAGCATATTGAATGATTTCTCCTGCTAATGGGGATATAGGTTTGAATCCTGCCAGCTGGCACCTATTCTTTAATAATATTTCTCAAATGTTCAGGCTCATAGACAAAAATAATATATTGTTTAAAATAAACAGGGTGTCTACTCAAATATGGGTATCCACCAAAAATAATATTTCAAGTAATGGAAATATATATGTATAGATATTATAAAAAGTTTATTCTAGATATTTTGTAAGTAGAACTCACTAGAATGATTTTCTATGTGTCTTTTCTAGGCTCACAGCTGCAACAAGAGACAATAATTGAACGAAAGAAATAGAATCCAATTAAAATATCAGAGCAGCCAATAAAATAATGTTAGCTATTGAATATGTTTTCTGAAAAGACAGAAGACAATGGTTGGTGATTGAGTTTGAAATTTCAAAAAAAAAAAAAAGGATTATTTGAGTTTGCCTTTCTTACAGATTTATCTAAAAGCCATAGAAGTATGCAAAATTAACATGTCTTCATATAATCTAAGAACAGGCTTCCTAATCTTATATGTGACCATTGATCAGAATGTCCATACCCTGAATTTTGATTTGAAGATTTTCTTGCATAATGTTCGATTGATATGACTAATGCACAACAATTGCATTAAGTGCATTATCAAGGAAGGTTATACCCAAAATAAATATGTCTTCATTCAGCTGCTTAAGTATGTAACTGAGCTTTGCTTTAATGTGGTTTAGGATACTCTTCTCTTATGTGTTGTGTCCCTTCAGGATGTAAGCAATCATGGCTCTCCACTTCCTCCATCCCTCATTGTTCTCAATATGTTTTGTCCTTTTGATACTTCTCCCAGTCCCTGTTCTGTCATCCACTTGCTTAAGTCCACTCTGTATGTCACGCATTGCTTTCCCTTGTCTCTCTTTCCTTCTATTCACCCTGTGAGTATCAGATTCTCTAAGTCTTTCTTTCTCATTACATGTCCCAGAAATTTCAGCTGCCTCTTCCTGATGTTAAGTATAAGCTTCCTCCTTGTTTGCATCCTCTCCAAAACCTCATTTTTCCTCATAGGTTTGGTCCATGGTATCCTCAACGTCCTTCTATATGACCATACCTCGGTTTTCTCGAGTCTCTTCTTCATCTTTGAGGAGACAGGCCAACATTTGCTGCCATAAAGGAGGACAGATATCAACTAGCAGCTCAGTACTCTTGTCTTTATTACCAAAGAAATCCTCCTGTCTCGTAATACTCTGCCAAGATTTTGGAATGCATTTTTGGCCATCCCAATATGTCTTCGGATCTCATAGTTGCACTTAACGTCTTCTGTCAGAACACTTACCAGATATTTAAATTTCTGCATCTGCTTGATTCATAGTGTTCCCAAACTGTAAATCACATTTCAGCCTCATCTTTTTGTTGATGAATATGCATTTTGTCTTGTAGTTTATACTTGGTCCCACCTTCTAGCTCTCCTTTGCTACCTTCTGTAGGAGGTTTTGGAATTTCCTTTCCATGTCTGCAATCAGCACTGTGTCATATGCATATCTGATGTTGTTAAGATTCTGACTGCCAATGACGAATCCTGGTAGGATTTCCAGTTCTCTCAGAATTGCCTCGCTGCATAGGCTGAATGTCTGGTGAGAAGACACACCCTTGCCTTATGCCTCCTTTCTATTTTTGCTGCTGAACTCATTTTCTATCTGTATGCAAGCCGTTTGCTGCCAGTATGGGTTCTTGACTATTCTAATATTCCCAGATATATCAAGGATGCTGTGCAGTTCCAACAGATCATTGTGGCGTACTTTGTCAAACGCCTTTGCGTAGTCTATAAAACATAGGTGCACATCCTTCTGCCTTTGTATTGCTCTTTCTGATAACATTCTTAGCATGAATATCATGTTTCTTGTTCCAATGTCTTTAACAAACCCACATTGTTTTCGTCATATCTCTGGCCTGATTCTGCTGCACACTTTATTCATCAGGATAAAGATGAGTTTTGCTATGTGGCTCATGAGGCTGTTTTTGTTCGATGCATTTGACATTCATTTGTGCCTGGTTTTGTAGGCAGTGCTATGAAAATAAATCTGCTGAGATCTTCCCATATATCACCAATGTTGCAGATTTCATTTATTATTTCTGTAATCTTGTCTATGCCAAAATCATCTGTCAGTTGTTTTCATGATATAAGGAAAGGAATAGAGTTCCCATTCCAGTCAGGAGGTACATCTCCTTCAGCAGACCTTCATTTTTAAGCGAGTTGAAATTAATTTCACTGTTTGAAATAACTGGGATATCTACTCAAACACATGTATCCACTAAAAATACTTATGTACAGAACCACACACATCATTTTATATATCATGTGTATTTAGGTAGTATTTTTTCATTGATACATGTTTCATTAAATAATACAGACAAGTTTTGTCTATTTATTTTATGTAAATTCTTTTCATATCATCTGATAAGCTTAATAATGTTATCATTAAAAGATGAAAGAAAATCACCATATTGATACATATTTTTTAATCCTATCTAAGCTTTCAGCTTACCTAAGCCATTATCAAAAATGACAATTACATTACAATATATTAAACAATACACGAACAAAACAATAACGATAGTCTGTTTTTGTTTGCATGAAAGATTTCCAAGCAACAACAAACTCATGCATATGAGATGCTGGAAGCGAAAATTACACCACAGTTCATGACATTACACATGACTACGCGAGAGTGAAAACAAGAAGTATTAAGTATGGGAAGCCGTTGGTACAAACCAATGGCTTCTGTTATTAATTATAGGCATTTAAGTATATTTGTGAAGATTTCGTAGTTTATTTTGTTCAGGTTAGGTTTTAACTGTTTTATGTATATAGCTTCAAAAATTTTTAGTTTTTGTTTATTGTTTTCATGTTTAAGTATAGTTGTGTTTGCAACGTGGATTTTCCGGAATTGTGTACGCAGCCAGGCATGTTGTTTTAAATGCCTTGAATAATTTTATGATAATAGATTACAATAAAAACATTTTTACATCGCTACACAAAAACTTTAATGTTTTGGAACTTTAATGGTTCCTCATCAGGTGATGATAGATAACATAATACAAATGATTTATTGGGGAAATTTGAAAGCAAATTATTACCTATTTTGAAAGGTAAAAACGGGGAGGAACCTAATGTCAGAATTAAAACATACTTGTGGGTATGTCTGGATTAACCAATTAAAAGTCAGATCTATGCTATATTGTAATCTCTTATAATAAAAATATTTTAATAATATTATATTTTGTACTACATTTGTATTGAGCACGTTTTAAAAAGTAAATGCTAGGAACAGTGGATTCTAACTCCATCTGTTCTTTCTCTTTCTTAAGAGGAATATATATTTTTTCAAACAGGTATGGTTAAATAATTTAGACATACTAAGTTTATTTTAATCCTTTTAAGGCCACAAATCAATTTCTTCATAGCTGTAGAAAATGGATGAAGAAAAATACCAAAATTTTCTTTAAAATAACTTATTTTCTCAAGTTCTTTCAGTTTTATCTGAGACTATTTTCAGAGGGTTAAATTGTCTGTGTATGGGCACACATATTTCTGTAAATTCAAATATATATATATATATATATATATATATATATATATATATATATATATATATAATATATATATATATATAAATAAATTTCTGTACACACACACACACTCATACTATAGACCATTAATTTTAGGCCACCACATATATACATGAAAAATACCTAAATTTTCCAGACAATTCAAAAGCATGTTGTATTTATCTCTAGAAGGATATGGCAAAAGAATCAAGTAATGAAAACACAACCAAATTTAATCAAAGAGTGTATTAAAATGTCAACCTTTAAATAATCTCAACTTAAATGTACTAGATCTTGGATTTTCTTTCAAACTATTCAATCTTTGATGCCAAGGTAAGTAGATTGAAGCAGTTAAAATGCTTATAATCAAATACCAATCAGTTTAGGTAACATTTTCTACACAGTGCAAACATGAAAGGCAGGATATCATGTTGTCATAAATAAGTAATTCCAAGAAAATAAGGGACATAAACTATGAAATATGCAAAGATATGAAATTCAGTCACCAAACAACATTAAATGCAATCTTGACATTATTTTAAATGGCAAAGAAAATTATTAAATATAATTCATTTAAATATTTTTGAAAATTATTCGTTTCAAACCATCATTATTCTTTTACTATAAATGTAATTTTTAGTGGGTACACATGTTTGTGTTAACATCTCCTTTAATTTTAAAAAGTGAAATTCCTTACTAACAAAAAATATACATGCTAACAGGAATCAAAGCTGTATTACCTGCTTTTCCCATTTGCTCCATTAGTCAAAGTGTGCTCTACCAATTAGGCTATGGAGGCAAAAATCAGTTACTTAATTTAGCAATGGGAGGGTGCACTTTGGCTAAAGGTGTAGTCCCCCAGATAGTAAAAGGCAATACAGGTTTGATTCTTCTTGGGAGGTATATTTTTTGTTTGTAAGGACATTTTTTTTTTTTTATTTCTATGCTAGTTGACATTAATTCCATGTCAACTGAAATACATGTAATCCCCACACAAAACGTAATGAGAGATACCTGTACACATAGACACACACACACTATATATATATATATATATATATATATATATATATATATGTTCTGGTTGTCTGATGATCACAGTAGCAAGAAACACTAGTAGCAATTTCATTTTTTTTTTTCTTTCTCTTTCTTCTTTTTTTTCCCAAGTGGTGTTGCTAATTTGCTTGCTCTCTCTTTGTCATTTGGATTTTCAGTTCATGTTTTCTTTTCTTGTTGGTTTTTCTTCTGGTTTCCTTCTTTTATAGGTTCTTGTGTTTTCTTTTCTTTTCTTGAGTTGTTTGAGTTACAATTGCAGTTTTAACCAATACTTTGGTTTGAGATTATATACTAGCTGTGATGGGTAAATTCTATATTTTTAATTTCATTCTATATTTTTAATTTCATGCAAGCATGTTGTTTTTGTCAAATGCACAGTATAGTTGGGTCAGTTGGGCACCATCTATGAGAAAAAGAGCATCATGTTGTGATTCACTCTGCCATAAATTTGGAAACAGCATGCTCTACTGCTTGGAATTTGCACCGGAAGCTCCAATGCAGATATTCTTGAGTGTTTGGGTGTCAATCCGAGGACAGTGCAGAGGATTTAGAAAAAGTTGTAGGAATCTAATAGTGATTATGAAAATATAACAACTCAGATAGCACAATCTGATTATTGTGATAAGAAAAAACTACCAAATTTTTTTGGTGAGGGCATCAGATTCAACGTACAGGCTTACATCAAGAGCCTTGAGGAGATACTGTTGTCCTGGGGCAAGAGGGTGGCTGCTGGAAGACTGTATGTCTGACAACAGGTTTTGAACCAAGCCACACAATCAAGGGAACCAGTCATGACTGTCAGACAATTTCTGTGACCACATCAACTGTTACATCAGGGCACCTAACTCCTCAAACTACAACCCCCTTGATTATTGTGTGTGAGGTGTTGTTGCACGAGAGACCAACAAAACTTCTTATAACACCAAAGATACACTAAAGACAAGGATTATGTCAGCATTCACCAATTTAAACAAGGAGACTATCAAAAAGTTCTGCTGGAGGATTTGGAGTCGTCTGGGTTGAAGTCAATAGCAATTTTATTGAATATATTTACTTCTTAGCATTTTAGGACATTTTTGTGTAATTTTGGTAAATATATCTGTTAAAATGAGATGTCGATGTTATTTTCATTTTGCATAATTTAGATGACAATTTGTGTGTGTGTGTGTGTGTGTGTGTGTGTGTGTGTGTATATATATATATATATATATATATATATATATATATATATATATATATAATACATAAAAGGTTAATGGTCAGAGTTGAATTGGACCAGGAAATAGCCGTATTAAAAAGTGTGAAAAAATAAGAAGTAAAATGTAGAGCTTTTACCTTTAAAAATTAGGAGATCTGTTGATTCCACTGTCTTGGTTTCAAACTTACATTACCCTCAGACGATTTTTATCAATTAACCTCCTAACACTTTATTTAAAAAACAAAAAGAAATCCGAAAAACAATGAATGCGATATTATTTTTTAAAATAAATAAATAAATGTACGGCATTGGATGTGATAAAAAGGGCAGAGGAGTATATGAAGAAGGAAAGTAGAAGAAGAAGGTGGAGGAGGAGGAGGAGAAAAGCAAGGGTATTATAAATGTATTGGTGGGTACTTAATTGAAATGTACATACTTTTTTAACCAGCCTCATATAAGCTTAAGAGGAATGGTTTCTGCATGTATGCAATGACTCATGACTTCGGTTCTCTGGAAAAGTTTCTTGAGATACACAAATGTCATAATTGCTAATTTTTCCTGTGGGCAGAGATTGCAAATGTTATTGCGGTGGTTACAAGGCTTTGCCTTTTTAAAAAATTTTCCAGCTTACAATCAGATCCCTGATCTTTTTTTTTTAATTTCCACACATGGTTAACTGGTTTTGTAGAGCACCTAAGGCTTATTAGTTTGAATGACAACCTATAATTGTACCATTTACATTTGAAAGTACCTTCAATACATCTTATGTACATTTTATTCTGACCATTAATATCTGTTACTTCTGTTTTATAGATTATTGCCTTGGTTTTAGAAGCTTCATTTAATGGACATCTATTTTTATTTCTACAATTGCATAAATTACTAGTGTACAAAACATAACGACCTGTGTCAATTGCTTGTATATTTATATGCATATAAAAGGGATAGTCCTGTCCAGCCCCAAAACCCCAGTTATTATATGAAATGGTATTTTAAGTATATTTCAATACAAAGAGCATATTTTACTGTGCATTAGTTTAGAAATTTCTTGCTTTTTGTCGATTTGTTATTGTTTCTAAATTACTAGTGCAGCATTAGCTTAATTTAACTGTGTTTTTGTTAAATATCTTATGTAATTCTGAATTTTTGGGGAAGTGTTTATTAAGTAACTTGAAAAATAATTTCCCTATTTTACATTTTATCTTTAAGTTAAAAGGCAGTTAAACCAAATGATTTTTTTTCCACAAATTGTTCATCATATATTGTTTAATTTGAAGTTTAAATTTTAGTTTGGTTTTTTTGACCCTCTACCTTCAAGTTCACCGATTGTTTCTTTTTATTCACAAAAATTATTTTACAAGAAGAGTTTCTGGATAACGTAGACCCTATTCCTTTTGAGATATGCTATATTATGTTTACAGGGTGGTTAGATCTAATATTCATATATTTTAATTTTGCATTGGGTTTCATGTATGGGGAGACACTGCCAGCTAGAACCAGAGATCTGAAGTCATGAGCCATTGCATACATACAAAAAATTCCACTTAAGTAAAGTCAGTTCAAGTGCCTCTTTGGATGAATAGTTAACTGAATATCAAAGGCAACCAATGCCTTTGGGGAGCTTAAGCATCACCTATGGGATGTTCATGGGATTTCACTGAAAACGAAAATCAGTGTCTATCAAGCAGTCATTCTCACCACACTTCTTTATGGGTCAGAATCATGGACCCCATATAGGATGCACATCACTGAACTTGATTCTTTTCATAAACAATGTCTCCACTCAATATATGGTTATACAGAGTAGGACAAAATCTCTAACCCCAATCTTTCCATCAAATATGGCGTTGGTCAAATTAAATCCTTTCTAATATAATCACAGTTCAGATGGGCTGCTCATGTCATCAGAATGAGTGATGATCATATGCCTAAAATCCTCATGTATAGCCAACTTTTTCATGGTGAGCGTAATGTAGGCTGTCCATGGTTATGCTTCAAGTACAAACTTAAATACAATTTAAATGCTGCAAACATCTCTATAGAGGAGTTCGAACTTGCTGTTGAAAACCAAGCAAACTGGAGAAATACCTGTTACTGAGGTATAACTAACTTTGAAAAGAACTGTCCCAACCTTCCAAGAGAATTAAGAATTAACACCAAATCTCGGGCTAATACATCAATCCATATGGCAGTCAACCCTTCAGTATGCCCTTCATGTGGATTTGTTTGCAAATCCCGTGCAGGATTGTGGTCTCATATGAAACAAACATACAAACTGAACTGAAAGACACTTATATGTCAAAAATGACAGAAGAGTCCCTTATCATCATTATATATATATATATATATATATATATATATATATTTACCGGTCTGAATGTCCGAGAAATTTTCATAGAAAATATTCGTCCTTTGACAGGATTCGAACCTGCATCCTATAATGAACCGTCATTTACACTGGCGTTGCCTTAACCGACTTGGCCACAAAGGAGCGTTCGTAGGCAAGGTCGAATTTACTGCTTATAAACTTCAATCTTCCATGAATCTCGTACATTCATAACTGCTCATGTCGTATCAAATGATGTCATATATTAAGAAATGGACAAAGTCCGACAATTTATTTATTAAAGACATTTTTATGTTTAACGGTTTTTTATAGATACAAATATTTTAAATGCTCTGTTTATATATATATATATATATATATATATATATATATATATATATATATATATATATGCACATTTGTGAAAATGTGTATTTTTTCTAAGCATACATGAACACACACACCTACATGTATAATGTACAAGCAAATGCTTGAGAAATTCAAGCAGCCTAATCAATCAATCTGCCCAGTTGCTCATCATTTCCTGCATTTCTCTTGAAATCATTCTATCAGAAAGAAGGAAAAAAAAAAGAAAAACTCATTTTCTATCTATTTTGTTCATTGAAAAAACCATTTCATGCTTGAGCTTTCTCAAACTTTTCATTAGATCAGGTTGGTTGATTTTGTACGATACGTCAGCCCTTGTTGGGTTATTTAATGTCAAATTTCGTATAGAGGGAGGGGAGCCCTCCATGGGTGATAGAAAGCACCACCCAGTAGAAATGGTCAAACAGACTAGTTCACTGAACATTACCCGACACCGAGGCACCTGTTTAGTGAGGTGAGGTGAGTTGGTTTCATGGTACGTCAACCCATGTTGGATTATTTCAAGGTGAATTTTGTGTGGATCACCCAGTGAGGATTGAGCACACTACTTGGTAATAATAGTTGACCAGATTAGCCTTGTTAACCATTACCCAACACTGAAGAGTGCTATTTACTCAGCATAGCTTTGTTTAAAACAGGGCACCTAGTGAGGATCACACCCATGACTCATTAGTAATAGTCAACCAAACTGCCCTTGTTAAGCATTATCCCACTGCATTTGAGGGACACTGTATATATTTTTTCTACAAAACATAACGACCTGTGTCAGTTGCTTGTATATTTATATGTATATAAAAGGGATAGTCATGTCCAGTCCCAAAACCCCAGTTATTATATGAAATGGTATTTTAAGAGCACTTCTTATTTCTGTTTCTGTCACTTAGTGGGTGAGTATATATATATATATATATATATATATTAGTGCAATAGATGAATTGTCATTCCAATTACACAAAACTGAAAATAACAGACATTTCATTTTAACAGACATATTTACCAAAATTACACAAAAATATCTTGAGTAAATTTATTCAATAAAAACACTGTTGGCTTCAACCACAGCCTCCAGACAATTTCAGAATCTCTTGCAACTCTTTTGGACAGTCTCTTTGTTTAAGTTAGGGAATACTGCCATAATCCTTGTCTTTAGTTCATCTTTGGTGTAACAAAGAGTTTTGTCTCTTGCTCAACTGCAACCCATACATTGTAGAATATTGGTTAGCTTGCCAGTGGTCTGATACACAAGCAGGCAAGTGTTGCCAAATCTAAACTAACTTGAGTCATTCTATGGAGAAATATATGGGTGAATAAAGACCACTCATGCAAATGTATTGGGCAGGTCCATGAAATGGTGCTTTGTCAAAAAGACTTCCATGTGGATGCTTCTCCAATTATTTGAGTTTTAACCTTCAATTGCTCTTTGATTGATTTGTTCTTTTGCAGGATTATTTAAAGCCAGAAAATATTTTGGGATCATAAAATTTCTTTTGGAGATAGTAATAATAACTTACTGATAAAAGTGCTACTATTTAACCCATAGCTGGGAAGAAAAAAGGTGGATTTTTTACTTTTATCAAGGATATTCGCACAGAAGTGAATATAATGAATCTGACTGGTATTCGACCCTTTGATTTCCAATTCTGAGATGTTATCCATTACACCTTTTGCACATCCACACTTACCACACTTGACTAGTCCTGAGTATGATGATAAATTACATCTGGCAGCAAGGCCTTTGATCGGGAGATTGGAGGCTTTGAGGTGTGTGGAACCACCTCTTAATTGCTGCTGTTTTCAGATTCACCCTGACCAAGGGTGGTAGCACTTGTTAGGGTCCCAGCTACAGGCGAATAGTGAAGCCCCAAGAGAAAAAAAAGTATACAAATATAAAACTAGATTTTTAAAGTAAAAATACTAGCAATACATTTTTATACTAACATTACCAAATTATTTCAAAGCACTCAAGAAAATTATATTTCAGCATCAAATGGCCCATAAGGAGCTGATATGCTATTAAATCAATTAATCAATCAACAGCACCTAATATTCACAAACAGTCACCTATCTTAATCTCTTCAAGTCTAGGGTCAATAATTATCTCTCCCAAATATCCTCATAATCTTCACTTCCTAATCTACGTTCACATAAAAGATCTTTTTCTGTAACTGTTGCATCTCGTGTTTTCAAGATAACAGAGGGAAATAAATAAAGAAGACACTCGTAAGTAATGAAATAGAAAGTTTACTACATGAAAGTACATTTAGCAATTGACCAAATGCTAACTCTCCTCAACTTCACTTAACCCTGCTTATTTACATAAATGAACGATTCCATTCATTTATGTCCTATATGACAGTAACCCTCTAACTTGAGTGGCTACTGAGCCTTATACTAGGTGAACATTAGTATATGTAATTTGAAAAAATAGTCACATTCCGGATGCAGATCAGTGACTGACAACTTACAAAATGTCAAAAATATTTTAAAGTTACATATTAACATTTAATGTGCACATATGTTGATAAAATGTCATTCTATATAATTCATTGGTCAAATCGACTCCTCTGAAAAATGAATAAATTTTTTTGCATTAGAACAATCAAACCATATCATAGTTTTCCATGTTTGTTTGTATATTTCCTGTCCCAGTTGTAGTGAGAAGGGAGGTAAATGAACTTAAATTAGTAAATTTATGAGTGATTACTTCCCACAGTCATTTTAATAAACTATAAAAATAAAATATTTATCTGCATTTAGACAAAATTAGTTCCTGAGGAAAATGAATCATTTAATTAATCAGTTCCTTTAGTTCTACATTTATTCAAGTCTTTCATGTGAGGCAATGTTTCATGGTTAAAATAAACACTTAAATTTTTTAGCATGGAAATATATTGAGCAAAAAGCGATTTATTTAATATCAGGAGTAATCAATGAATCATAGATACCATTGTATGTTTAAATATATTGAATGAAACAGATTAATTAAACAGTTCATTGGCCTCCATTTTAGTTGTGAATTCTTTATCTCTGCCTTATTGAATCTCAATACACTGTTTGAAGGCTTTTTTTTCATTGTGTCTCACTATTAAAACTTTCTAACAATGGCTGCCATTGTTGATGGCACAGGTACACAACTTCAAAAATAATTCCAGTAATGTCCAATATCAGATGCTACAGTGTTATAGAGTAGTTTTACAGTGGAGGCTTGTATTTCACTAAGTCGGTCTTAAAAAGGTTCGACGTACAAAACGTTAGGAACTTGATATAATAGTTAATGACGCAGCAATCTAGTTGTGGTGGCTGATACTTTAATGTCTGACATCGACTGACTGACCAACTCACTGAGCGACCTCGCGACTGCTACTACTACTACTACTTATTATAGGTGGGAGAGTCTATTAACTATAGAATAGGTGTGTTCCAGTATAACATACAGGAACACTGACAGTCTGTTCATTGGGTTGTGCCCATATAGAATTTATATTTTTTCATACATATTTGTGAATTCTGAGTGTTGACTTTTGTAAAGATTTTGTGATAAGATTTTCTTATAGCTAAGTGTTTGTCAGCTTGCGTTTTTACAGAGTGGTGGAAGCTTTTAGCCACGTGTCTAGTACACACTAAGTCAAAAAAGCAGTTTCATTAATATATTACGCTTATACAGTTGTTTATTCAAATAAAACATGTTTTCTACTGTTTCCAATATCTAGATTTTAAAACAATGAAGAGTAGGGAACTTTTTAACAAATTTAACACATACTACATATATGTTAACTGTCTAGTAATCATTAGAGAGACTCTTTCTGCCTTTCATCAGTATGACTGATGCTAACCTCCAGAAGTTGTGACTCATTGCACCTTCTTAGGCTAACATTCTCAGCTGACAATAAGTGTAAAGTCTATATTGAATCCATTATTAGGATTACTGCTATATAGGGTCTGGTGCACCTGCTTTTTATATAGATATTCTTAATAAAATCCAAAGAAGAATCAGCAATATTATTAGTCCTGACCTGGTATCTCAGCTTCAGCCACTTTCCCACTGCTATAAAGTTGCTTCCCTGTGCCTCTTCCATAAATACTTCATGGTAATTTGCTCGGACGAGCTCTTTGTTATGATACATTGACTTTATGAATTTAAGTACCGTATGAGATTGCTAACAAGGTCCCATCAGTTCACAGTTGAATTGGATAGATGTAACCATAAGTTCTATGGTAAGAGTTTCTTTTCTCGCACTTTTTGCTTGTGAAAATCTCTTGAGGCTTCTTGCTTTCCGGACAAGTTTGATCTTCAAAAATTTAAATGCAATGTCATTTGTTATCTACTGTCTTCCTGATTACACTTCTGTTGCTCTTGCTTTGCAATACTACTTCTGTTTTCTAATTCTCTCACACAGAATAACCCCTTGTATCTTAGTGGCTTTACTGCATAACTTAGAATGAATATGATTAACACTTCCACTGCTACTCATTTGCCCAGTGCTGCCCCCCATCCGGTCAGCCATTTTTAAAGAAAATGCCAAATTTCAACCTACATATTTTATTACACAGAAAACTGGCACCAGTGTGTTTTACAGCCTTCCATTTTCATGGATATACCTGGGAATGACTTACGAGATCAGTCATGAGTATACATACGATATCTTTTGAAGCATTGTCCTTTGTGATTTTACGATAGATGGTGCAACGGGACACTCATAACAGCGGTATGCAAAAAAGGTAGGTTCCCATACTTAGCCAGCTGGAGCAAGATAAGAAAAATGAAGATGACCGTAGTTAGTAGTGGAAGTGTTAAAAATGTGTGTCTGTATGTGTGTGTATGTTAGGTACCACCAAAATGAATGTATTTTTTTCCAAAATGAAAAAAAATAAATAAAAAATAAAACAATGACACCCATTTTTAAAACAAATTCAAAATAATCAAGGAATTATGAGATTTAAATGAAAATTTGAGTACTCATTATTCAATGAATGAATTATATACTGAAAAGGTCATTTTGTTGGAAACTTTTCTGGAAAAATTTGAAGATCTGTTTAACCCCCACTTTTCAATTTGTACGTACTTTTTAATTTCAGGGTTGTTTGTGAAAATGTTTTTTTTTTACAGTTATGTAAAAAAAATCCCTGAAGATGTTATTTCAGTAAAAAAAAAATATGCCTTATTGTGTTATCATACTGAAAATTCATCCCAAAATTTTCCAAAAATAATTCAATATGACTGAAAAAATAATTTTTTGGAGTTGGTGCTTGCATAATTTAATAAAACATTTTCTTTCCGATTGGACATGGAAAAAAAAACAAAAAAACTTTACATTGAACATTTCGTTTAAAAATATGTACTTGTAATTTTTTGTGTTATTTTGAATTTCATCCTGTTCATAACAAGAGTTCTTTTTATGAAATAAAGATATGTTTGAAGAATCAGAAAATATATAAAGTTTAATATCTATTTCTTGATTATTGTATTGCTGGTGCTGGTATTTTTTAAAATTTTTCATTCACTTTTGAAGACAGGGGCAAAAGTAGAAAATTACTGTTGTTGACCTATGACATCACAGGTTACTGTGCGTAAACAAACATTATTTTTATTATGTTTTAAGCAAAAAGTAAGCATTACTTTCACAAAATAGAGTTTACTCTTAAATTCACAAATTTACTTTGAAACACATCTCTAGGAAAAATATTGGATTTTTAGAGACTTGAATTTGTTTGTATATTATGGTGGTTTCATGGCCAATATTTTACAATACCTAAAACATTCATTCTTCTTTTAATATGGATCAGATTTAGGCCAATATTTTTTTTTATGTCCATGGCCGTATCCAGTTTCCATTTATTTTTTAAACCATATTTCTTCTACTACTATGAATATTGAACAAATCTTATTAAAAGAAAAATGCCTCCTTCAGCAGGATTCAAACCTGCATCCTCATTGTTATGAGATCCAACATGCTTTAACCAATTCATCTACAAAGAACATTATGATCAAGCAAGGTTCTATTTGTATTTTAAGGACACTTCAATCATTCAGAATTTTCAAAAGTTCATAACTGCTCAGTTTTGTATCCGAAATGTAAACAGCAATTTCTAAAGAAATAATGGATTATTTTTATTTATTAATTTTTCAGATTTTTATTACTTTAAAAACTTTCAACTTTTTGGTAATATTCCCCACATTATTTTTAGTGGATACCCATGTTTTTAGTAGGTGCCCTATTTATTTATTCAAATATGGCTATCCGCTAAAATCAAAGTTTAAAGTACTAAAAATCTGCCAGAATAATAAATAAAAAAGAAATCAATTTTTTTCTTTAGAAATTGCAGTATATATATATAGTTGTATAAATGTCAAAGTATTTTAAAGTTTGCATAATATGCTGATAAAATCTAATACTATATAACGCAGTGTCCAATAATTTCCAATAACAGGTGCCTTCAGCAATACTTACTGTATCTGGTTACTTTCACAGTGTTTATATTTTAGTCTGTATTTTTGGATTGTGAGTGTTGACATTTGAAAAGTTTTGTAAAACCAACTGGATTTTTAACACATTATTTTTTTTATTGCTGTTAACGTTTATATTAATAAAAACAATGTTTGATTAAAAAATCCATCCAAAAATTACTGCTGTCTGTATTTCCAGTTTGAAAATGAAGCTAGCAGACATAGATTCGTAGTCCCAACAAGAGATATTCGTTCCTTAACTAAGTAGCTTACTGCCATATCATGTTGAAACACCAGTTCTCATATGATCATCCAAGTTAAGCAACCTTGACTCTGGTCAATACCTAGAGGGATGACCACTTGGGAATACCAGTTGCTGTAAGCTTGGGTGTGAGGGTGATGTAATGGGCTTATGGCCACATCATGCTAAAACATTGGTTCCTGTACACTCATTGAAGTTAAGCAACACTGAACCTGGTCAATACCTAGATGAATGACCCCTTAGGAATGCCATGTGATCTAAGTTTGGATATCCTGGTGGTGTAATGAATAATGGTTCAGAATGATTAATCGGATAGCCAAGTTCCCATTACAGTCTGGTTTGTTATATTCACTTACACACAAATACATACCATTGGGAAAGGCATGAATCCACATCTTCTATCCCCAGCTATGATTTGAGCCAACACTGATCTTCAAAAAAATTTAAATGGAATGTCAATTGTTCTCTACATAATTCTTGTTCCTTTATTGTTCTCTCTTCTTAATAGCAGTCCTGGGTATAATGATCAATTACATCTGGCAGCAAGGACTCTGATCTGGAGATGGGAGGTTTTGCAGTGCAGGGAACCACCTTTCAATTGCTGTTGTTCCCAGGTCCACCCTGACTTGTGGTAGTAGCCCCAGCTATGAACAAATAGTGAACCCCAAAACAAAAACAAAACCCAATGAAAGTATAAAAACGTATTATTATACTAAAAATACCAACAATACATTTTTACATAAAAAAATTACCAACAATATATTTGTCTAAATTTCTGAGATGAGGTATTATGTACAGTATTTACATTAGTCGGACTATTGTCCTCATCTTTGTCACCATATTTATTACAACGTTTCAGCCGTTGTCTAACTGAAACATGGCACGTGGAACCGTCCCTTCTTCAGGTGGTTGGAATTTCAACTGAACCCTTTATTTCGATCACTGGGGTAGACTGTTCTAGTTCCACGTGCCATGTTTGATGGATGTCAGTTATCAGTTATCTCCTGCTAATTTTCCCTCTGAAAGTTCTCCATTACCTTAACCAGGTTAGATCCAGTAACAGACCCAAAGAATGTGAGTTCAATACCCGGTTAAGGTTTTTTTTTTTTCATATTCTTTAACACTTAGTAACCCCTTGCATTGTAGTGGCTTTATTGCCTTGTTTTGAGGTAAAATGATTAAAATATATCTATTTATCATAGCCCATCTCATTTTATTGATCATTGATGCATTCATATGATGAAAACTTAATTACTCCAAACTTGTGCATGCAAGACAAGTCATGAATCACCTTAAATTTCCCGAGCTATAGTTCAGTTATTCCATAAATTTAAAAAAAAAAGATCAATATTTAAATGTTGGATTAGGAAACGCAGGGGGTGGGGGGATCGAGGTCAGGGATTTATTTCTGTATCAGTTGATTTTCCAACAATATTTTTTGAGCTTAAGCCAATTAATGAGAACTGTGTTTATGGATGGCAAACATCACCTTTTCTAATTCTGGAGAACAGAAAATGACAAACAGGCTCACACTAATTTTCTTTTCAAAGAAATGAATAATGCAATTTTGCATTTAATAACTATTTTCTCACAAACTTGACATGCTCAATAAATCAATGAGGATTCAAGTGACTTATCTGATAGACAAACTCAAAGAGTTTTCATGGTGAAATGCTCACCAGGGCCAGATGTCCGATAAATCTATTTAAATTTAAATAGAAATTTATATTGGTAGTCGGTCTATCAAAGGCATCACTTGAGCTATTCTTGAGTTATTGAATATTAGATATTATGGCTCTCGTTATCGACATTGCAGTCTTTGGCAAATGTGCTGTTCACTTGGCAAATATTAAATCCTTGTAATTTTTACCTATTTTTTTTTTTAGGTGTCTTATCATTACTAAGATAACTTGATAGTGAGAAAATACTTATAAAGATAACTAAATCTGTCATGAAAGTACAGTCATTGTCTCACAATATATTTTTAATCCTTTCACCTTAAGGAAGGTGATAACACTGCCAAGATGCGAAGCATGTGTGATTCAAATTCATCTATTCAGGTAGGGACAGTTAATTATGTAACTGCTGTTCCTTAACGAATTTCAACTATTGTATTTATTGAGATTTTAAAATAAACTAGCTGTGTTGTCTCCTAAAGATGAAAAAAAAAAAGCAAGGGGAAACTAAACTAACATTGAGGCAATTTATTTTATTTTTTAAACAATATATATAGTAAAATATAGTTTTAAGAAATGCTATATCTATAGGTTAAAGTGCTCAATATGAGGGATACTACATATGTAAATATAAAATGCACATTGAGGACCAACGATTGTGTTTAGTATAAAACAAACTGTTGTTACTCGCTATCATCTTCAATGTCTTTATATATATATATATATATATATATATATATATATATATATATATATATATATATATATATATATATTACTTTTTACCCATACTATAACTCTGGTGGTGTGAAAAAAACCCAGATAATGCAATTTGTAAATTAAAAAAAAAAGTTAGACAAACTGATATTTGGAGGGAAAAAAAAATTCAATGAAAGAAAGAAAAGACTAAAAACATACATACTGCTTGAAATAATCAACCAGCACTGAAATGTCTAGTCAAAAGTAAAAAAAAAACACTGACAAACCAACCTCGGGCTGATATATAAAAGTACTCAATACACTAAGTAGAGCAAAATTAGAATACCTAAAGAGCCAGAACCTATCTACCTAGGTTTCAGCTACTGGATCATCGGGATAATTCTGAATAAAGAGGTGTTGGCCCATATAATATGGCCATAGCTAATAAATTAGGGAAGGAATTCATTAGGTTATTAAAGAATTTTCCTCTGTCGAACAACCGATAAAAAATATCTGACAAAAATACTGTTAAATTAAGCTATAATTGCATGCCCAACACTGCAAATTTGATCAATAAAAGCAACACTAAAAAGCTTTAAATAAAACGTACTGAGTTACCCATATGCAAATGCATCAGTAAGGCCGCCTGTCCCCTTCAGGGCAAATGCCAATATGAATGCATAGTGTACAAGGTGGAGGTGCATAGCAGCAGACCCAATAATAATAGTAAGTAGAGCAAAATAGAATACCGAAAGAGCCAGAACCTATCCACCTAGGTTTCAACTACTGGATCATCAGGATAAATCAGAATTATCCTGATGATCCAGTAAGTGAAACCTTAGTGGATAGGTTCTGCACTTTAGCTATTATTTATATATATATATATATATATATATATATATATATATATATATATATACACACACACACACACACACACACACACACACACACACGAGTAAATCACAAAGTTAAGATAATTTTGAAATTTTACACTAAAAACAACAGGGAGGCACCAATACGCAACACCACATGTTCACATGGGATGATGTATAGACTTTCATTGTTCAGTTGAGTCGCAAGGAGCAACAAGGTCAGATGAATAGACACTCCACTTACCAGTTGCATCATCAAGGAACAATATGCCATAATGCGCTTCCTGTGGGCAGAGGGAGACAAACCTGCTGGAATCCATCACCAGATGTTGGCACAGTATGGAGCATCCACCATAAATCAATGAAAGGTGCATGAGTGGGTAGAACAAATCTAACAGACAAAAGCCGATCTGGTCGACCATCAACATTATGCATGGAAGAACACATCCAGAGGGTGGATGCATCGATCAGAGAAGACTGACGAATCACATTAGGACAAGTGGCAGCAATTGTGGGCATCAGTTATATAACTGCACAAGCCATGGTGCTTGATGACTTTGACCACTGTTAAGTTTATGTGTTGTATTTAAACAAGCAAGCTGTGCGGACATAGCTTCATGAACAAGTGGAAAGATGAATGATAAAAGAAGTACATTGCCGTGCAGGAGGTCTATGTCGAAAAGTAACATATGCATTCGTTCTTCATCAGTGGAAATAAAAGTGTTGCATTGAAATTGACTTTACTTTTTGATTTACTCTCAAATATATGTTCCTGTGAGGTGGGGGAGAAATTATGAATATAATAATAGAAAGACATAAGATCATGTTCAGATAAATTATACCAATTATACTTTTGCTGTTTGGTTCGTCAGGCTGTGCAGCTTATATACTAGCTTAAAATTTGTCTTACCATGTTTTTTTTTTTTTTTAAACCCTCAATACCGTTATTTTAAACTAGCAGTAGAGCCCGGCGTTGCCCGGGGATGTAACAGTAAGAGATAGATCAAGTATCGACCATCATAAAGACTGAAAAATAAAATTGACATAGATTATTGTTTAAGGTTGACGGACACGCATGTCTTAATTAGTTTTTTTTGTTTAATTTTTTTTACAAATTGGTCAGACCCAAACTCAAACAAAAACATTGTTTTCAATCGTTATGGGTCTACCGATTGAATAGAATTTTATTATAAACAATTGTCTTGTAAATGGAATTTTTAAAGCATTCTGAATGTAAAAATAAAGAAAAAAGTGTGCAAGACAATAAGAAACACTACCTGCCAAAAAAAAAAAGTGAAGTTTTGTTGAAATCGGTTGAAAAATGTAGGAAATCCGATCCCATATATAAATGAACACATACACACAAACAACCTGGGTTTTAAGTATAATTCGATATGAGTTGTTCCCCTTTCATTCTTGTGATGCCTCTTAATCATGTTTTCAAATTGATTTCATGCAAAAACAATTGTATTTTTCCAATTTATGGCGCTGTCAGAACCACCGCAAGGTAATTTTACTTAGTCCTGTGAAGTTTTGTTGAAATCGGTTGAAAAATGTAGGAAATCCAATCCAATATATAAACGTACAGACACACACACACACAACCTGGGTTTTATAATAAGTATGATCTTCTTTTTTATAACTATTGGTATAAAAATTATAATATATAAGTGCCCAATATATTTGACATTCATCACTGTTGTTATGAAAATATATTAGAAATATTTACTTTTTGCTCATTACTATCAGGATAAATTACAGCAAATCATCAGGCTTTATACTTATATAAGTTGCAATAATTTGTCTTAACTTGATCTTATATTTTGTTTTTATTTTATAACCCTGAACACAAGCTTTTGTACCTCTTTGTGCCTCTAAGTGCCCAATATATTCCATATTGATCACTTTCACCACATAAATATGTCAGTTGGAGGGATTTACTTTTCTCTCGCCCCTGCAGTCGGAAGGATTTACTTTTCTCTCGCCTCATGATTGGAGATATTTACTTTTTTCTCTTCTTACTGTTAGAAATATTTAGTTTCTTTGTGCTGAAAACTAAAGCTAAACAGAGGTGCGTTGGAGTTCTGTCGAAGTTAGAAAATGATAAGGAACTGAAGACAAAATTTTCCAAAAAGAAAGAAAAAAAACAAAAAAAGAATAAAAAAATAAAAACAAAATAAAAAAAATAAAAAACAAACATAAAACAGAAAGAAGATAAAAAAGAAAGCAAAAAACAATAAAAAAAGAAAAACAGAAAGAAAGAAAAAACATAAAAAAGAAAAAACAGAAAGAAAGAAAAAACATAAAAAAGAAAGAAAAAACATAAAAAAGAAAGAAAAAAACATAAAAAGAGTTTCTTTATATACTAGGAGTGATTTTGAAAGATGAGTAAGACACAGATAAACACTAACTTGAGAGAAGGCTGAACCAAATCAATTCCCTATAGTTTTGGATAACACTTTTACACCTAATCATTTTTGTTTTAAATAAAAAAAAAAAAATCCCTACCTGTGATATCAAATGTTACATGAACAGCTAATTCTTTAATAAAAATTTTCAGATTCTCATACTACTACTACTATTATTATTATTACTTCATCATTTTAACAGTTGATTTTTTATCTTTTATTATTTTACATTCATTTACTTATTTATTTCTATTTTATTAATCAATTATTGTTCTGATATTATTTTTCTTCTGGGCCTTTTGAACTTGTCATTCACCAGGATTGACTTTGGGTGATTTTGCTTTACAAAGTCTAAAAATTCTTCTGATATTCTCGAACCCCCCCCCAAAAAAAAAAAAAACCCCAAAATTTCAATTGTTCCTTTATCAAGAAAATGGTTGGTTAAATGAAACAGGAATTGTGATAAGATTCCGATTTGAATGAAATAATTCCCACCTTCTTAATCAATAAACAGATAAACAAATCCGTTATTGATCTGCTGTCAGTATTCTGACAGTCAATAAGGAATTCCAATAATGAAAATAATAATAAAAAAATCGATTTTCTAGTTTCAGAGAGAGTTTGTCTGTTATGTCTTCTCCATTGCCTCAATTTTCTGCCCAGATTTAATACTTTCCTCTTATTATCTCCACCAAACAATGTTAATGACTCGGTAAATATTATGTAGATATGGTGCCATTTGATGGATGGCCGCCATTTTGATTCCCTACAAGAGGTAAAAAGATAAAAGCAAAAGATGAGGGGGAGTGATTCACTGGTAGGAAATAGTTTACATTTATCTGGCATGAAATGCTGGCACAGTATCGAACTGTTCTGTGATCTGAGAAAGTTCTTCGATTAGCATTAAGTTAACCAAGAATACCATTTCCAAGTTTTATATGTATGCTGGAGCTTTTGAAATAAGGAATTACTATTATTCTATAATCTGTTATTTAGACTGGCATTTATATATATATATATATATATATATATATATATATATATATATAAAAGTGAACATAGAAGTCAACACTTAAAGGCGACAGTCTGTTTCATGCTAAATGCAATCCTCAGGCTAGATGCAATTGTCAGGCCACCTGACGATTGCATCTAGCATGAAAGACTGTCACCTCTAAGTTGACTTCTATGTTCACTTTATATTTACACATGCTCTATCTCTGATATTGAGCACTTTATCCCATAAAATATTGCACATCTTAAGATATATATATATATATATATATATATATATGTGTGTGAAAAGTGTATATAAATATATATATATATGTATAATTATTTATATATTATATGCATGGTACTTATTAGAAAGCGCTCAATATCAGAGATAGAATATATTTTTGGTTGGATAGATGCCAGTTTGTGAAACCCAGGGGTTTCACATCTATCCAACTAAAATATATATATATATATATATATATATATATATATATATACACACATACATACACACACACAGTTTCTCTAGGCCCTCTTTACTCATTATGTGTCCCCCAAAATTTCAGCTATCCCTTTCTGATTGTAGGTATGATTTTCATTGTTTCTATTTACCTTAAGACTTCTTCATTCTGTCCATAATATTCTTAGCATTTGTTGGTAGAGCCACATCTCTGTCATCTCAGAGTGGACCCAGAACTTTGCTCTCAAGTAGGCCCCATGCATCGAGCGCCTGTTAGGAGTTAAAATCAACACAAACCTCAAATGGAACTCATACATACAATTCATTGCTAAAGATGCTGGAAACATGATCAGTTCTCTGTACCACTCCAGTATGTACCCGATTCCTCCGGTTATATTACTAGAGTCAGATCAGGCTGAAAATGAACTACTGATGCCATATATGAGCAGGAGCTGCCCAGTCTTCATTTTACTCTCTAATTTGTGTATTTGGGCAGCAATCTCTCTTTTATATGTTTCATTAAAGATGACTGACAAGGTTCTGTGATTAAGCTTTTTAATTTTTGTTGTGTTTGTATAAGTATTTTTTTCTGGACACAAAGTGAATAAAAACTGTCTGAAAGTTCTCCATGTCCGAGTGCTTTTGACTATTGTTTTAGCCATTATCAAGGATGATTTTTATTTTATTAACTGAGTGTGTGGGTTTTTCATACATGTGTCTAAAGTTACAGGAATGATTTATTTTCTAAACATGATCAGTACATTGTGGCCATGTTCATAGTTAATGTTACTGAGTGTTGGATTTTCCTTTTTTTTATTATTTGTGCTTTCATTATTTTTTATCTTTTTGCACATGGGCTATTATACTTCTATTTTCTACTAGTATGTTTTGGATGGAGCCTGGCAGGTTTCCATGAGCGTTTAAATGAGTCCTAATTGAGCTATGGTCAGGTAGGTGTAATGTGAGTCCCCTAAACAGGCATGTAGTAGTAAAAAAATTAAAATAAAATAAAAAAAAAACTTTAACAATAGCTAAAAAAATAGCTGAAAGTGCTCAGATATGCAGAACTTTTGGACAGTTCTTACACTGTGTCCAGAAAAGAAAACATATGTACAAACACAAGAAAAATTAAATAAAAAGCTTAATCACAGTACCTTGTCAATTGTCTTTAATGAAACTTTATATACATATTTATTCCCCCTCCCAGCTACTAGTGTTAATATGCTTATCTTCAGCAAACCAATCATTACTTTCAAGGTCAGTTTGAATTTATGCTTTAAGACTCTTGGCATACTTGTGAGCAAGTTCACACTGGACACCTTGTTTCTTGTAATCAGCACCTTCATGCAATTTAAAGATGCAGTCCTCTTCATTACCCACTGCTACAAATAGCCATATTAACTTATCCAATGTGTTCCATATTGGTCAGACTAGTTAAAACCAACAAAAGAATTAGCTGGACTCAAGTGGGAATAAAGGCTGCAGAAGACAGCCCCATTCAAGAAAATAAAATTTTTTAAACTAACGTCATCAAACCAATCATAAGAAATGCCAGATTACATACTGACCATACCGGGTTCAGTTCAAAATTCAAACAAATATCACCTGAAGAAGGCCGGAACGTAAAACGGCTGAAACATTGTGAATGTGACAGTAAAGATGAGAACAACAGTCCGAGCAATGTAAATAGTGTAAATAGTTATAATACCTCATCTCAGAAATATAGACAGATCCTGAAGAAGGCCGGACATACAATGGCTGAAAAGTTTTGAATGTGATAGTAAAGATGGAGACAACTGTTCGAATAATTTAAGTAGTGTAAATAAAAAGAAACCATATCATAAATATGAAAAAGCATAAATTTATTGCTGAAATCCACATTTTTGAGAAAAATTTCTCTCTCATAGTCTGGACATCATTTTTGTTCCTCTCTTTTCTGAAACTCTTTTGCAGTAAGAGATCAGTGCATTAACAATCATTCAGACAAGCTATATGCATCTTTCAATATCTGCACGTAAATCTTTAAAGTTGCTACTTCAGCTCTTTAGAAACGCAGAAATATTGTGGGAATCGCTGCCAAATCATTTCACTTCTTGTAGTGCTGCAGAGAAATTGTGTGCACTGGCATAAGAATGAAAAATAAAGCACACTTCTGCAATTGCAGCTGCTGCAGGCAAACTAAAACAATTAGTATGTGAGAACAAGACACATGCCTTGGTGGCAACACATATCTGCCTGTTGCTAAAGTTGAAATTTTCCATGTTCACTGAATTTTTCTCCTGTTACAGAAAATGAGGTTACAATGAAGAAAGCATGTTAACTTAAAAACCATGAAAGGAAATACCATTATATACGCATAAATTCACTTTCATCCCTGCTGTGCACCAATGGCTTAGGAGTAGAATCTCTGACTGACACCAATTCAGCTGGGTTTCAATCCTAGCTAGAGGCAACCAGAAGTCTAGCCACACTGATGAGCTGTGATACAGCCAAACAGTCTGTCTGTGAATGACTATATATATATATATATATATATATATATATATATATATATATATATATATATATACTTGAAAAATTTATTTCAGTTGAGCTCTCGGGGGAGGAAGTATGAGTTTGTAAATAATGACTATTACAGCTAATAATGCAAGACTCTTTGGTAAAGCGAATCAAGTTCTCTCAGTCACTGTGTGTTTATCCCAAAATAAATACATTTAAATTCATCTTCATCCCTGCTGTGCACCAACGGCTTAGGGGTAGAATCTCTGACTGATGCCAATTCGGCTAGATTTTGATCCTAGCTAGAAGCAACTGGAAGTTTAGCCACACTGATGAGCTGTGATACAGCAAAACAGTCTGCAGTCTGTCTGTGGATGACAATATATATATGACAAACCTCTCATCAACAGACTAATAGGAGGGAGGGGTGATCCATTAAAGTTGATTGTCCATAGTTGGGAAGTGATTATTTTTGAGCTATAAAACCACTATATAGTAACTGCCAGTAGTTATGATCATAATGTAAATAATATAAACATGTATTTATGGTATAAATAAATATATACTTAATATAGATATATTAATCAAAATAATAGATTTCTCACAGCTACTTTCTCACACATGTGCTAATGTATTGTACTTTATATACTGTACACTTGTCTTTGTTTACAATTGAAAGGACTGCTACCGCCACCAAGTGGTCACTTTGAGAACTAATATGACTTGTTCTGCTAAGCCTACAAATTTTTAAATACATCACTGACAATTTGGGATTTTTTTTTTTTTTTTTGCAGATTTTTTTTTTTTTTAATTTATTTTGCCTGTTGCATCCAGAGTCCATTGATAGGGGGGAGTGTCCGTAAATGAGAAGTTTGTCTCTGTGTATGTGTATATATATATATATATGTATATATTTATATGTATGTATATATGTTTAATTGAATAATGTAGACATATTGTGTTTACTAATTTTATACTGATCCTTTTCAGTTCTCTAATCAGTTTCTTTATGTTAAGATGAAATTTGTCAAGGAAGGCACCGTAGATTTTTTTTTTTCTACACAATTACTTTCGATCTCCTCCAAGATCACCTTCAGGGGTAAATTACAAAGACTAACTTATTGTAACTGTGATAAAATCTGCATTTTGTTGTGATGGTGATTACACCAGGAAAATAATAAACAACTTCACATTCTCAAGGCCCTCAATATTGAAATCAACCAACCAACACTCAACAAAATTTATTCTCAGTGTAGCAGCAATGTGTTGAGGTGCATATAACTAGCATTTAATGCTATTTTGCATGCTACCAATTTCCAGTCAGCTCTCTCATATTAAAAAGCTTGTTCTACAAAAGATTCCATGGCAATAAAATAATAATAAAAGAGTGGATTCACACGTGATTAAAAAAAAAAAAAAAATCCCTGTCACAACAGAACGAGGATTTTTATCACAGTTACAATAAAGTTAGTCTTTGTTATTTAACCCTGGGTATGATCTTGAAGGAGATTGAAAGTACTTCTTTGATGAATTTCATTTTAACATCATGAACCTGATTAGAAAACTGGAAAGGATCAGTATGAAAATAAGTAGACATGATATGTCTATAGTATCCAATGAAACATGATTAAATGAAGATACGATGCCTTTATATATATATATATATATATATATATGTTTTTGAACATAGAAATATTTGGTCCTTGCGAAATGAGACAATCGTTATATTCATCTTCATATATTTATATTTGATTTTAAATTTTAAGTAAACACAATTTTATTTTCCTTCGTCCCATCCTCTCCCCCACCCCTTTCCTTTTTTTTTTTTTTCCTTCCTATCCGAATTGTCTGTGGTGTGTATATGTCACCATGAAATGTATCTTTTATGTATTAGACATCCGTCGACTTTCTTTCTCTCCTCTTTTAAATCCACCCCACCCACATCTCCAAAAATTCTCTCTGTCACTCATCCTCATACTTACACTTTCTCTAAATTCTGTTTTGATTTCCGGAGTTGTTTTTTTTCCTGTTTTCATTTTGAATTTGTAGGTCTGATGATTTGGATCGTATTTACGATTCCAATGGAATAAATTATGACCATGGAATATTAGTGTTTAAGCCTTTTTATTATATATATATATATATATATATATATAATAAATAAATTACTTAACTTTAAATCTCATTTTTTGTTGTTGTTGTTTTCCCTGACTTCTAAGTTTCTTGGTAATATCCATTCTTTTATAAATGATATGTCCCAGTTTTTCAATTTATTCCAGGTCTTTCTCAATCTGTTTTGTACATGTTCATATTTATATATATTATATACACGTACACTGTAATATTATGCATGTGTGTGTATATATATATATATATATATATATATATATATATATATATGTGTGTGTGTGTGTGTTCCTAGTTTTAAGTTATTCTATATTTATGGGTTGTTGTGGTCAATATCAGGATGTAATTATGATGGCTTGACAATTGCGTTTAAGCAGGAAACAGACTCATCACTGGGTCTTGATTTCAATGTCCACTTATATTACAATCTTCTAAAATGTCTTATAAGTCTTTTGTGTTTAAAACTAGCAACATCTTGATTATGTCATTATTTTCTCTTTGAATTACATGTGATAACTATTTGTTTTAGCTTTCGATACTTCCCTTAATTGCATTTAATATGATCTAACACAAAGAAGAAAAAATAATAGGAAAAAAGCAACAAACAAACAATACTTACTTTTAATTTCTGAAATTTGTCAGTCCTGTGACTTTTAACCAGAAATTTCAGAAATTCATTCTAATATTCTAAAATATCTGAATGGTACAAAGTTTTCAGGCTTCAGGGAACTGTACCACGTCTTTATAAAAAAAAATTATGTATCTATAATACAAAACAATGAGAATATTAAATAATTCTGAAGAGGTACGTTTAATAAAATAATTTTCTTGAGTGGACTTGTACGACCGAGATGTTGTTCACTATCTTGATTGAAATTACATTTTTATCTTACATTTCACCTTTTGGATTGTGAAGACTAAAACTTACATTAAAACACCATCCAATCTTTTGAGTTCTGTTCTATCCTTAAAGAAGATGACAACCAGACAAAAGAACAGCAACATGGGCGTAGATGAAAGAAAGAGTGGTTTATTGAAAAAGAGAATACACTACTGAAAGACAGGAAATCAGTTAGCAAGCTAGTAATTCCCGAAGCAAGTCCACCAAGTATATTCTGTGCTTACTATATATATATCCACTGATATAGTCAGTCCACACAGGCAATAGGGAGTGTGGGTCATTCCATTACAACACCTCTCAAAAACATCAGTTTTTTGAGGTGGGTAGAATCTGCTTGTAGGTGGAGTTATTAGAAAAAATCTGTTCCCTGTTTGATTTCTTGCTGTGTGAAACTTAATGTGAAAATAACCTCAGTTTTAAAAATTGTGATTGGTGGTGGGTAGTTGGGGAGTGAGATGTTGAACATAAGGGGAAAAAGAGTTGTAGGATTGGGGGTGGGGGCAATGTTAGTGTTGAAAGATCTGAAATTTTCTAATTACATATATATATATATATATACATACATACATACATATATATATATATATATATATATATATATATATATATATATATATATATATATATATAGTTTTTTGTTGTATGGTGGTTTGAACGGCTATGCATACAAAACATCCTTTATAAATAGTAAATATGTGAATAGCACAAAACATATCTCGGAGATTAAAAAAATTTCAAATCACACCAAAAATATCATGGAATATAAGGAAAGCAGCATCAATAACATACAACAGTTAATCCAACAACTGCAAACCCAGCCTGGAGGAAAAAAATAGCTAGAATTGCCTTCCCAGGCCAATACAAACTCATCTCAAAATGCTTACAAGAAAACAAATTTTTACCACATTACTTAAAAATCAAAAAACTGAAAATGAACAAGAATAAATGAAAATAAGTAAATAAAATAAACAAAAATAATTTAAGATAAATTAATCCAAACAAATAAATAAACTACGTAATAAACAAATTAACAAACCATGAATGAACAGATAAATACAAGAAAATGCAGTAATAACCATCAACAATTAAATAATCAATAATAATAATAAAAAAAGAATAACACAACAGACGATATTCAGTATTCGTAGCCTCCTTCGAGTTCCTCTTGTCCGTAGGAAGAGAGTTCAACCCAACAGTCGCTCAGAAAGTACTGACTCGACTGAATAACACAACAGCCTAGCCACACTGTATCACTGCCCTGTATATATAGTCAAGCAAAAACACAAACACACATGACCTGATGATTGCATTTAGCATCAGACTGTCATCTCTTGACTTCAATGTCCACTTTTATATTTATATACATTCTATCCCTGAAATTGAGCACTTTAACCCATAAATATA
The DNA here is from genome assembly GCA_903632075.3 of Acanthosepion pharaonis. Classification (NCBI taxonomy): domain Eukaryota; kingdom Metazoa; phylum Mollusca; class Cephalopoda; order Sepiida; family Sepiidae; genus Acanthosepion; species Acanthosepion pharaonis. The sequence goes on from CAHIKZ030001168.1 coordinate 66,335, forward strand.
GCATACCTTCAAAGCATATTTTATGATTATATATGTTTGTGTGTGTATGTGTGCCTACATAATCTTAAAACTAATGTTTTAATTGAATTTTAGGTACTTTGCTTTTAGATTTACTGTTGTTGCTGCACTTATTTTCTGATAATGTTATGTATGAATGCCTGTATTTACAAAAATTGATACGTTTATACACAAACAAAAAAAAAATTCTTTTGAATACTGGGGTTGCTGAATTTTAGGAAACTTTTCTATTTATGATTATAAATATAGTTTTTACTTAATAAAATCACATGACGAGTACAAATTAATAGAGAATTTTAAAAGATTTAAAAATATAAATTAATCTAATTAAAATTTTTTAAAAAATAAAAATTATTCTTGTAAAAATTCATTATTCAGTGAAAAATTTTTTCCTAAGACAAGATTGTCCATACTATATCTTATCCATAAAAGCAATTATAAGCTTTTCTAATTAAATAATATCTTAGTTTTATTACATTTTATATTTTTTTGGTAACTGGGGTTTCTATTTTTGAATAAAAGAAAATTTCATTAAATTCTCCAAAGACTGCTGTTTATAACTCACAGAACCTTTGAAGCTATACAAAAATGAATATCTTGAAATTTCATTAAATTAAATAAATGGCTGGGGTGAGGTAGTTTATGTAAAAAAATATTTTTACCAAAATTTAAAAAAAAAAAAAAAAAAAATTTCCAAAATAATTTCATTCATTTGTGAATAAGTCTTGAAAGTTTTATTAAAATCAGATAATTATTTGATTTTAGCAATAATTTCCAAATTAACGTGGTTTTCACCGCAAAAAGATTTTAAAGTTTCCTGTACTAATTTATAGCCACTTACTGCTGTAAAAAAAAAAAGAAGAAATTTAACCACTCTTGCCAATAACCCCTAAAATCATTTTTGCTTAGGAACAAATAGCAACTTGCAAAATGGCATTCGTTATGAAAGTATATACAAAGTGGTGAGGTGTTTTTGTTTTTTTTTAATTATTTCCCTCCAAGAAAAGCAATAAAGCCACTAAGATGCAAGGAGGTTGCTGAGTATTAGAGAATATGAGAAAAATATACTTTTAAGGAGAGGGAACAATTGAAGAACAAGAATTAAAGACAGAAGATAACAACTGACATTACATTTAAATTTTTGAAGATCAAAATTGACTGAAAAGCAAGAAGTCGGAAGACAGTTCCACAAGTGAAAAGTGTGATACAGAAAATGTGAAAAAATTGCCAAATTTGTACATGCTTGCTAATCATATGGAGAGACTAAACAGTGGATATAAGTACAGGTAGAGAGTGGCTAATGTATTTCAGCAGTGGCAATTATTTTCTTCAAAGTGTTAATCTCTCATTTGACTGGTTAATACTTTGCAAACTTTCACATACTTATGGTTTTAATTTCAATAAATTTTGAGCAAAGAGACACATTAAAAAGAACAATTTCTCACAGCTAGAAATGCAATAACAACATAATTCAGACAGTGAAGCTGGACATGTTAATTCGATATAAAAACTGTCTTACAATTGGCAGCTGGTTGAAACTTAAAATCTATAAGTGGTCAGGAAGAGGATTTCTTTAAAACAAATATTAACATATTTCATACTTCTAATCACCTGATTAACACTCTTCCTCCATCTTTTGAACAAGAGTAGGAGTTTATCTGCTGTTTTCTGTTTAGGATTAGGTTCCTGGATCCTTCTTCAATAGCCTACATTTTTTTTTCACTTCCAGTAACCACTTGCGTCTTAGTGGCATTATTGCCTTACATGGAGTGAAATGATCAAACACAAGCCTTTTTTCTAATCATTTCATCCTAAGCAAGGCAATAAAGACAAAATGGTTACACAAATGGTTATTGAGTGTGAAATAATAAAAAGAGAAACATTTATTAAGGAGTGAAAACAGTAAAAGAGAAATCAAGAAGAGAGTAGATAGTGATTGACATGCATCTCGCCATTTCAATTCTAAATTGATGAGACCTAGTTGCCAATCTAGTACTGCACTTCAGTTCAAAGCACCATAGTGTTAAGTCCAAACAATTATCATGAAAGTATTTATAGAAAAGGCATAGGGAAGCTACATTACAGAGATAGGAGAGTGACTGAAGCTGAGATGCCAGGTCAGAACCACTAACATTACAGATTTTTCTTTGGATTTTATCAACAATCTATACATATATAGCAGGAGCCCCATATCATGTGTGGCATCAATATTCAAGGCAAGGAGGAGTGGTAGACTCACAAATCGATTCTGGAGATAAAAATTGTATAGCACACTAAACTTTCTTAGTAGCAGACCTAGCAATTGATTTAATATACTCTTTCCACTTCATTTCAGCAGAGATTATTAGGCCAAGAGGTACAATGGGTTACTTTCCTGGAGGTTAGTATCAGCCATACTGATGGAAGGCAGTTTGAGCAGAAGTATCATTCTACGACTTAGAAAATTACCCATGTCAGTGACTATGAAGGAAAAGTAGATTTTTGTAGCTGAAAAATTATTCTATTTGCCTCATCTTATATATCGATGTAGTTTCTGAGGAAATAAATACGAGGCATGAGAGAGATTAATCTTGAAGAGATATATTAAAAACAAAGAAAATTTGAAGCCAAGAATCTATACATTTTTTTTTGTTCAATATTTTTCTTCGATTGAAAGAAAAGAATTATCAATTTCTGCTCACAATTCGACAATTCCATTACCTTAAAGGAAAATAACAGCAGCTGAAATTATCATCTTTATTAACATGTTATCTTTACCATGTTTGCAATATTTTTTTTTTTAATATGCTTTTAATTTCAGTTTCACAATAAAAGTGAACAGAAGATTTTAGAACAGGGTGTGTGGATGCAAATTTTAGAGAAGATAAGGAAAACTAAGAAGCTATTTTTTCACACCAAAACTCAAGTCATTTGCCTTTGTAATATACGGGGGTGGTATGTATTAGAGTGACGGAGAGTTTGAGTCAACACTGAATCTGATTTTTTTCTAACTGACAAGATGCTTTTGCATTTTGATAAGCAGTTTTATTTGACCTTTTTATGCTAAAAAAAATAAACAGAACAAATGCTGAGGTTAGACTATCAAATTATATGTGAGTGTTAAAGCTTGTGTGTGTTGGTGGGAGATGGCTATACAACTCACACGCTCAAGTCCCATATACTCATATAGGACATATGGGGTCACAGCTCTCAACAACAACAATAAGTGTTGTTGCACTGCTTCACTCACAGGTAGGTTTTTACAGGGTGACGTTCCTAGTCCCAACTGGTTTTAGATTCGGAGTTGCCAGTCAAGGCTAAAGAACCCAGTCTGCCCTATTACTTAACCCACAGCTTGGGGAGAAGAGATGGATTCATACCTCTCCCAAGGATATTTGTGCATATCAATGAATATAAAAAAAAATGACTGGAATTCAAACTTGACTCTCCAATTTCTTATTCCAAGTTGCTTTCTATCATACCATGTATTACTGTATGCAACTACATATAATTTATCATCTAGTATTTCATTTGTGAACTGTAGTTTGCTATATAAACAGTAGCACTATACTGTGAGTGAGCATGCTACTCTGCTGTATTGCACACAATGCAGATATGCTGACAAACAGTGGATATGACTATTTAGTTCCTATCTTGTCTAAGAACCTAAATTTGTGACAAGCATCAAAAGTCTATGGCATCTTTCAATCATCTTTGTAAAAAAAAAAAAAAAATGACCTCTTCTCTGTTGAACTTGAATCAACTAACAGAGAAGATAATGTTCTTTTTTTTTTCCTGATTGTCTTTCAATAAAACTTCACAAACAATATCAAAACAGGATAGAAAAATATAAATATTTCTTACCAAAGCACAAAAATCTTAAATTTGATTGTATTCAACTCAAGGAATATAAGCAAATTAATTCAACTCCCCAGGATAAAATAAACTACATTTTAGAAAAGAAAAAGTAAGTGAGGTTAACTCTCCAGCATTTGTTTTTGTTAATCCAGTTGCTTTGATTGTTGACTGCTTTGTTTCTTTTTTAAGGCTTATCAACCCTTTGTGGGTTATTTAAAAAAAAAAGAAACATTTTTTTGATTAGAAGAATAATTCTTTTTTTTGTGAGTAAATATTGCATTAACAATTTTTTTGGAGAATAATGAATTTTCCAGATAAAAGCACTACTATTTAATCCACAGAAACAGATCCATACATCTCCCCACAAAGGTATTTTTGCATAAGTGAATGTAATGAGCCTGACTGGAATCGGAACTTGGTTCTTGGTTTTCTCATTCTGAGCATCTATTCATTATGCCACCTAGACATCCGCATTTGTGCGAAAGTAAATGTTAGTATCTTGACTGGAATCTGAACTTAGCCTCTAGATTTGTCATTCTGAGTTACTATTTCAGATACTGCCTGAAAATCCTCTAGTTGCTCTGAAGTGATAATAAAAACTATCATGACTTGAAAATTAAGTTTCATTTTTAATGTTTTTGCACAGTTCTCAAAGATATCTCCTTTCCCTTTTGATTTTTACAACACTTTGCAAGCTTTCACATACTTGTGGTTTTAATTTCAATAAATTTAGAGCAAAAAGACACATAAAAAAAAACAAAAAAAACATCTCACAGCTAGAAATGCAATAACATAATTCATACAATAGAGCTGGACTTGTTAGTTCGATAAAAAAAAAACAGTCTTACAATTGGTAACAGGTAGAAACTTAAAATCTATAAGTGGTGGGGAATAGGATTTCTTTAAAACAAATATTAACTCAGGTTTCTGGTGTCCATCTCAATGAAATCCATTTCTGGAATAAAAGAATAATTCTAAGACTGTGGCAGCAACCATGAGGAAAGACCAAAATTTTATAGTTGAATTCTTGCTCTGTGTTGTTGTCTATAAGTGATGTAGTTTCTATAGAAATAAATCCAAGGCATTAAATGGATGAATCTTTCTCTATGTACTGTGTCCCATGATGACTGTGATCAGGGCTCTCCACAATTTCCTGTCCGTTGTAGCTCTTAATAAACTTTGTCTTTCTGTTGTCTCCTAAACCCTGTTCCACCATCCATTTACTCAAGCTGACTAAGTGTTATGGTCCAATATCCTCGCACCACAGTTATGGTTTAAAGTTAGAACCAAGGAAGAACAACACGAACACAAGAGTAGAATAACAAAGATATATTACAACAGAAATATAGTACAAGAAGTTGAAGGTGTTATTACTGACTGTCAAGTTTAGAGTGAACTAATATTGTCTCGACCCGTTACACCATTCATTCATTATACCTCTTGAGAGGCGCAGTATTTATAGTGTCAGGAAGAGTCCATTATCATTATAGGTAAGTTCCCATAACACTATTTATAGTGTCAGGAAGAGTCCATTATCATTATAGGTAAGTTCCCATAACACTAAGTATCTTATGCATTGATTTTCTTTGTCCCTCTTGCTGTCAGTCTGTCCTGTGATTATCAGATTCTACAAAGACAAAAAACTAGGACAATAGGCAATGACGAAAATGTCTTTTGAAACAGTTCTATGGAACACAACATCTGTCCCTCTTGCCTTCAATCTGCCCTGTGTGTATAAAATTTTCCAATCTCTCTTTCCTCAGCATGCATTCTAGAAATTCCTGATATTAACTGTGTCCTTTTTGTTTTTATTTTCTAGAAATTCCAGATATTAACTGTCCTTTTTGTTTTTATTTTCTAGAAATTCCAGATATTAACTGTGTCCTTTTTGTTTTTATTTTCCCTAAAAGTGTCATATTTAGTTCATTTAGAAAATGTCTTTTGAAACAGTTCTATGGAACACAACATCTGTCCCTCTTGCCTTCAATCTGCCCTGTGTGTATAAAATTTTCCAATCTCTCTTTCCTCAGCATGCATTCTAGAAATTCCTGATATTAACTGTGTCCTTTTTTTTTTTATTTTCTAGAAATACCAGATATTAACTGTGTCCTTTTTGTTTTTATTTTCTAGAAATTCCAGATATTAACTGTGTCCTTTTTGTTTTTATTTTCCCTAAAAGTGCCATGTTTAGTTCATAGAATTCTCAGCATTTTTTGGAGTGCTACCGACCTGGTACCTCATGGCACCTGGTTAAGTTTCTCTACCCAGCTATCAAAATGACAGCATTATAATGTTTCCACAACATTACACTGAGGTTGCAAATGCATTGCCTTGCAATGTTAAATTAACAGAAAATGGATAATAGGTTCCAGGAGAATGTCAAAATGTGCATTCGTAATCTAAATTCGTGATTCTCAATTTAAAAAAAAAATAAAAACGCGTAAAGAACTTCATACCTTCTACATGTATTGTTAAGCGAAAAAAAAAAAAGAAATGTATTCTGATGTTATTTGACCAGTATGAAACTTTTCTTCTACAACACTTCACAAAGTTACCAAAGTTAATGTGATAATGCTGGGAATGAGTTGTCAAAAAAATAGTTGATAACAACTTTCTAGTAACATCACCCCAATATCACATACACATTGACAAAAAAGGAAAAAACGAAAGGAAAAAACGAAAGGAAAAAACGAAAGGAAAAAACGAAAGGAAAAAACGAAAGGAAAAAACGAAAGGAAAAAACGAAAGGAAAAAACGAAAGGAAAAAACGAAAGGAAAAAACGAAAGGAAAAAACGAAAGGAAAAAACGAAAGGAAAAAAAGAAAGGAAAGAAAATACATATATGAGCAACACTGCAAGAATGTCCCACGTGAGCTGGATAATCAAATTGTTCCATGGAGTGGGGGGTAACTGACCCCTGTCCCAACTTCGATACTCCGACTTCTGCATAAGTGACTCCACAAGTTCCATTCAATGTATATACACACACACACACACACACAATTTGACCGAGTTTGAAACAAGACACTGGAATATTTAATTCCTCTCTCACGCTGTTTGAATGAGCCTCACACTGGGTTGAGCAATAAGATCAAAAGGTCAAGACAAAGAAAAATAGACAAAGTTTAGATATAAAATTTGATCATCTTGCTGTCAAGGCAAGTGATGGGTATTGAACTAGTATCTATGAAAATGACAGAATGATTTACTCATGTTTGGTAGAAAAGTGCTACAAATAGACAATTTAGATTTTAAATTATATCATCTTGCCATCAATGAAAAGATGGCAACTGAATTCATTCTATTAATTGGTCTATGTTATTCCACAACATTTATGCTTCTATCTAACACATTTTAAGATACACTTATTATTAACTTCTTATTTCTATCCCACTCAGTTTGGACAACACCTACAATGGGTTGAACAATAAAAACATCAAGTTAAAGACAAAGAAAAAACAGAAAACCTATCAATTAATGGCCATCAAACTATAGATTCACTTATACATGTGTAGGGCTGTGAAATAGAAAAATAAAAGCAATCAACTTTTCTTTCTCTTGCCCACAATGAAAGAGTATCTTATTGACAAATATATGTAATCTTTTGAAAGTGTTCTTATGATTCCTTGTGTTTTCAAACTGAATATATTTCCTAATATAGTATTGTAAATATACAAACACTTTAGATCTGAAATTTGATCATCTTGCCATCAGCAATCAAGAGTTACTGAACTTACTTACATGCAGACAATTGTCCGCATCTTTGTTGTTATCATAACAATAAAAATGAGGACAACAGTTTGCATGTAAATAATGTCAACTCCTCATCCTAGGAATTCAGAAACAAAGTTAAGAATCTTGTTACTATAAATTTCATTTGTACCTTTTTTGTGGCTGGTCAAACAATTGCACCATGTAAGGTCAAAATTAGTGTATAAGGGTAACCTGATGAGGATGAACATGGAATAGGTGATGATGACCTTTGTTGCCAATTAAGGGTTGCTACAAGTGTTGATGACCTTTGTGGTAACTTTTTAGTAACCTCTTCTCTGTGTGTGTGTGTGTGTGTGTGTGTGTGTGTGTGTTGTGTGTGTGCAATAAAGCAACTCAAATAAAAATAAATTCCTGATATAACTTTATGTATTTGTGTGGAGAGACATCAGTTTCTCTAGACCAGTGATTTGTTAGGATTTATGATTTATTTACTCATAAAAATTGGGACCAACACACTATGAAGCCATTTTTATGGCCATTCCTTGAAATTATTATACTTTTATTGGGTCTTTCATTAAAGAAAAGAAAACAAACTCTCTATCAGTGTACCTCTTTTGAAAATCTTAAGAAATATATGTGGGTGTCACAAGTAGTCAAGAAAAACTGCCTTTTATTAATAACGGTCAGCAAAAACAAAAACAAAAAATACCAAAAAAACAAAAAACAAAAAAAAAAAACAAAACACAAACGGTAAAAAAAAAAATGACTAAAAAATACATGATGTGAGTGAATGGTTAGATGTTAATGACTGTGCTAGCATGGTGAAAAGTCATAGTGAGTGAGGGCTTCAGCATTCTGGTGCTGTTCAAACTGCTGATCATGAAAGATTATGCATTCTCTCTCAAAACCTGTAACTCAGGTCCTCTTGGCAATCAGTCAGTTATGTGCCATGCGTGATACACGCTTAAGCGATCATGTATCTTTCAAGACATGACTGACAAGGCAGATTTTTTTCCTCACAGGTTGTCATTTCTATCTGTGGTAGACCAGTTGCCATCCAAGGCTATAGAACCCAGTCTGTCCTGCTATTTATCCATAGCTGGAGGGATAAGAAGAGGATTCACACCTTTCCCAAGGGTATTAGCATGCAAGTGAATGCAATGGATTCGACTGGAATTCAGACTTGGCTCTCCGATTCCTAAATCCAAGCCGCTATCCATTATTCCTCACAGAAATATAAAACCATATATTTTCTCTGTTGATGTTGAAGAAACACAAATATGTCTGGGCAGGTGGCCGCAACAAGGATTGGATAGTAGCCACCTTAAGAGACAGATGTGGCCAGAAAGTGACAATCGTCAGCCATTATATATATATATATATATATATATATATATATATACACATACATGCATGCATACTGCTAATGAGATTATATCCAAATGTTGACATGTCAGCAAGCACATACTCGGCCTCTACAACCCTGGGTAAAGACATATAAAGAAAAATTTTTCCCCCCACCCCCTCTTCTTGATTTCTGGTGTCATTGTTAGAAAGCATTGAGAAGCAATTTTACCTAACAACCTAATGAGACCTTATGGTTGAAACGTAGGTAGTATGTAACGGTAAACTGTTTCTATTTTATTTTATATATATATATGCAGATGTTTTAAGTATATATATATATATATATATATATATATATATATATATATTATATATATATATATATATATATATATATATATATACAGATCTTTTAATATATATATATATATATATATATATGCAGATCTTTTTTATATATATATATATATATATATATATATATATATATATATATATATCAAAGTATATAATTGGTATACACGGAATGAATTCCAATAACCAACAATTACTATTCTTAAAAGAGTGCTCAATACAAAGTAGAGCAGATATAATTATTTTTATAAAAAATTTATAACATAAGTATGTTATAAAATCACTACAAAAATAGCCATTTTGTTTCAACACACTCTGTGTCTTATCAAGTGATGGTGTTGAAAATAAAATAAATGGTTTTAAAAGTTTCAGATTAATTAACGATCCTACACTAGGGGGAGCATTGTTACAAAAGCTAGAATAACCAATCAAAACCGAAGTACAGAAAGATTCAAAAGCTTGACAACAAAATCCTGCTATTATAGCTATTTAGATCTTTAAATACGTGTAATATTAAAAATAATTTTTACTAACTAATAATTATAAATTATATGATAAAATTTAATATTAAAATTAAAAACTGGCAATTTTAAAAATCCAAATTTAATCACTATTAAGTTTAAAAACTACAAAATTATTGAGAAAAGAAAAAAATATATATGTTTATTCAATTCATTTCTTCATTAAAATTACGTCTGACAAGACAAAAAAAAGCTACAATTCGTCCGGTCATCTGATAATACATGTATATATTTTTTTCTTTTCCGTTTTTATTTTAAAGTTTGTGAATATGGTCTTAAACTCACGCGTGACACAACAAAAACACAATCAGATTATAACACATACGCATCCAGACATAATTAGATACATACACACACACACACACACACACATACAAATATACACACACAGTAAAAAAAAAAAAAAAAAAAGAAAGAGGTGGGGGGAATACATGAACAACTCCACAGCCCTTTACGAAAAAAGGAGACGTGGAAACTAACACTTATACACACACACAGTTAAATGTGAATACACTCTACATACACATAGACACCGATATATACACAAACATACATCCACAATGGCATAGACATTGAGAAATCACAACCAATAAATATTTCAGACTTAAATAAATGCTAACCACTTATTGAATTATAACTTAAGGGAGCAAATATATAAAGATAAAAATGTTTAAAATAATATTATTTAATTAACGAAAACCCTAAAACAATAAATATCAATAAAAATATCAGTGTTGGTGTAAATATATATATATTTATTTATGTGTTGGTTAGAGTATTTGCACTGAGGAATGTGTAGGTTGGTGTATAAATGTATTTATGGGTTTTTTTTTTTTTTTTTTTTTTACATGTGAGGGTGTATGTGTGGGGTATGTATGTATATATATGTGAGTGTGTGTGTATATATGTATATATATATATTATGTGGGAAGGTAAGGTAGATTATGAGAGAAAAGGTTAATAATTATTACTGTATATGTGTATGTGTGTGCCTATATCTGTATGTGTGTATGGGTGTGTGTATATATGTATGTATTTGTGTGTGTATGTGTGTATATGTATGTATGTATGTAGATATATATATATATATATATGTTTGTATATATATATATATATATATATATATGTGTGTGTGTGTGTATATGGTTGGATATATATATATATATATATGTATATATGCATATATGTATGTATGTGTGTGTATGTGTATGTGTATGAGTATGTATATGATTAAATCACGGCAGTATAATGGTTGGCCAGCATGGTTCACTAGATTGGGTGCGACTGAGTAATGAGTTCGTTCCTCACTGGATGCCCCTTGATTTCAGCTTTGTGCCACGATATATTTGTATATATATATGTATGTGTATGTGTGTATGTATGTGTGTATATATATATATGTGTGCATATATATATATATGTGTGTATATATATCTGTATGTCCTATTTTATTGTGTATGTGTATTTATATTTAAGTATATTTCTGTTTGTATGAATGTGTTTATATATTTGTATGTTAGACTATATGTATATTGCTGTGTGTTGGTGTTTGAAGGTATATTTATGTATCTATATGTTAGTTCGTTTATATATGTATTTGGTTGAAAGTTGTTGTATTTTATGTATGCATGTATATATGGGTGGTTGTTATTGCAGGTAGATATATTTATGGATATATATATATGTTTATTTGTAGATATGTATGTATGTGTGTATATATATTTATGTATGTTTTGTGTATGTATATATAGGTGTGTGTGTGTTGGAACCTATTATGTATGAGTTTGTGTGTATGTGTAGGTATGGAAACTTTGGTATATCATGACTGTTTTTTATATATCTAAGTATGTGTGCATAAAAGTCTATGTGTGTATATATGTGTGTGTATTTAGGTTTATATGTATATGTACGTACATATGTACTTGTTATCATAGATATGTATATGTACGTATATGTTTATGTTTATATATTTATTTGTGTGTATTTCTGTACGTATATGTATGTATGAATATATATATATTTTTTTTTTTATGTGTGTTAATTTGTTTTTGCTGCCGTGTATATATATATATATATATATATATATATATATGTATATATTTGTGGATTTCTTTATCCTGTTTTTCTTTGCCAAATATATAATGAAACTATTATCAACTTATATGATTAATAATATATATATATTTTTATTGATATTTATTGTTTTAGAGTTTTCGTTTTAATATATTAAATAATATTATTTTAAACATTTTTATCTTTATATATTTGCTCCTTAAGTTATAATTCAATAAGTGGTTAGCATTTATTTAAGTCTGAAATATTTACTGGTTGTGATTTCTCAATGTCTATGCCATTGTGGATGTATGTTTGTGTATATATCGGTGTCTATGTGTATGTAGAGTGTATTCACATTTAACTGTGTGTGTGTATAAGTGTTAGTTTCACGTCTCCTTTTTTCGTAAAGGGCTGTGGAGTTGTTCATGTATTCCCCCACTTTTTTTTTTTTTTTTTTTAGTGTGTGTGTATATTTGTATGTGTGTGTGTGTGTGTGTGTGTGTGTGTGTGTGTATGTATCTAATTATGTCTGGATGCTTATGTATTATAATCTGATTGTGTTTTTGTTGCGTCACGCGTGAGTTTAAGACCATATTCACAAACTTTAAAATAAAAACGGAAAAGAAAAAAATATATACACGTAATTTTAATGAAGAAATGAATTGAATAAACATATATATTTTTTTCTTTTCTCAATAATTTTGTAGTTTTTAAACTTAATAGTGATTAAATTTGGATTTTTAAAAATTGCCAGTTTTTAATTTTAATATTAAATTTTATCATATAATTTATAATTATTAGTTAGTAAAAATTATTTTTAATATTACACGTATTTAAAGATCTAAATAGCTATAATAGCAGGATTTTGTTGTCAAGCTTTTGAATCTTTCTGTACTTCGGTTTTGATTGGTTATTCTAGCTTTTGTAACAATGCTCCCCCCTAGTGTAGGATCGTTAATTAATCTGAAACTTTTAAAACCATTTATTTTCTTTTCAACACCATCACTTGATAAGACACAGAGTGTGTTGAAACAAAATGGCTATTTTTGTAGTGATTTTATAACATACTTATGTTATAAATTTTTTATAAAATAATTATATATATATATATATATATATATATATATATGCAGAACTTTTATATATATATATATATATATATATATATATATATATTTAAAAGATCTGCCTATTAAATTTTTATTTTACTTTTTTTATATGTGTATTGAACACTTTTTAATGCTACTGTTTCCTGGCCTATTTCCATTAACATTTATTTTATAATATATATATATATATATATATATATATATATATATATATATATATATACACACACATAATTCTAAAAAATTGTTCGTCAGTTAAATTTGGCCAGGAAACAGTAGTATTAAAAAAAAACTTAGCTGATGCATTTCATACTCTGAGGGATTTTATCATACCAAATATGAGGATTTCATTTTGTAACAAGTCTTATATACAAGAGTAAAAATTTCATTGTTTTTCAAAATTTTTAAGTTTAGGAACACTCATAAATATTCATCACGTTACCTGAAAAGTAAGGCAAAGTATGGAGGACATGACATGACACAATTCAATGTCTAATAAATGAAATTGAGTCAGTGATGTTTTTGAAATATTTTTTCATTCACTTTCGTTTATTAGACATTAAATTGTGTCCCATGTCCTTTCTGATAAAGTTCCTTAGAGGATGAAATACATTGGCTGATAAGTTTTACTTTTGTTCTTATTCATATCATTCTTTTACAGATATACTATCTGAAATCACACACACACACACACATATATATATATATAACAAACAAAGAAATGTATGAAATAACAAAAACCACATCATTTGAGGACTTGAGCAGCAACTATTAAAATAGGAAGCACATAACTCCAAGAAAGAACAATGACATAATAAAGATGTTGACATTCCACACTACTTCAAATAAAAGATTAGGAAGGAAACCCCCATCAATACTGGAAAGAGCTGTGACAGCTACTGGACTTGAGAAAAGTATTTTCCTGAAAAATTTTTTATACAAGAAAGATCTTTATAAATTTCAACCAACAATGAGACTGCCTGCTTGGTTAATAAATGCTGAATGTTTCCTTATAAGGAAACAGCTACTTTACCATTACAATCTAAGCTGTCTTTAAGACAGAATTCATCCAAACAACTTCTGTTAAACTTAACAAACAAGGTCTATTTAATTTATTTTTGCAAAGAAGAAAAAAAAAAGAAGAAAAAAAAAAAGAAGTTATCTTTACAAAGAATTTGAATTTTAGAAGCATTTTTACAGAATATTTTTAAGACTTGCAGTCGTTATTTAGGTTTCCATTTCTTCCGGCATGTGTTAATTTCCATTTATTAAATGTTCTAGTTGATTAGTATTTATAGAAATGTGCTATTACCGTTATCACTAATTTGAAGTCAGAGACATATGAGCGATCACAGATCGCATAGAGTGTGTTCAGTTCTACCAGGAACACACTGTCTCTCAAGGTAGTTCCAAAGCCACCTGTTATAACTGCCAGTGCCATCTGCCTGTTGGGATGTTGAAATAGGAAGAGAGTCTGAAATTGATCTTTATTCTTAGTCATTTGGTCAGTTTTTAGGAAGTGCGTCAAGTCCCATACTTTTCAGCACCCCTTATTTATTGTATTTCTTGGCATCAAACACACTTTTTTTTTTTTCTGAAAAGTAAATTCTTAAAATTTTCCTTATGTTCTGCAGGATGAAAATAACTTTATTTATTTTATTTTTTTTTTGTGAAAAAATGGAGTGGGTCCTTGAAGCCTGGAGTATCCTGGTCACATAAGAAAGCAGGAAGAGACAACTGCAAATTAAGTGCTTGAACAACTCAGCACCAAAAGAACACAACGTTTTTTATAACTGAATAAAAGTAATTTATTAAGGATTAAAACCTTAATTAGTGAATATTTTTCTTCAAAGAATTGATTTGAAAAGGCATTATGAACCATTTTTTTTTTTTTTTTTCGTTCGTAATTATTTTTAATAAAGTAAATCGTAAAGAAATTTTTTTTTTTTAATAAAGTGAGTTGACATTTAAAAAATAAAAATTCTGGTGCTGAGTTGTCTCAGTGGCCAGTCGGCAGTATTGAGTCATCTTGCACCCCTTAGAAAGGGTGTGTTTATTCTAAAATTCCCCCAATACACTCAAACTGAATGATTATGATTAAAATAATGAAGAATGAGGTGTGTGGCATTAATGAAAGAGAAGGTGGAAGGAAGTGATGATTATTTAAATTAAGAGGAAAGATAAGGATTGACCCTCGACTTGGAGAATTGAAGATCATATACAGTGAAGAACAAAGTTTTAGTTCCTTGGGGACAAAACTGTTTGAGCAGAACTTTCTTCTTACATGCAGGACACAGAAGAAATGTGTTTTAAATCCTCTCCGTGGAGATAGCATGGCATGTCTTAGTTATAAAACTCTGAGCTAGCGAAACTAAAGAATACAGCTAATCTGAACATTTGTCATGGAAGAAGCAATAGGCTTGCAATGTTGCATCATTGGAAAAGCGGCTATCAAATGGATTGATTTATTTTCTACGGCTTACCAACCCTTGCTACCAAGTGGAAAATAAGTCTTTCCTCACTAGAAGATACAAATTGGTTTTGAACTCTATCAAAGCCGTGTGTGTTTGAGGGGGAAAGAAAGACAAAATGTAAAAAGAAATTAAGTTGTCTTTGTTTGATAGTATATCAACCTCTATAGGTTTATTTGATGACAAAATGTAAATATATTGTTTGCAATTTTATTTTATGTTTTTGAGATAGTAATGATAATAGTTTAATGATACTAGTCTTATTAATTAACCTATGGCTTGGTGGGGAGAAGAGGCAGAGGCAGAGTCATACCTTTCTCAACGGTATTTGTGCATAAGTGAATATAATGGACCCAACTGGATTAGTGAATATACATAATATCCAACCTCAATAGCACGACTGAGTTTCATGCGATCTTGCAATCTTTGGGTGCTGATTATATTCTGACCATTCTCATGGTGACGATGCTTTAGAATTGTGTGTTAAAACTTGGTTATTTAATTATTGTTGCCTAAAGTATAATTAATTATTTATAATTTATATCATTCAAATTCTCAAGTTCGAAAGACAAAGAATTAAAAAAAATAAAATAAAAAAAATTATTTTAAATATAAAATTTTAAATTAAATATACAAGTTAGGCATCAAGGGGATAACTCTCGTTTTTTGCATAAATCACCATACATATAACAATTAAAGTACTGTCTAATGGAATGAACAAGTACTCAAGGTGTAAATATAATAATAGGCTGAGACTATATCTAACGTGTTTGGAATGAAGCCTTATACTTACAAAGGTGAATATATATATATATATATATATATATATATATATATATATATATATATATATATATATATATATATACACATGTTGTGAATAAATCTAGTATGGTAATATTGGATTATATGTGTGTATAGATATATAAGAAATGTTATAAATGATGGTTTCTAAGAATATTAATAATTGTTGCATATTATATTAATATTCGCAAAATCTATTTTGAAATCTATTTTCTTCGGAGTCAACGTATTTGAGCAGATGGTTGATTTTATGGATGCATGTAGACATAAATTCTGTTCCTGTGTTCAGCAAGTCAGGGTTATTTAAGTGTTTTAATTTAATAAGCTTCTCCAAGTTATAGTGTTTATCATACTATATATATATATATATATATATATATATATATATATATATATATATATGGAGCCTTGGCATGGGCTAATGGTTGATGATACACTTAAATAGTCATTTTGATCATCACTGGGTGCCCTATATTTCTGATCTTGTGCCAAATCTAAGCTAATCATAGTAAATAACTACACACACACACACACATATATATATATATATATATATATATTAATTGTGTATGGTAATATGGGATTATATCTGTGTAAATGTTATAAATGATGGTTTCTAAGAATATTAATAAATGTTGCATATTATATTAATGTTTGTGAAATCTATTTTATTTGGAGTCAATGTGTTTAAGCAGATGTTTGGTTTTATTGATGCAAGTAGACCTCAATTCTGTTCTCATGTTCAGCAAGTTAGGATTATTTAAGTGTTTTAATATAATAAGCTTCTCGAACACACACAAGTTACATTTATGTACTTGTAAGTATAAATGTGTATATGCATATTTTTATCATACCCTCTTATATATATATATATATATATATATATATATATAAATGTCAAAATATTCAGACAAAACATTTTGAGAGACTCAAGTTCTTTGAGAAAATGTTTAAAGAAAAAAAAAAAAGAATAAACACCTTGAAATCTATCTTTTGATTTTGTCTTTCTGATATGTGCCTAAGAAAGAAGAATTCTAATTAAACACGCATTTAAGCAAAAGGTAACTCATCTGAAGTGACTAGCAGCTATTATGACCAATGAAGAACGAGCAGGAAATTAATAGAAAAAAAAACAAAAAAAAAAACAAAGTATGTTATGTAAAGACTCAAAATGTGTCTGTGTATTCTTTGAGACTCAGTTCACCTTTGACAGTAGCCAAAAAGAAATCAATGGAGAGAGAAAAAAAATGATTGCTGTTCCAGACAAAGACGTACCCTCAACTCTGTTTCTGCCTCATGTCAAATGCACTGTGACTAATTGGTTAGACAATTCGCTCTTTATGCAACACAAATTTTTACAGTTGTATTCAAAACTAAACAAAACAGAAAGAAGAAGGTTGTCGACTCAGACTTCATTTTTCTTCTTTCAGTTTCAAAAAATAAAAAAATAATGACAATGCAGTTATTTTGCTGTTTTCTTGATACTTCTTGCATGTAAATATTGTTTTTATTAAAATAAATGCTGAAATTATTTTATTTTATATTCATTATAATACTTTACAGCAAAGAACATACCATGCCGCATCCACATAGTTGAATCACCCAGATCCTCCTTATGTCCCAAATATGTGATGAAAGTTTCACTCATTTTTTTTTTGTTTTTACTAAAATAAGTCACTCTGTAGAAGAAGGTCCTGTGTAGGTATTCCCGTGAACACTTTAATCTTAATCTCTTCAAGGATTAATTGATATTTCCTCTCCATATCCTCATAATTTTCACTTACCACCACATCACACATTATTCATCATTAAAATTTTGACTGTAACCCTCTACCTTGATGGGTTCTTATGTCTTGTGTCTTAAATAAATCATTGAAAAAGTATATACTTAAAATATTCATTAAAAAAATAACCCTTTCTTCATTTTATATATTTATTACACAAGTTTCATTTAAAATAAGTGACACGAAAATGCAGTTAAGTTTTTTTATTTAATTTTTCTTGTGTTCTTATAATTTTATTCTTTTCTGGACATAAATTATGTAAAAATTGTCCAAATGTTCTGCATGTCTGTGCACTTCGGACTATATTTTAGCCATTATCAAGAGTGGTTTTATTTTTTACTTTTAACTGAATGTATGGATTTTATGTATCTAGAGTTATAGGAATGTTTTATTTTACAAAAAACGTCTGCACATTGTGGCAGTGTTCATAGTTGATATTATTGAGTGCGAGCTTTTTCTTTTTTATTAATAATGCTTCCATTATTTAAAAAAATTTTTTTTTAAATGTGGATGAGGCTATTTGTATTTTCAAAGCTATGTATGTTGCAGATGTAGTTTGGTTTATTTTGTTTTACGGCATATCAACCTCAATGGTTTATTTAATGCCGACAACATTTTTAGGATAGATTCGTATGAATAGAATATGTATTCTTCGGCTTAGATTGGTTTGGTTTATTTTGTTTTACTGCATATAAACCTCAATGGTTTATTTAATGCTGACAAAATTTTTTATTGCTGGTAATATTTTGTTTTGTTAAAAATCTGTTTCTGGTAATATTTTTTCTTCAAAATTGTATTGCTGGTAACAATTTTTTTTCAAAAAACTATTGCTGGTAATAGTTAACTATTTGCCCATAGCTGGGACCCTAACAGGTGCTACCACCCCGGGTCAGGGTCGACCTGGAAACACCAGCAATTAAGAGGTGGTTCCATGCTCCTCAAAACCTCCTGATCAGAGGCCTTGCTGCTGGACGTAGTTTATCGTCTTACCCAGGACAAGCAGATGTAGTTTGGTATGTTTCTTAATTGAGCTAGGGTCAGAGAGATGTAATGTAAGTCTTCTTGTCAGGCATGTTGTAGGGTGTCTAATATAATTATTTATGAATTTGGTTTGATCAGGAAATTCTAACCTTATCACCAACAATAACACCTGCAAGATCCAAATTATAGAAAACCAATATTATTTATGAATTCACATGTTCCTTAAAGAAACAAACCAAATTCATAAATAATTATATTGGCTATATGTTATAACCTAGGGAAGGTTAATGAATAGAATAATCACACAAAGGTTCGTAATGAATGATAGTACTTACAAGTGAGTCAAGTGAATTCCATAATGAATCTCCAACTGCAGACCAACATACAGTATTTACTACTGTATTTATGTGAATGGGGACATACTCATTATCATCCGTAGGTATGCTACAATACTATACTACAACATGTCTAACAAGAACACTTATTTTACATATCTCTGACCATGGCACCATTAGATCTGGCGGCTTGGTTTCAGTCACTTTCCCACTGTCATAAGGTTGCCTCTCTGTGTCTTTCCTATAAATACTTTCACAGTAATTGTTTGGATGTGCTCTTCAGTATGGTACCTAGACTTTATGAATTTTTAATTAATAATTATAGAACTTAAAATTATGATTCTAGATTTAATCCAATATTTAAACGAAGATAAACAATAAATCAAAGTACATGTTCAGTGGGAAAATGTTTTAGGCACTTCGATATAATCTAGTAAAAAGAGAATTTAATTTAGTTTACTATCAGTTATAGAAAAACATAAAATTCACCATCTATTTAATTTATGAATTTCATTGCAAAAAAACCTACATGTAAATTTAAAAAAAAAAAAAAAAAAAAAAAAAAAATCACCAAAAGGTTGTTCTTTGTGACAATCGTAAATCCCAAATGAAAACCATCTATCCTTGGAATACAAAAACCAGGCACTGTTGAGTGCATCAAATTTACAAATGTATTCTGTAAAGTTTAAATATTTAGGAAGGGTTTTAACAAATGACAGAACATGTGACATAGAAATCTGAAGACACATTGGAATAGCAAAAGATGCCTTCCAAAGCTAAGCAAAGTATTAAGAAAGTGGAAAATTTTGTTAGAAATAAAGAAAAGAATTGATGAACAGTTATACAATATCAATCCTCTGATATGAAGTGGCAACAAAAATGTGGTTCAACAGAAGGATGCTGAGAATACCATGGATGGAGCATGTAAGAAATAAGTTTCAAAGAATTTGAAAACAAAAAGGATGCTTATCTTTTTCTATGTGCAATGTCCTGTCAGGATGTTGGCGAACATGGCTCTCCACAATTTCCTGTCGTTTGTAGATTTTAATAAATTTTGTCTTTTTGGTATTTCTCACAAACCCTGTTCTACCATACATTTACTCAAGCTCGCTGGGTAGGTTATGCATTGTTTTCCTCTATCTTGCCTTCAATCTGGAACTTGGCTTTCTGATTTTGAGCCAATTACACCACCCGCACATCCAAGCTTACAACACCTTGTTTTCACAAGTCATTCATTTAGGTACTGACCAGGCTCGACATTACTTAACTTTGGCGTTCATATGAGAACATGATTTAGTCATAAGCTAGGAGGGATAGGAAAAAGATAAACATTAAGAAGAGCTATGAAGGATTGGAAGTTGTGGAGAGCTATAATTGCTCATATCCTGAAGGGGCATGGCCCATAGAAGATTCTGGAGAGTAGCATTTTTTTTGACAGGAAGATCAAAATCTGATTGTAAATACAAATTATTTCAAGTGGAGAAAAGAAAATTTATTGAATTGGAGAAATACTCAAAGAAAACAGCCTTTGTTATTTGAAATGACCTGAATGTGACAAATATTGTGGCTGTAGATGTTATCAAACATCATCTACAATGAAATAATTTATTTGATCAAATTTCAACATGAAAACCAAATCTGATAAGAAAACAAAGGAGATACAGAAAGAAATGGCTTTTTTTCTAAAAATGAATGAGTCGTCTTAGACTGGGAAAAAGTTTGCTCAGTTGAATGTTACAAGTGAATTTTGGGCAAGTCTCCAAAAAGTTTCTTCAGAGCCACAATGGAAAGAAAGTGTGCTCCACAATGGTGCTGAAAACTGGACTTTAACGAAGAAGATGCATGATAAGCTTGACAACAAAAAAGATGCTCAGGGCGATAGTTGGTCCTTCATAGAAAGTGTTGTATAAAATAAACAAGCCTGCAGAACTCTTCTGGTTTCTTGCTTCCTTGCCATGTACAATAATCAAAAGTTTTAACACATCAATTGCAATGTTCTGTCTTCCTAAAACCAGACAGACACCAATGGCTCTTATATATTATTTATACATTTTTATAAAGGGAAATATATTAAATAATTGTTGGACTTAATCCATTTCAATATATATATATATATATATATATATATATATATATATATATATATATACCAGTAATAATCTTATAAGAAATTATACTCATCCGGAAAACCTTCAGTGTCTTGATTTGCAAATAATCAAACTAATACCAAAGGGGAAAAAAAAAGAAAGAACAAAGAACATGTACAACAGCTGAAAATAATCATCTAGCATGCAAGTCCAAAGCACAAAGAAAAAAATCCAATATGAGTAAGCAAAATAACTAAATAAAGTGCTCAATACATTAAGTAGAGCAGACCTAATTAAACCTAAAGAGCCAGACAAACCATTGATGGTTTCACCTAAGCGGATTGTCAGGGGAGGCTGACGATCCACTTAGGTGAAACCTTATATATATATATATATATATATATATATATATATATATAAAAAACAAATACTTTCTGGCCATCAGATTTCATAAAATAGTTTAATTTATTGCCGCTCTTATCCTCAAAAATCCCAACACATTTTCCTTACACAGTTTTATATTTCATTCCGACCTGAAGAAGTTGAAACCAAAAAACATTGCCAAAATGTGTTATAAACAACACATTTTGGCAATGTTTTTTGGTTTCAACATTATCATTTCTACTTACATTTCACATAATATCCATCCTAAAAACACACAATATATATATATATATATATATATATATATATGAGAGAGAGTGTGTGTATGTGTGTGAATGATAGGATTAATATGCTTCTTTTGTTATTTCTTGCAAAATATTTTGCCTTAAGGACACAGCATAGACAAAATAAAAACACAAAAAACAAACCACATTTTGGGGAGTAGGGAACAAAAACTACGATCAGAACTATTCCAAGTTCTGAATTTGATAGCATCTAAGAATCCCATCCCTGAACCATTTACATTGAATATTGCAGTATTATGAAGTTAAATGAGATACAAGAACTGCTGGTTTATTGCATCTGGATAAACATTAGCCAACCAGATGCCTCAACTTTGAGCCAGGAAGTCAGGAACCTTATATACCATCAAGAATGGTAATAAAGATTTGATGGAGATTATGTACAGGAAAGAAAGAAACAAAACAGGTTATTTTTTTTCTCTCAATACTGATTCTAATCTTTTTTTATTGAAAAAACAAAAAACAAAAGAAACATGAAAGACTGAAGATGGGACATGGAAAGATAAGCTTGTCAGAAATCTTTTCAGAAACTCATAAAACAATGACCAAATTTAATAGAAAGAAAAAACATATGGTAAAAATACTTGTTGAACTCGAGAAAATATGTTTTGTAAGGTTGCACTGACAATATATATATGTTATATATATATATATATATATATATATATATCATTAAAAATTGAAAAATTGACTGTTAACACAACCCAGGTTTCAACTTTATGGTCTCATCAGGTGGTTTTTGGCAAATAATTATTTTGAAGCACTATATATTTTCCAGTTCTTAAAATATCTGTCCTCTAGTTTGACTCCAAGCTGGTCATATACTTTTATATATATATATATATATATATATATATATATATACATACACACACACACAAAATGGATGGCCACTTGTATCCAAGTATGAAAGAATTAATTCAGAGCTAAGGAAGAAGTTAGGAATAAGTCAATTGTAAAACACAAAAACACCTACAGACTATAAAAGCCAAACATAATTGCCAATTTATACAACTAGACATAAAAGAATTCTACCCTTCTATAACAGAACCCATGCTAGATAAGGTGATGTCCTTATCTCAAGAAAGAATAAAAATAAGTAGAAACAAAATCAAAATCATTAAACACCCCCACTCCAAAAATTGTTACTATTCAACAATGAAGATGCATGATAAAGAAAGATGGGTTCTTTGACACTACAATAGGAAGCTTTGATGGTGCAGAGATGTGAACTTATAGGTATATATTTACTACATGAGCTAAGTACAATAATAGATAGAAATGATACAGACTCTACAGAGATGACAGTTTCATAATGTTAAGAAACTATAACAAACAAATCAAAGGTAAAACTAGGAAAGCAACAATAAAGATTTTCAAAATTATGGGATTCGACAGACATAAAAACTAACCTAAATGAAGTAGATTTTCTAGATGTCACTTTCAACCTAAGAAAAGGTACATATAAACCATACAGAAAACCACTGTATATACATTCATCTTCTAATCACTTGACATCTATAATCAAAAAGATAACAAAATCAATTCACTGCAGGCTTTCCAACAATTCTTTCAATGAAACCATATTTAATGAAGCTATGAAAGACTATGGAACAGCCCTAAAAGAGTAGACTCCCTGCAACACTCACATACTCACCACAGAGGACAAAAAAAGCCAACAGGAAGAAAAACATCACTGTACAACGAAAATATAAAAACGTAGGAAAAATATTCTTCCTGAATCAAGCACTCTCCACAAAATATTCAACAAAAGCACTGTAAAAATCAACTACAATTGCACCAAGAACATGACACAAATAATAAAAAAAAACAACAAGAAAACTATCAACAAACCACCTGAACAAATTCAACACGTGTGTAATTGCAGAATAAAGAATGAATGTCCCTTAAACAACAATTGCTTACAAAAACAATGTAATATACTAAGCCACGGTAAAATCATCAGGTAATGAAGAAAAAATAGGAGTAACTGAAGGATCCTGAAAACAAAAAAAACTACGCACACAAAACATCTTTCACTAATAGTAAATATGTGAACAGTACAATGCTTTCCAAGTATAGTGATTTTCCAAGTGTAGATATGGTACAAGGCCAAAAGTGTGGAGCACCCAGTGAGGATCAAACTCACTACTCATGCGTAATTTTTCTAGTGAGACAAGCTTGTTAACCATTACACTGCCTCGAGGTTCCCAAATGCTTTCCAAGTATATTTGGGAAATTAAAAACAAAAAGCAAATCACACCAAAAATATCATGGAAAATGAAGAAAAGAACATTAGCCTATAAGAATCAATACAAAAACTGCAAACTTTGCTTGGTGGAAAAATAGCTATAATCACCTTCCCAGACCAAAACTACTAAATAAATGACCAGAACTCATCTCAAAATGCAAACACAAAAACTGAAAAGAATAAATAAAATAAAAAAAAATAAAAGTAAGTTCCTCCATTAGGTCATGTAAAAAAGCAGCATATCACGATTAAAAAACGCTCGATTGTGACGAGGTGATGACAGATTACTATGGATGATCAAAATTGACAATTTTTGCAAAGTGTTTTAACGCTGTTTTTCGTTTTTAACTAGTACTTTTTAAATATTAACATTTTTATTCAGCAATTATGTAATATCTATTTTTATTTCATACTTTCTTAATTAGGTAATTATTTAAAGTTTTTTTATTAATTAGATAATTGTTTAAAATTTTTTAAGGATTATGTCATGCATACATTTCCATACATAGAAATTATTAATGTTTTCTTTCAATAAAATTTTTTTTAAATTATTTTAAAAATATTTAGGGTCAAACGACTTATGTGCTTTTCAAATTTTGATTCGTAAATTTACTTTTTCATTAACGTTATCATTGCATTACATGCTTGAAAGCAATAAAGAATTTTAAATGATTTTTGAAGTATTAAGTTAATGAAAAAAAATTTAAAAATTTGTAAAAAATACATTATTCATCAAAAAAATTTTATTTCTTCACAAAATAATGTCCTTAGTATAACGTATTTATAAAAACAGGTGAATGCTTTTCTAATTAATTAACGTCATAGTTTTTTACATTTTTTTTTATAATTCAGAGCAGATTTTCTATGATATGGGGTACTGTTTTACAAAAAAAAAAAAAAACTAGTGATTTACTTTCTACAAATAGTCCTGTTTATAACTAATAAAACAAATCCTGCGCTTGAAGATTTAATTTCTTGAAATTTCATGAAAATATGTTAGTGGGTGGAAACATGTTAAAAAAAAAAAAAATCTCTTTTTAACAAGATTTTCTAAAAAAAAAATTTCATTCATTTGTGAATAAGTCCTGAAAGTTTCATTAAAATCCGACAATTATTTGATTTTTGCAAGAATTTTTAAACTTAGGCATCGAAAATTTATGCCAAAAGTGGAGAAACCTAAATAGAAGTATCTATACAATGGGACATAAATTCCAATCTCTGGTTTAAAGAAAAAAAAAACGAAAAAAACTTTTAAACCAGTGATTGGAAATTATGAAGCATTGTATACATACTAAAAAGTTTGTTTTGAGTTCATTTGAAGTGGGATAAAAAGAACATGTATATTTCATTTAATCCCCCCCCCCAGATACACTTGATTTTTCCCTCCTCCTCACCTTCTACCACATCTCACATAATGTGCCTATTCATTCATTCATTTTTTTTTTTTAAAAATATAGCATTCATAAATTTTTATTTTTAAAAAATAAAGCGTTAGGATATCAACTGACCGAAATCACCTGAAGATACTGAAAGGTAAGTAATGTAATGGAATCAGCTGATTCTATATATATATATGTGTGTGTGTGTGTGTGTGTGTGTGTGTGTATGTATATATATATATATATATATATATATATATATATATATATATATAATACAAAAGGCTCTTGGGTCAATCTAGAAGAGATTGGGAAAAATTCTTCAGCACTCCACTTTATCACTAAAACATTAAATTCAGGTGACAACACCTGTTTTTAATTCTTCATTGTATTTTTCAAATTTATTATTGCACGTCTTAACTCTCACCTGTAAGCATAAGCTTTATGCCAATATTTTCTTTCACCTGTAAGTTCTATGCAAATAGTTTCATCTTTCACACTTTTCACCTGTGGAATTCTCTTTCATCTTCCTGTCAACAATCTTCAAAAACTTATATGCAATGTGAATCATCACCTTCCATCTTACTGAATGAATGCTTGTCTTTAATTGCTCTAAATTTTCTCAGTTTCTTTCACCCTCAGTAACTTCTTATTTCTTAAAATCTTTATCATCTTAGAGTGAAAGGATTAATATATATATATATGTATATATATTTAGTGTATAGGGGCAGCAGATCATTGTTCAAACATGTATTGTTAAATATAACAGACAACAAATGACTAATATGTTTTATCATGAGCCTTTCCAAGTATCATATCATGGCTTTAGTTTCAAGAGAAAAGAAAGACAAAATCTGGCCTACATTTAGATATTTCTTTATATTTGTCATTGATCTCAGCTTTCAGTTTAGATGAGCCATCATCAGAGTGGTTATATGGACATAACAACCGAGATGTGCGCCTTCAAAGATGACATTCTGTTTTGTTTACATAGAAGTTTTCTATTAGTGATAATGGTTGTGGAATAGCAGATGCGAGTCGTAAATTCATAATGCGGTTCTACGTCATCATACATGACCACATGAAAGAAAGAAATGTTATCAATAGAACCATATGTTTAAATGCATAGTAATATGTTGTGACTGGGTTGAAATATAATTTTGTTGTATGGGCTGCTTTGTTTTCATGTAGATAGCCTCCAATATCTTAAGGTTCTTTTTACTGCATGCATGTGTGAGTATTGTGTTATCAACTAATATCTGCCAAAAGCTCAAATCAACATATATATATATATATATATATATATATATATATATATACTCCATTGTGCTTCCTATAATTGGATTGAGGAATCACAGAGCCGAGTTCAAATTCCAATCGAATCCATTACATTCACTTATGTGCTAATACCCTTGGGAAAGGTATGAATCCTCTTCTTCTCCCTCCAGTTATGGGTAAAATAGCAGGACAGACTGGGTTCTATAGCCTTGGATGGCAACTGGTCTAGGAGAAGGACAACTCTGAATTCAAAACCTGCGGAGGGTCGTTTGGGGAACCTTGTGGCACTTAGTGCACCAGGTCTCTGTATTCGGCCCTTCAAAAAGTGTGGATGGTCCTGCACGAAGCCTTCATCACTATAATCAAATCTCATGTGCTGTTGTTGGGTTGTCGGTTTCCTGGAAACTGATCTGCTTGACCCTCATATGTCGAATCCGACGGGAGTGTCAACTATATATATATATATATATATATATATATATATAAAAAGTGAGAGAGAGAGAGACACACACACACACACACACACACACACACGGACACTGATGTGAATACCCAGTGGCAACAGTTTTTTTTATAGGCCTTACCATTGTGTTTAAGCATGAAACAAAGTGTTGACTCTTCATGTTGACTTTAATGTTCACTTGTATATTTACATACATTCTATCCCTGATATTGAGCACTTTTACCCATAAATATACTTTAAAACTTATATATATATATATATATATATATATACACACACACACATAAAGAGAAAGAACGGTCAGATTAACAATCCAGTTCTTTAGCCTTTATTTTTTTCAAAGCGCTCGATACAAAGTAGAGCATATTATTATTTTAAAATATTTTATCACCACAACACGGAAATTTCTAGCTTTCAGAACTCAAAATTAAAATTTATTGTACCATTTTCAAGTGATTTTGAATAACTTCAGAAAAAAATGATTTACTTTTTCAAACAAAGTAGTATTACATTGTAGAGTTAAAGTGGGAGGGAGAATAAGATTTCAAAATTTTATTATGGGTATTGTTTTATTTGATGAATCAGAATACAGATCAAAGCTAAAATGGAAAAATGGAAAAGTGAAAAAAAAAAAAACATGTTAGAAGTCAGGTATGGGTATGTAATTCATGCTCATCTAGAATTGTCTGTTGTGTATTAGACATGTCATCCTCGTTTCCTTTTAAGAACACACACATAAGTTACACGGAAATGCAGAGAGGTGTATGTATTGAACAATGGGTTAATTTTGGCACTTTTTATTTTTTTTAATTTCATTTTTATATTATTTATATATATATATATATATATATATATATATATATATATATATATATATATATATATATATATATATAATCACATATTGAGTGTTTTAATGCAGTACAACAGAATTATAAAAATATATTTGTAAATATACATTTTTTTCCTCACCAGTAGCACAATTCAGAGTTTCATGCACAATATAATGATCAGGTAGTGAGTTAAATCAGTGAGAAAAAAATTATATATATATATATATATATTCTGGTGAATGAAGCTTGTACATCTCAGAGAGGGATCATCCTTCTTCAAATCTCATGGTGTGGCACTACAGGGTCACAAAGAACTATTAAATGACAGAAAGGACATCATTTCAGGACTTTCAATGGCAGCAACAGCTAAAATGGATAGCACATGTAACTCAAGTGAAAATAATGACATAATCAAGATGTTGACATTTGACACTACTTCAAAGAAAAGGTCAAGTATAAGTACAGAAAAGAGTGATATCCATGAACGTGAGAAACTCACTAAAAAAAAAAAAAAAAAAAAAAAAAAAAAAAATGGCTGAAGAGGAAGATTTCATAAATTTAATAAGAAAGTAACACTAACTTTTCAGTTATTGAATGCCAAAGAAATGGCTGATGTCAGCATCATCACCATTATCCTCTGGATCAAACTACCCAAAGTTGATGTTTTTGGACTGTCACAGTAACTGTCATCAATTTAATGCTGTTACTGTCATAGATATAAATTTCTAGTAGCTTACATCTTGGCATTTTCTGGAACTTTACATTTTCAGATCTATATCATGTGTAGAACTTATTCTTTCAGTTTAACAGGATCAGTAGATGAAGATTTTATTAAATATTTTACACACATTTTAAAATAGCCCCCAACCCCTATGAACAAATATATTTCATTTAATGTGGGCTATTTCTTCATGTATATTAACAATAAGAATAATTGGATAGTCTATCCACAAATTCCATCCAGACGTGCATCAGCTTATTTGAAAATTAGAAAAACATAATAAAGACATGAAACAGACAGAAGTTGTCAGTTAAATTTAATAAAACCTATTTGATTGAATTCTTACTGCCTAAGTTATATATTACACACACACATGTGGGTCTTCCTGAAACTTTCTGATAAACATATCTGTAGAACAACTCATATTTAGTATATATATATATATATATATATATATATATATATATATATATATATATATACATAAAAAAAATGTATTGAGTGCTGGGTTAATAAAACAGTGTGATGTATAATAACAAAGCTAAAATTTATACTAATAAAAAAGATACATTTTTTTTTTTTTCCACACATATATTAATTTCTAGTAGCTTACACCGACAGCACACGACAACTGTGCATACACACACACATCATATATATGTATGTATGTGTTATGGGACCTTACCCATAATAACATAATGGACTATTCCATACGTAATAAATACTGCGCCTCAAGAGGAAGCAGGGAGTTCAATCTGAAGTCTGGAGTGAGGTCCGTCAGAAGTCCTTCAGGAGTCAGTCAGAGCGAGTGAGTCAGTCGAGTCAGAGGCAGTCCGAACAGAGTCGCATTCAGACAATTACTACTAAACCTGATTGTTCATACTAACACTTTCTTCTTCTCTGTATATATTCCTCTTTGTAATATATCTGTGTTATTCCATATCCGCCTTCGAGATTTTCTTTATTGGTTCTACCTTGGACTATCACCGTGGTACAAGGAACTGGACCATAACAGTATGATTTCCATGTTGTTGATGTCTTAAATGGCTCATAATACCTACGAGTGACTTGCATGCCATTTCACATGGGGTACAGGTGAGTCTTCCATCAGAAACCTGATTATCTGCATTTTTAGTTTTATGATGCTGAGTGGGTTCACTGGCTGACCTTAACACATTACAAATGCTGTAAAAAATTTCTTGCTGGGTATAAAATTGGTAAATGAGGTTTTTTTTTTGTTTGTTTTTGTTTTTTTTTTCCTGTGTCCATGCTTGTGGCTGAGGAGGCCTGCCCACAAAAAGCAGACACAGCCACATTCATCATCATCCCAAAGGGAGCCATTTATTCCCCACTCTCAGTAGTGGGGTTGACATCTTCCATCTTTTTACCAGCTCATTTCAGTTCATCAGGAGCAACTCTGTTTTCAAACACCAATAGCAATCAGGTTTCTCCATGCCTGCATGTCTGATGCATGTTATTCCCAGGTGTCAGTCTCTACATTGACCTTTTTAAATGTTTCTTCAAGGTTGTCCTTGAATCATTTGCACAGCTTGCATTGAGGGCTCTTGCCATGTGCAAGCTCACCATACAATACCTGTTTTAGTATGCAAGTGTCCTTTAAGTGAATAACATGACCAGCATATCTAAGTTAGTACTTCATAATCATGTGCTCAATGTTTGTTATTTTAGCCAGCAGCAGAACTATTGTATCTGGCACATGTGATCACCATACGATCTATTCTATGACATGCAAGTATCATTGGTAGAATCACTTGAGATATTGGATATGTTTATGATAGGTTGTTTAAGACTCACATCTATATATCAGCATAGATAATACAATTGCTTCATAGACATCTACTTAGGCTGATATCTTGATTTCTGATGGTGACCAAAGTTTTAACAACAAGCTTACATCACGGGCCTTAAAAAGCATACAGCATATGTGTTGAGATGTTGTGAGGTTCCCGCGTGTCGGTGTATGAATCAAGACAAACACAGTTGTAGAGGAAAATACTGGTATATTCATAAAAGCAATTAACAATAGAGTGATTAGTAGAACGAAGGTTGGTTAGTACGAAACATTATCCAAAGTCTATAGTCCAACGGTATGTACCGGGTAAGCTTATCTGGACTGCTAACGCTGACTCTCTCTCTGACGCTCTCTCACTCTCTCTCCAGAGCTGACTTATATAAGAGGGACCAGTCCATTACTAGTTAGAAGGTGGGTGCGCCCCAACAATATGATATCTAGATAGTGTGCTATTGAAGTAGACAAACGTACCCAGGGTTTCAAAATTTTTACCTTTGACTCAACTTGATGTTGGAATATATTGCCTGCCTGGTGTTGCTTTTAGCATAGTGACAGTCTTTTTAAGACTATTTGTTGGTCCTAACTAATCACACATTGCAGAGAAGCAGTCCATCAGGATCTGCAGCTCCATGGTCATATGTGTTAGAAGATCGCAGTCATCAGCGTCAAGGATATCATGAATGAGAGTTATAACATTTTTTGTTACTGCAATGAAACGACTGTTGTACTGTAACGGATTTCAATACTGTCATTGCTATGAGCAAATGCATACATATAGAGATACACACAGAGACATGCATACACACAGAGACATGCATACACACGGTTGCTCTCTCACAGATGCGCCGTCGCCTCTCTCTGTCTTTTTTTACAAATACTTTCATGGTAATTGCTCCAATGAGCTGCTTTCACTGGTTCCCAGACTTCATGAATTCAAGTGCCCTATGAGGCTGGCATCCCGCTCCCACCCTTTCACTGTAGAAACTTTTAAATGTAGCTGTCTCTTCTACTCCAATAGCTTCATATCTCTCAACTCTTGCCTGTGGAACACCCTTCCCAATTACTGTTTCCCTGAGAGCTATAATCTCCAACTATTCAAATGTAATGTCAATCGACATCTCCAGTTACCTTGATCTACCCACTATCCTTCTCCTCATCCTTTCTTCTATCACTCCTATCTGCTCTTGCTCCAAATCTTCTGCAACCCCCTGCATTCTAGTGGCTTCACGCTTAAAAAAACAAAAAAAAAAAAAAAAAAAAAACACACCTACATAGATGCTTACACACACACACACACACACACACATATATATATATATATATAGATGCACACAGTAACAAACATACACAGTTATGCACACACAGGTACACAAACAAAATACATACAGAGATATATAAAATTAATGTATAATTATTTTCACCAACTTTAAATGTAATTTAGCTAAGTTCTGAGATAACAACTATCACAAATTATGCAAATTAAAATTTTGTATAAGTAAAAGTGTGATTAAAATCTTTTTTTTACCCCCCACCCCCCAAAAAAATAAGCATAACATTACTTGAGGATTTGGTTTGTTTTATGGCATATCAACCTCAATGGGTTATCTAATGCTGATAAAATTTTTAATGCTGGTAATATTTTGTTTTGTCAGAAATCTATTTCTGGTAATATTTTTCCTTCAAAAATGCATAGCTGGTAATAGTTTTTTTCAAAAATGTATTGCTAGTAATATTTACTTTTTAAAAACATTGTTGGTAATATTTTTTCAAAAATGTATTGCTAGTAATATTTACTTTTTAAAAACATTGTTGGTAATATTTTTTCAAAAATGTATAGCTGGTAATAGTTTTTTTTTCTTCAAAAATTTATTGCTGGTAATAATTTTTTTTACCAAGTATTTCTGGTATTAAAACCTATTTTTATAATATAGTTTAGGAGTTAACTATTTGCCTATAGCTGGGACTCTAACAGGTGTTAACACCTCAGGTCAGGCTGGACCTGGGACATCAGCAATTGAGAAGTAGTTCCACGCTCCTCAAAACCTCCTGATCAGAGGCCTTGCGGCTGGACCTAGTTTATCGTCTTACTCAGGACGAGCATGTAGTTGATCGTCACACCCAGGACAACATTACTTGAGAACGTTGAACAAAGACAGCAACTAAAATGGATAGCACATATAACTCAAAGAGAAAAGAGATTGATGTTCAACACTAGTTCAAACAAAAGATCAGGAATGAACACAGAAAAGAGTGATAACCATGAACTTGAGAAACCTAATTTCTTAATAAAAAAAAAATGTCTTAAGAGAAAGATTTCATAAATTTAATCAGAGAGTAACACTAATTGTTCAGTTAATGAATGATGAATGTTTCTGTTTAATGAATTGGCTTATGTCAGCATTACCACCATCAAAAATTTGGGGATAAACTGTCCAAAGTTGAATCTTTGAGTACTTAGGACTGTTACAGTAATTGTCAGCATCTTAAAGCTGCTTGTGTCATAGATATAAATTTCATTAGCTTCATCCTGCCATTTCTCTGGAAATTTACATTAACTTTAAATTTAGTTTAAGAAAGTTCTGAGATAACAATCCCAAATTAAGCAAAGTAAATTTTTGTCTAAGTAAAAGTGTGATTAAAATCTTTCTTTTTTTTTTTTTTTTTTAAACTTAAGAGTTAGAAGATGCTTAATGTATAACTATTTCTTTTTGTTCTTTTATAATACTTAGGAAATATTCATTGTGGTATTTTTATTTTTACTTTGATAAAAAAAATGTAATTATTAAACAAAAAAAAAAAAAACAAACATTTGTCAGGTCAAGTTTCAAAATATCTTTACAATTTTTACAACAGTCATGGAAAGGAACTATTTTCATTTTAAATAGAAATTCTCAAACCAAGTTAAGAAAAATAAAAATAAAGAAAAGAGTGAGTGAGAGGATTTTACCAGTTTATGAAATAGTCCAGATCATCAAAGGATTGATCCATGCCCCTCTCACGATGGGACATCAGGCAAATCTTCGACCTTTTCCTCACATCTTGCTCTGAAAAGTGCTTAGCAAAAGTTTTACCCTTCCCCTCCGGCGGGGGGGGGTCACATCAGACTATTCCCTATCAATGTCTAAGTTGATACCAAACCAAAGGCATCCCGTGATTTTTGTTCCACAGAACGATTTTTTACTACACAACAGCAGACTGGGATACCATTAGATCTTATCTGGTGGAAGCTCCTCTCTTGACCTTCTTCAGGCATGCTGCCTCCAAAATTCTGCCCTAGTATTAGAATCCTCTTCTCCCTCCCCCAGCTATGGGTAAATAGCAGGAAAGACTGGGTTCTATAGCCTTGGATGGCAACTAGTTTAGGAGAAGGACAACTCTGAATTCAAAACCTCCAAAATTGTTGCTTTAGTATTAGAATGGATCCTTTCTGGAAAGGAGAATTTTATAAACCAATCACCTCTCAAAAATTACAAAAAAAAAAAAAAAAAAAAAAAAAAGAAACAGCTAGTCCTAAATGTGCTGCAGTCATAGCTCACCATAACCACTACTTCAATATCTATCTCTGGCAGAAGGGAAATTTGACTCCTATTGTATTTAGAATCACCCACATTCACCGCAAGAAAGGTCTGGAAAATGCAAAACATCCTAATACCCTTGGGAAAGGTATGAATTCTTCTCCCCGCCAACTATGGGTAAATAGCAGGACAGACCGGGTTCTATAGTCTTGGATGGCAACTGGTCTACCACATAAAGGAATGGCAACCTACTGTGAGGAAATAAAAATCTACCTTGTAAGTCATCTAAAGATACATGATTGCCTAAGTGTGTATCACACATGGCACATAACTGACTGAATGTTATCAAAGGTCGTTTTTTTATATGCTATGTTCCTTTACGACATCGGTAATCATGGCTCTCCACACATACCTTTCCATCCTTCCTCCTTGTCCTTTCCACCCTTCTTCCTCCCCCTTCTATCAAGAATCTCTAAATATGAAGCAGAAGCACTTGATCAGATATTAGGAAAAAATCTGCCTCGTCAGTCATCTATTGAAAGATACAGGATAGCCTAAGACTGTATCACGCAGGGCACATAATTGACTGAAGCTCTTCACCTTAATCTTTGCCTCCAACTCAACTTTAGTAGACACAGGACATCCCCTTCCAAGTTGCCCCTCTCACTGAGCACAATCAAAATCCCAGTGGTTGTCCTGAAGAATATTAAGCCAGAACTATCCCAAGTTCTTTAACTGATGCTTGAAGGAGAAATCCTTCTGAAGCCTGTGGAAAGTGTCAAGTATATGCCTGGTTTTCTAGAATGCAGGCAAACACCCCCCCAGTATAGACCCATCAGTCCCTTCAGTATCATTAACAAACTTTTTGAGGCTATAATCAATAAGGTTATTGAGCACCTAGATAAGAACAGCCTCTCGAGCAACTAGCAGTATATGTTTCAATTGGCTCAATCCACTGCTGATGTGCTAACTACCATTACTCACAGAATCAGTGAAGCACTAGATAACAAATACACCCCAACAACCATAATATTAGATATTTTAAAGGTCTTTGACAAGGTAGGGCACAAAGGATTTCTGCTCAAGCTCTTTAGTTATGGAATCACTGGAAGAGTCTTCTTAATAACAAAGCCCTTCTGAACGGTTATGTCCCTGAAAGTAGTTTTTAATGGCCAGTCATCCGGACCCTAACAGTCAACGCAGGCATCCCCCAGAGGTCAACCCTCTTTTTACTTTATATAAATGATATATGGATGAACCTTCAAAATGCTAGATGACCAGAGATTGACAGCTGATCTCTCCTCTGAGCTAGCTCTAACAGCTCAGTGGGGGAAAAATAGCTGGTATACATTCAATTCCTGATTGGATCCCGAACTACCAGCAATCTTGTTGAATGGTTGTTCTCTTGTGGTGGTCCCATGCTATCAGAGACTATTGGGCCTTAGATCCATCCCAGACCTCAAGTGGAACTTGTACATATGATCCATTGCTAAAGATGTAGGAAAAATGGTGGGTTCCCTGTACTGCTTCAGTAAAGTACCTGACTCCTCATGCTATACTCCATATTTACGAGAGCCAGATCAGGCCTAAAATAGTACTGATGTCATATTTTCAGACTTGATAGAGTCTAAAAAGTGTCTCCGTGTCCTTGTGGGTGATAAACTATTTTCCACCCTGCAACTCCTCTCTCACAGACAAGACGTAGCAAGTCTCTCACAACTCTATTGCTATTTCTATAGAAAGTGTTTAGACAAACTATATTTCTTAGTTCTGCCAGGACTAACCTTGTTGTGGAGTTATTTCGCAGCAGAGGCTTGTATTTGTACTAAATCGGTCCTAAAATAGGTTTGACGTACGAAATGTTAGGAACTTGATATAATAGGTATTATGCAGAGTAATCTTGTTGTGGTCACTGACTACTTTAGTATTTGACTGTCGACTGGTGTCGTCTGACATCGACTGACCCTCATTTCTCTTGCTACTCCTACTTATATTAGGTGGTAGAGTCTATTAACTATAGAAAAGGTGTGTTTCACCATAACAAACCTTCACAGCTAGGATCCGCCATGCCACCCACATTGTAGCAAACCACCCTCATTCCCTCTCTAGTTTATCGGCAAGAAGTAAGTTCCACTCAAACAGCTTCTTCATATGAACCACTGATCTGTGGAACAGACTCCCAAGAGGATTACTACAATCTTAACTTCTTCAAGCCGGGAGTTAACCATTATCTTCTCCACCTATCCACATATACTGTGTCTCTTACTCTATAACCCTCTATCTTGAGTGGCTCTTGGGCTTTTTACAGGGTAACCCACACTGTAAAAAAAATTTAAAAAAAAAATGAGAGAAAAAAAAAAATTACATTGGTTGTGGCTTCAGCATGAGCAATCTAAGTTTTCTATCTATAAGATTAATTTTTTGTTGTACATAAGAAACAATTATGCTTTTGAAATTATTCCAGGTAACAATATCAAAAGAAATCTTATGCAAACTGCATAATCAAAAAAAAAAAAAAAAAATAAAAAAATAATGGCTTTAAATAATTTTAGAATTGCATCACTCATGTTCTTTGCATAATTAATTGAGGGGTTTCATCCATACCAATGTTACACTGTGGAACAAACTCCTAACACAATGAACCATCTTTCCTAGCAACAAATTCAATATAATCTTCCCACTTCATGCCAGCAGAAAATGTTAATCCTTGAGTGGCAACTGGGCCGTGGAGTGAGTGACTGAAAAGTAATATCAAAAAATAAGAGGTGGACTGTTGACGTACAAGAGTACAATTTTTGCTTTTAACACTCTTCAAATGGTTGATTTAATCCAGATCAGGTGACCTGATATAGTTATATCTAAAAAACTAAAAATATGTTAAATAGTGGACATTAGAACACAAAGAGTGAGAGTGCTAGTGTATTGGTAGGGTTTGGACTTGTCATTTGATCTCCAATATGAGATACGCAATACAACTGGTTTGAAAACCCAACAAGTTCTAGTGATGTGACCATATTTGCAATACAGAGAAAGGCTATCTTAATCTTCTTTTATATGTTATGTCTTTTCATAACGTGAACGATCATGGCTCTCCGCAACTTCCTGTCCTCTGAGTAATTTAGTCCCCTTTATCATTCTTCATTGTTTTATTTTTTGCTATCCATTTACTTAATATCTTTAGGCTGCTCTTTCTCCTGTTTCTTTTGCCTTTAATATGTCCTATTTGTGTTAATTTCTCCAAGCTTTCTTTCCTTATATGTTCAGTTGTTCTTAATATTAAAACTTTCTTAAAACTTTCTGGTTTCTAAAATGCTTTGTTAAGTGTATTCTCAGCATTCTTCCATAAGAAAATTTATAAACTTGCAGTAAATTAGAACTTTGTTAAAGTATGAGGCTTTGCAAACTTGTCTCTTACTCTAATAGTCATTACTATTGAATAGGCAGTTTGATCTTCATTGCATGACCCATATTTGTGACCATGTGCCAATATGAAGCTGTGTTTAGTAACTAATTATAGAAAGTTTTTTTTTTTTTTTAAATGTATGTTCTAGTAATGTGGCTTGATTATTTTTTTTTTTACTAAAGATACATCAGAGGGAACAGATAGAATATATTGATTTGGAGTAGCTGAATAGAAGACAACAAATAATAAGTAAAAACTATTACAAAACAAAGTCTCTGTGTGTGTGTGTGTGTGTGTATATGTATATATATATATATATACATATAAAGGAGAGAGAGATGCATATAAGAATTTCTGATGGATATTTTACATTCTGTACACGCAACTCTTTAAAAGGTTTGATAGATTTGGGAGTAGGGTCCAAACAACTTCCATTACACCACAGCTACATACACAAAAGCCCCATGAACCAAAAAATGAAGGAAATAAAATAAATAAAAAAATACAAGTACAGAAAAAAAAAAAAATATGCAGTTCCAAACTTGGAATGCATCTTTTGCAATAAATTTCATCTCACTGACCGAATAGTGCATCAGAACTACATTGGCAAATTACATGTTAGAAGAGTCAAAGAATAGATATTTTGGTAAGTCTGGAATAAGAAAGAAAGTGATAGACGAAAAGAAGATGTTTATTAATTTTACACTGCTATTTCCGCAAATGAATGAAAGGAAAAGGAGCCAAGTTCCGAAATGCTTAATTGAAACATTGATTTTTGATTAAACCTTGATGAAGCAGCTGACAACAGTAACGTTTCTCCTTCAAGAGATTCTCTCGTTCGATCTCTGAAAAGGAGATTAGATACCTAAGTGGAACCATTTCACCAGAAATGGAAATGTTTTGGTCTGGCAGAGGAAACAGTTCCAAAATAAAATATATACAGATTTTGTTGAAATGAATTTCTCTTTTATAATTATCATCAGGGAGACACAGTGGAATAATGGATAGTGGCTCATATTGGTCATTCGGAGAACTGAGTTCGAATTCCACTTGGATACATTACATTCACTTAGGAAAGGTATGAATTCTCTTCTCCCACTAGCTGTGGGTAAATAGCAGGACAGACTGGGTTCTATAGCGTTGGGTGGCAACTGATATAGGAGAAGGAAAAACTCTGAATTCCAAACCAGCCTGGAAAGGGTTGGGCTCCATCAGGCTATGTTGCCCAAGAAACAACATTTCTACTGTAGCTACAGTACATGTCTATGGTCATACAACTCTATATGATAATTCTGAGTTAAATTCTCCAGGCTATGTAGTATGGTTATAATCACACTTAGTTAAAAAGAAAAGAAAAAAAAAGAAATGCAATAACAGAAGAATCAACCAAGATGAGATATTCCTCAATATGATTAGCAGAATAAGAACAATGTACTCCCATATATTAAATAAAGTGTTTGATTTGAAATTCCTTGAAGATTACCCAGATTGACAGAAACATGAAGAAGATCAGAGAGTGCAATACTCAAAACATTGTACGTGTAACAAAAAAGATGAGGACATTATGTTGTAGAGTAGCTGAACACCCCCCCACAAGACAGACTGGTCTAAGACTATTTAAACACCACTCTCTTTTACTGAGAGAGAGAGGGAGTTAACGATTAACTGTTTATTACACTAGTCTGTGTTCTCAACGATGTACTATATTATTCCCCAGACTAAACTACTACTTATTTTCTATATGTATGTCACCCTTTCCTATTTATGACACAAAACATTAATATAATTGTAAATGAGATAAACAATGAAAAGCACCTTGAGATTATGTTTAAACACTTAACTGGAGAATAAAAGTATGTTGGCTATAATCATTAAAGCAGGCTGACAAAAATTCACCAGGTAATTTGAATTAAGTATTTACCTATGTGTTCAAGTAGAGATACAAGATCCAGTTTGGTTCCAGATTTCAAAAGCTGTTCAAAAATTGCTCAAGCTCCCTCAGCCTTTCCGCTGTTGGCAATGTCTCAAGTGCCAGGTAATGACCCCAGCCCCATCCTGAAAGAGAGATATTGCATGGAGGGATGGCCTCCTGGGGTCTTCATTTAATATTAATTTCAAACTACCCAACTACTTCAGGGAAATATTTTTAAAAGTGATTTACAAAGCATAACTTAGATGTGTCACAAGGCCGGAAGTATTGATGACTGAAGTTACTACTTGGTTGTAATTAATGTCACAAAACAAGCTTACTAGCTATTATGCCACAATGGAGTACCCATTGTAATTTGAATTAACTGACTTTAGAGAAATATTTGATTCCATTATCCATCACAAACACCTGCATATCCAAGCTTACATCACCTGATGGTTGGGTTATAGAACAAGCAGAATTATAATACAATAATCTAACAGTAATGTCTGGGTAGGAAACTTGGAAAAACCAGGAACACTAGAAAACAAAATGAGAAACACAAACATCCATATCAAGTGCAATGCTAGGGGGAAAATAAGAGATAAAAAGACAGTTTTGTAGAGTAACAACTAAATAGAGTAACAATAGGTGTTGGTTGGACAAGAAAAGACAAAGTGGAAAACAGTTTGCATGATGTCCAGTTGATGATAAACAATAGAAAATGACAAGAGAGAAGGCAGTGAGATGATTTCTGTTATGATGTTGATTTGGGGTTAGTAGAGACAAATGCCAAATAACACGTAACAATAAAAAGGGTTTCAATAGGTTGGTCAAGAGGTACAGAATCGCCTGAGTAGTCAATAACTAGCTCAGCTAAGAACTTCTCTGTCTATCTGTCTTTTTCCATGTCAACTGACATGCCACTATTTAAAGTCTTTGTTCACAGACGCAGACAAGTTCATCTTCAAGAGGGGTGGTAGGTTACCGACACAACAATTTCAAAGACTTTGCTGATGTTAGAACAGTACAGGTTTCATGGTGGGATTAGACAGAGAACATGCAGTGGATGATTATTCTATACAAGTGGATGCTGAATGTTTTCTGGCAAACAAAAATAACCTACAACTGTGTTTCCCAATGTGCGACACATGATGCATTGGACAGCAATTTGATTTTTATGGGAGGTAACTTGAGAATGAGATATTAACAGAAATTTTTTTCTAGTGTTCCTGCAAGTATGAGTATATATATATATATATATATATATATATATATTATATATATATTAAAGACATTTTATGTTTAACGTTCTTTTAGATACAAGTATTTAAGTAAATGCTCTGTTTATAATAAACAGTATTAAATAACATTTACAGGACATTGAATGTCCGGTAAATGTTATTTAATACTGTTTATTATAAACAGACCATTTACTTAAATACTTGTATCTATAAAAAAGAACATTAAAACAAAAAATGTCTTTAATAAATAAATTGCCTTTTGTCCATTTTTCTTAATATATATATATATATATATATATATATATGTGTGTGTGTGTGTGTATATATATATATAGTGCATATACAGTATGGATACATAAAAATATTTGTGTATATGTACATGTGTAATTACATATGTACTGTATATAATAGTAACAAAAATATTGTGAAATTCTAAAATTAAATAATAATACGATTATCTATATGTAGTCTCAACTTCTTAAAGAAAGTTAGCTTAATGACTTTTTAGGCTTCCTCCATGTGAATAGGAATTTAATTTTTGGATAATAAGAATTATGTTAGAGGGGTGGGCATCAGGATCTTAGAGATGCTAAGGTGGGACAAAGTCAATAACCTAGAGCCATGTACTAATTAACTTCAGTTCTATAACTTCAATTGAAGAATATAAGGTCACAGCTCTCAGCATGGTAAGCATTGCTGCAGTAGTTTTCATAACAGGAAATAGGTTTTTACGGTTTTTGAATTCAGAGTTGCACTCTTTGACTAGTTACTAAACATGGCTAAAGTGATTAGTTTGTTCTACTATTTAACCCATAGCTGGGGAAGAATGGTATTTGCACACAAGTAAATGTAATGGACTCAAATGGAATTTAATCAGCACTCTGAACCATGAAACATATATGCGATTACAGTTCTTCATGTAGTTCAATTTTGGTTTATGCACAGGTCTTTTTTCCTTCAAGACAACTGACCAAACTGTAAAGAAACCACACACACACACACACACAAAAGAGGTACAATGAAAGGTTCTCAGTTCAAATCATTTGCCAAATTTTAAACCAACAGAATTTGAGGGAAAATGCTTTCCTGGTTTGGCCAAGAATGCTCCAAGCCCTTTTATGTATTTTAAATAAAAATTCATATTATTAGTGTAATTTAATGTCACAGTTCAATAATGGCACAATTTAATTGTATTTTTTTTTACAATCTTATGTGAATACAAAATGCGCTTTGCAGGACATTGCTAATGAGAAAAACAAAAACTTTTGAGTGATCTATTGCTTACTCTGGACACCTAGCTATGGTGCAAAATGGAGTGGTCACCCAGCAATCATCTACATTGATCAGACCCTAATGGCTTTCTGACTTTGATGCAAGACTGTGATGATTAGTGTAATAGACTCATGAATGTCTGAGATAGCTTGACAGAATAATAAAATTTGTCTCATTCATCTGATGGACAGCCAGATTGTTTTTTTTTTCACCCACGACAGGTTATGGTCTCAATCTCCAAAGAGGATTGAAGGTGCATTAAAAAAAAGTGAACTTTGATAACAGCAATATTAATAGATATGCATTTGCTGATGTCACCAGAGTGGACGACTAAAATAAATAATTAAATAAATAAATAAAAAGGGACAAAAAAAAAAAAAAAAGAAAAGAAAAGACAAAATTGAATAATAAAAACTATTTTGTATTCTATATAACATGAGAAAAGAGTCAAAAGGACACTCTCTACAGACAGGAGCAATCAATTCAAGGAAACAAAAACAAGAATTTTTCATGATTAATTTCTTTCGTTTATTCTCTCATTCACTCCCTCCCTCCTTCTATTTCCGCATATTTCCATTTATTAATTGATCAAGTGAAATGAACATTTAAGTAAAACAGGAACATCCATATCACTCCCACATTTTGTCCAGGAAGTTGATTTGATTTTTAGAAATAATGGTAGTGGTGGTAGGAGTAGAAGAAAAATTTGAGAAGGAGGAGGAAAGTGAAATGATAAAAATTGATTGGGAAAAAGGAGAAGGAAACAAAATGGGAAAGTGAGAAGGAGAATGAATAATAGAACAAGTGGGGGGAAAAAAGAAGAACAAACGGGGGGGAAAAAAGAAGAACAAGCGGGGGAAAAAAAGAGAAGAACAAACAGGGGGAAAAAGAGAGAACAAACGGGGGGAAAAATAAACGGGGAATAAACGGGGGGAACAAAAGAAAGAAGAACAAACGGGGAAAAAAAAAGAGAAAGGAGAAAAAAGAGAAGAACAAAAACAAACGGGGGGAAAAAAAAGAGAAGAACAAACGGGGGAAAAAAGAGAAGAACAAACGGTGGAGAAGAAAAAAAAGAAGAACAAATGGGGGAAAAAGAGAAGAACAAATGGGGAAAAAAAAAGAGAAGAAAAAAAGAGGAACAAAAAAAAGAGAAGAACAAACGGGTGGAAAAAAGAAGAACAAAAGGGGGAAAAAAGAGAAGAACAAATGGGAAAAAAGAGAAGAACGGGGGGAAAAAAAAAAGAGAAAAAAAGAAAAAAGAGAAGAACAAACGGAAAAAAAAGAGAAGAACAAATGGGGAAAAAAAGAGAAGAACAAATGGGGGAAAAAGAAGAAGAACGGGTGGAAAAAAAAGAAGAAAAAAAAAAAAGAGAAGAACAAACGGGTGGAAAAAAAGAGAAGAACAAACGGGGGAAAAAAAGAGAAGAACAAACGGGGGAAAAAAAGAGAAGAACAAACGGGGGAAAAAAAGAGAAGAACAAACGGGGGGAAAAAAAGAGAAGAACAAACGGGTGGAAAAAAAGAGAAGAACAAACGGGGGAAAAAAAGAAGGGGGTGGAAAAAGAGAGAAGAACAAACGGTGAAAAAAAGAGAAGAACAAACGGGTGGAAAAAAAGGAAGAACAAACGGGGAAAAAAAAGAAGAACAAACGGGGAAAAAAAAAACAAAAGAAAAAAAGAACAAAAAAAAAAGAAGAACAAACGGGGGAAAAAAAGAGAAGAACAAACGGGGAAAAAAAGAGAAAAAAAGAAAAAAGAAGAACAAACGGGGAAAAAAAGAGAAGAACAAACGGGGAAAAAAAAAAGAACAAACGGGGAAAAAAAGAAGAACAAATGGGAAAAAAGAGAAGAACAAACGGGGGGAAAAAAGAGAAGAACAAAACGGGAAAAAAAAAGAGAAGAACAAACGGGTGGAAAAAAAGAGAAGAACAAACGGGGAAAAAAGAGAAGAAAAACGGGGAAAAAAAGAGAAGAAAAAGAGGTGGGGAAAAAAAAAAGTGGAAAAAAAGAGAAGAACAAACGGAGAAAAAAGAGAACGGAAAAAAGAAGAACAAACAAATGGAAAAAAAGAGAAGAACAAACGGGGAAAAAAGAAGAAAAACGGAAAAAAAAGAGAAGAACAAACGGGGAAAAAAAGAGAAGAACAAACGGGGAGAAAAAAGAGAAGAACAAACGGGGGGGAAAAAAAGAGAAGAACAAATGGGGAAAAAAAAGGAACAAAAAAAAGAGAAGAAAACGGGGGAAAAAAAGAGAAGAACAAACGGGGAAAAAAAGAGAAGAACAAAGGGGGAAAAAAGAGAAGAACAAATGGGGAAAAAAAGAGAAGAACAAACGGGGAAAAAAAAAAAAAAAAAACGGGGAAAAAAAAAGAGAAGAACAAAACGGGGAAAAAAGAGAAGAACAAACGGGGGAAAAAAAAGAGAAAAAAAAAAAAAAAAAAGAGAAGAACAAACGGGGGAAAAAGAGAAGAAAAAACGGGGGGAAAAAAGAGAACAAATGGGGGGAAAAAGAGAAGAACAAACGGGGGAAAAGAAGAAGAAAATGGGGGAAAAAAAGAAGAACAAACGGGGAAAAGAGAAAAACGGGGGGGAAAAGAGAGAAAAAAAAAAAGAAGAACAAATGGGGGAAAAGAAAATGGGGGAGGAAAAGAAAAAGAAAAAAGAGAAGAAAAACGGGGGAAAACGGGGGATGAGAGAAGAAAAATGGGGGGAGAAAAACGGGGGGAGAAGAAAAACGGGGAGAGAAAAAAGGGGAGAAAAGAGAAGAACAAACGGGGGGGGAGAAGAAAAAAAGGGAAAAAA
Organism: Acanthosepion pharaonis; assembly: GCA_903632075.3. Lineage (NCBI taxonomy): Eukaryota > Metazoa > Mollusca > Cephalopoda > Sepiida > Sepiidae > Acanthosepion > Acanthosepion pharaonis. The sequence goes on from CAHIKZ030001168.1 coordinate 111,319, forward strand.
AAAAGAGAAGAAAAAACAAAAAAAGAGAAGAACAAAACGGTGGAAAAAAAAGAGAAGAACAAACGGAAAAAAAAAGAGAAGAAAAAACGGTGGAAAAAGAGAAGAACAAACGGGGAAAAAAGAGAAGAAAAAGGGGGGGAAAAAAGAGAAGAACAAATGGGAAAAAAAAGAGAAGAAAAAACGGGTGGAAAAAAGAGAAGAACAAACGGGGGAAAAAAAGAGAAGAAAAACGGGAGAAAAAAGAGAAGAACAAAGGGGGAAAAAAGAGAAGAACAAAGGGGAAAAAAGAGAAGAACAAATGGGAAAAAAAAGAGAAGAACAAATGGGGAGAAAAAAAGAGAAGAACAAACGGGTGGAAAAAAAGAGAAGAACAAACGGGTGGAAAAAAAGAGAAGAACAAACAGGGGGAAAAAAGAGAAGAAGAAAAAGAGAAGAAAAAAGAAAAAGAAGAACAAACGGGGGAAAAAAGAGAAGAAGAAACGGGGAAAAAAGAGAAGAAAAAAGAGAAGAACAAATGGGGAAAAAAAAAGAGAAGAACAAACGGAGGAAAAAAAAAGAAGAACAAACGGGTGGAAAAAAAGAGAAGGGGGAAAAAAAGAGAAGAACAAACGGGGGAAAAAAGAGAAGAACAAACGGGGGGGGGGGGGAAAAAAGAGAAGAACAAAGAAAAAAGAGAAGAATAAACGGGGAAAAAAAGAGAAGAACAAGGGGGAAAAAAAAGAAGAACAAACGGGGAAAAAAAAAGAGAAGAACAAACGGGGAAAAAAAAAGAAGAACAAACGGGGAAAAAAAAAGAGAAGAACAAACGGGGGGAAAAAAAAAAAGAGAAGAAAGAAAAGAAGAAGAACAAAGGGGGGAAAAAAAAAAAGAGAAAAACAAACGGGGGGGGGGAAGAGAAGAAAAACGGGGAAAAAAGAAGAACAAACGGGGGAAAAAAGAGAAGAACAAACGGGGGAAAAAAGAAGAAGAAGAACAAAGGGGAAAAGAGAAGAACAAACGGGGGGAAAAAAATGGGGGGGAAAGAGAAGAACAAACGGGGGTGGGGAAAGAGAAAAAAGAAAAAAAGAGAAGAAAAAACGGGGGGAAAAAAGAAAAACAGAATGGGAAAAAAAAAAAAACGGGGAAAAAAAAGAAGAACGGGAGAAAAATGGGGGAAGAAAAAAAGGGGAGAAGAAAAAAGAGAAGAATAAAACGGGGAAAAAAAGAGAAGAAAAAGGGGGGAAATGGGGAGAAAAAACGGGGGGAAAAAAGAGAAGAACAAAAGGGGAAAAAACGGGGAGAAAAACGGGGGAAAAAAAAGAGAAGAACAAATGGGGAAAAAGAGAAGAACAAACGGGGGAAAAAAAGAGAAGAACAAAGAGGGGAAAAAAGAGAAGAACAAAAAGGTGGAAAAAAGAGAAGAAAAACGGGTGGAAAAAAGAAGAAGAACAAAAGAGGAAAAAAGAGAAGAACAAAAGGGGGAAAAAAGAGAAGAACAAAAAACGGGGGAAAAAAAGAGAAGAACAAAACGGGGAAAAAAAGAGAAGAACAAATGGGGGGAAAAAAGAGAAGAACAAACGGGTGGAAAAAAGAGAAGAACAAACGGGTGAAAAAAAGAAGAACAAACGGGGGAAAAAAGAGAAGAACAAACGGGGGAAAAAAAGAGAAAAAACAAATGGGAAAAAAAGAGAAGAACAAACGGGGAAAAAAAAAAAGAAGAACAAACGGGGGGAAAAAAGAGAAGAACAAACGGGTGGAAAAAAGAAGAAAACGGTGGAAAAAAGAGAGAACAAACGTGGGTGGGAAAAAAGAGAAGAAAAACGGGGGAAAAAAAGAAGAACAAACGGGGAAAAAAAGAGAAGAACAAATGGGGGAAAAAAGAGAAGAACAAACGGGTGGAAAAAAGAAGAACAAACGGAAAAAAAAAGAAGAAGAACAAGTGGGGGAAAAAAGAGAAGAACAAACGGGGAAAAAAAAGAAGAACAAATGGGAAAAAAAAGAAGAACAAATGGGGAAAAAAAGAAGAACAAATGGGGAAAAAAAGAGAAGAACAAACGGGGAAAAAAAGAGAAGAAAAATGGGGGAAAAAAAGAGAAGAACAAACGGGGAAAAAAAGAGAAGAACAAACGGATGGAAAAAAGAGAAGAACAAACGGGGAAAAAAAAGAGAAGAACAAACGGGGGAAAAAAGAGAAGAACAAACGGGGGAAAAAAGAGAAGAACAAACGGGTGGAAAAAAGAGAAGAACAAACGGGGGAAAAAAGAGAAGAACAAAGGGGGAAAAAAAAGAGAAGAACAAACGGGGGAAAAAAGAGAAGAACAAACGGGTGGAAAAAGAGAAGAACAAACGGTGGAAAAAAGAGAAGAACAAACGGGTGGAAAAAAAGAGAAGAACAAACGGAGGAAAAAAGAGAAGAACAAACGGGTAAAAAAAGGAAAAAAAGAGAAGAACAAATGGGTGGAAAAAAAGAGAAGAACAAACGGGTGGAAAAAAAGAGAAGAACAAACGGGGGGGGAAAAAAGAGAAGAACAAACGGTGGAAAAAAAAAAGAGAAGAACAAACGGGTGGAAAAAAGAAGAAGAACAAAACGGGTGGGAAAAAAGAGAAGAACAAAACGGGGAAAAAAAGAGAAGAACAAACGGGGGAAAAAAGAGAAGAACAAACGGGGGGAAAAAAAGAGAAGAACAAACGGGGGAAAAAAAGAGAAGAACAAACGGGTGGAAAAAAAGAGAAGAACAAACGGGTGGAAAAAAAGAGAAGAACAAACGGGTGGAAAAAAAGAGAAGAACAAACGGGTGGAAAAAAAGAGAAGAACAAACGGGTGGAAAAAAGAGAAGAACAAACGGGGAAAAAAAAGAGAAGAACAAACGGGTGGAAAAAAGAAGAACAAATGGGGAAAAAAAGAGAAGAACAAACGGGTGGGGAAAAAAGAAGAACAAACGGGTGGAAAAAAAAAAAGAAGAACAAACGGGAAAAAAAGAGAAGAACAAATGGGGAAAAAAAGAAAAGAGAACAAACGGGTGGGAAAAAGAGAGAACAAACGGGGAAAAAAGAGAAGAACAAACGGGGGGGGAAAAGAAGAACAAACGGGGAAAAAAAGAAGAATAAACGGGGGGGGAGAGAAAAAAATGGGGAGGAAAAGAGAAGAACAAACGGTGGGGAAGAGAAGAAAAACGGGGGAAAAGAAAAACGGGGGGAAAGAAAAACGGGGGGAAATGGGGGATGAGAGAAGAAAAACGGGGGAGAAACAAATGGGGGGAGAAGAACAAACGGGGGAGAGAATGGGGGGGGGAGAACAAATGGGGGTAAAAAAGAGAAGAACAAATGGGGGAAGAGAGAAGAACAAACGGGGGGGAAGAGAAGAACAAACGGGGGGAAGAAGAACAAACGGGGGAAAGAAGAAGGGGGGGGAAGAGAAGAACAAACGGGGGGGAAGAAGACAAACGGGGGAGAGAAGAACAAATGGGGGAAAAGAGAACAACAAATGGGGGGAAGAGAAGAAGAAACGGGGGGGCAAGAGAAGAGAAGTGAACAACAACTTGGAAAGACAAGAGAAGAACAAATGGTAAAAAAGAACAAATAGGAAAGAGGATAGGACAACAAATGGGAAAGAAGGATGGAAAAGATATGATTGGGAAAGAGAAGCTATTAAATTAATTACCATTATTTTCCCTGCCAAAAATCTATTTAAATCCTTCAAGTTTATTGAAACAAAACATTACCAGTCATCAGTGTTGAAATACTGGACACATTTTACTGAACTTGAAAAAGTTGAATGTGCCACTTCTCAAATCATCCTTCGTAACAATTGGATATCAATATATCAGATTGAATGTAAGGGTCACCTCTTGCACAGTCACATAAGTTCTGAGAAGCTGTTAACTTTTAAGTTGCGGTCTAATATCTGAAAATCCCCTTGGAGCCACTGGCTGATTCTTCAGACAGTGTCTCACAAGGTGATGAGATTGGAAATGTCATTCTTTAACTCTGGCAGGCATTTCTGGGAAAGTTGCTGCCCAGTGACACTTCAATTTACAAATCAAAAATACTTGTACTTTTTAAGAGTAAAGACAAAAAAAAAAAACAAAAAAAAAAAAACTATATTTCTTATCTTCTATTTGGATTCAGTACATTATTATTATTATTATTATTGATAACTTTATTGTAAAAATATTCATATTTGCTTTGCTATTATTCTGATAAATGCTGAAGTTTTCACTATTTAAATCTTGTACTGAACTGGGATAATTTAGGCAAAATGTACAATGCCAGAGTACCCAGACAGAGCAAAAAACATTTCAGAGTGTTAGCACTTAAAGGACAGCTCAAGCTGTTATGAAAGTTTCCTGCTCTCGCAATCTTCAGACAAGAATGAATATAATTGTCTATTTGAGCAGCAATCTCTTTTTTATACAAGTTTCCTTAAAGATGACTCACAAGTACGGCAGTTAAGCTTTTTATTCAACTTTTCTTGCATTCATACAAATATTTTCTTTTTTGGACATAAAGTGTGTAAAAACCATCCAAATGTTCATTACATCCAAGCACTTCTGGCTATTCTTTTAGTCATTATCAAGGATTTTTCTTAACTGATTATGTCGCTTTTTATATATGTTTATCTATAAGGATAGGAATGCCTCCCCCAACACACACCAGAACACAGTCAGCATGTTGTGGCCATGTTTGAAAAGAAAAAAAGAACAGATCTCTGTTATTAGAGCCAACTACAATGGCTGAAATGTTGACAGTAACAACAAAGATGAAGACAAATATATATATAGTTTTAAAGTGTGCTATATTTATGGGATAAAGTGCTCAATATCAGAGATAGAGCGTATGTAAATATAAAAGGGAACATTGAAGTCAACACTCAGAGGCGACAGACTGTTTCATGCTAGATGCAGTCATCAAGCCATGAGTGTTGGATTTTTCTCGACTATATATATGGGTCAGTGGTGAATTGTGGGTAATCCATTCTGGCAGTTATTTTGGTGGGTGTGGCTTATTTATTTATTTATTTGGGTTAATTTATTTTGCTTGTTTTTTATTTTCATTTTTTATTTTATATTTATTTATTCTTTTCAGTTTTCGAAGTTTTATTAACCTAGTAAAAAACTGGTGGGGGGGATTTGTTTAGGTTGCTTATAAATGTTTCGTTTTGGTCTGGGAAGATAAAGCTATTTATTCATCCAATTTTTGGATTGATTGCCATAGTCTATTCTGCTATTTTGGCGGGGGACAGTTTTTAATTATTTATTTACTTATTTGGATTAATTATTTTCACTTGTTTTTGCTTATTTATGTTAATTAGTTCATACTGTCAGAAAAATGGATGATACATTTGTTTTTAAAAGATACCGAAATTAGAAGAACTGGTTAAATATTGCTTGCTCTGAAGAGTCACAATTTCTGCTACATTGCGATGGGAGGAGCAGAATTTGGCATTAATGACATGAAAGTATGGGTCCAGCATGTCTTGTATCAACAATTCATTGATTGTTTTCTATGCCTTATAAATCCTTTGTGGGTTATTTAAAGCCAAAAAAATACTTTTAGATTCTAAAGAGATTTTTTTAAAAATAAGATTCAGCAATACAAGTTTTACTAATTAACCCATAACTGGGAGGAGAAGAGGTGTATTCATACCTAATCAGAATTTGATAAACAAGAAATTATAATGTGGATATAAAGTGGGTTATCAATTCTATATTACAATCAATATATAAACTGATCCCTCACAGTAGTTTACATTTCTATTTCATAGAATGTAAATAAATCTAGCTGTGTAGCTAATTAGTATTTGATCAATTCATTCATTTTCTATACTTTATTAAACGTTCACAGATTATTTAAAGCCAGAAAATATTTTTAGATTGGAAGAATTTTATGGCAGGGGGTAGAGGGATAATAATGGTTTAATGATACAAGTCTTACTAATTAAACCATAGCTAGAAGGATAAGAGGAGGATTCATACCTTCCCCAAGGGCATTTCTGTATGTGAATATAACAAACCCAATGGGAATTGGAACTTGACTTTCTGATTAACAATTTTGAGCCATTATCCATTACACCACCTGAAAATACAAGCCTACAGCACCTGGTATTCTCAAGTGGTTACCCATCTAGGTTCTGGCTAGACTCAACATTGCTCAACTTTGGTGATCATACAGGAAGTATTATTTCAATGTGTTGTGGCCATATGCTCAACAGTTCAGATAAGTGGTTGTGGTGTAATGCTATCAGGAATATTGGTATCAATAAAGAATGAATATAATTGTCTATTTGAGCAGCAATCTCTTTTTTATACAAGTTTCCTTAAAGATGACTCACAAGCACGGCAGTTAAGCTTTTTATTCAACTTTTCTTGCATTCATACAAATATTTTCTTTTTTGGACATAAAGTGTGTAAAAACCATCCAAATGTTCATTACATCCAAGCACTTCTGGCTATTCTTTTCGTCATTATTAAAAAAAAACAAAAGACTAGAATTTGAACTAGGCTTGCCAACTCCATTCTTCACATTGATAATCGTTACTTACCTGAAGTTAGATATGGATGACCCAAATTCAACAATATGGGAATGTTTACTTACCTGAAAGAGAGAAAAACATTAAAAGAGATTAGTTTGCCTGAAGAAATATAACATACAATTAAAACAAACAAATTACATAAAAACAGTAAAATATCTTATATTTCTGCAGGTTAATGTCTTATTCCTTTTTTTGTATTTTTTAATTTGCTTACCTATATCTATATCAATCTGTTCCTATAAATCAGGGTTTCCCAATCTGGGCAATGAGCAACTGAACAGAAAATGGTCGGCATTGGAAATTATGGTGGGTGATATAAGATTGAAAAGGTATTTCAAAATATGCAACTCAAAAAAAAAAAAAAAAAAAAAAAAAGGAGACGTGTGAAGAACCTATATATATATATATATATATGCACACACACTTTATTTTATATTACATCAGAACATGTGAATAATACTATACAAATACAATCATATTTCAATGTGTATTAACACATCTCATAGACAATTTATTCTATAAATGTTAGGAACATCAGAATTTATATTCAATTCATTCTCATTTCATATATATATATATATATATATATATATATATATATATATATATATATATATAAGAAACAAAAATAGCAGAAGGCTAAATGGGAATAATTGGATCACATTCTGAGATAAAATATAAAATATCCCAGCAAAGAAGTTTAGTCTGAAGAATTATTTGAATGTTAATGACCATTCTCAAACTAAAGGAAATATCAAAAACATTTTTTAGGGGGAGGGTGTAAATCAGATAGAGGAAGACATCATGTAGAAAAAACAACTGACCTTTACTAAATTGATGAACACAGACTCTTCGATTCACTATGAGAGTAACATCAGCTCATAGGACCAGGAGACGCAAAGTGTGTCAAGCTCCTTGCTACACTAATTACAGTATTTGCTATCATTGTATTATTAATCCATGTGATAAAATAGTTTCTTTACTAATTTTTTCTTCCAGTGTTTTCTTTGGAATATTATTAACTGGAACTACAAGCTTATACATGCTAAATAACAGAAAACCAAGAACAAAAAAACATTATTTGCTGAATTTCTATTAGTTACTTGTAGAGAGTATTCTTTTTAATTTTATAATTAGGAACAAATATTGTTTAATTTTTGGTCAACATTTGTAATGCTAACCTTGACCACGAAAGTAAATTATATAGTTTTCAATGATCAAATTAGCAGCAGCTGCCACAGCTTAAGTCAACATTATTTAGGACCTTACTTTAGTAATATTTTATTTTTATTTTTTACAAGATCATAAAGTCAATTTATGAACTAATAAACTTTTACCAAACAATTTTGGTGTGCTTTTGAATATTTACCATACAGGTGAGCAGTGGAAAATGTGGGTGATGGTGTAAAAATGGTTGAGGTCTTGGGTTATAAATACATGTATACCAATGCCTATTTAACATTGTGTGTGTATATATATATATATATTTTTATGTATACTTCAGCAGCATTTTTTCATTCATACATGTTTCATTAAATGATATAGACAAGTGTTGTGTATTTATTTTATGTAAATTCCTTTTATAACGTCAGATATATATATATATATATATATATATATATATATAAAATATGTATCAATATTATGATTTTCTTTCTTCGTTTAATGATAATGTTATTAAGCTTATCAGATGTTATGAAAAGAATTTACATAAAATAAATAGACAGCACTTGTCTCTATTATTTAATGAAACATGTATGAATATATATATATATATATAAAAAATATGTATCAATATTGTGATTTTCTTCGTTTAATGATAATGTTATTAAGCTTATCAGATGTTATGAAAAGAATTTACATAAAATAAATAGACAACACTTGTCTCTATTATTTAATGAAACATGTATGTATGAATATATATATATATATATATGTATGTATGTGTGTGTATGTAAGTATGTATTTAAACAAAACAGAAGTCATTTTATACCTTAGGTACCTTTCAACCAACACTTTTTCAAAGGTAAATTGGAAAACAAACAAAGACACACTCAATATAGCGAATGAGGAGGGAAAGTTGGAACATGATTAAAAAAAAGAGATAAATCTTAATTAGAAACAATTAAAATTCAAAAGGGGGGTGAAAATAGCAATTTCCACAAGAGTAAAAAAGGAAATATTACACAGTGCTCGCTTGGTTTACCATCTCCGAGTCCTGAAGGCCGTATTTATAAAATTTCATCAGCCCAGCCTGTGCAGATAGAAGGAGCATTTTGTACGCTCCTTACGCTTGTTGGGGGGCTGTGGAGTGTCTCTTTTCCTTTTTATGCTCTTGTGGAACTTGCTATTTTCATCCCCCACTTTTGAATTTTAATTGTTTGTAATTAAAATTTATCTTTTTTTAATCGTGTTCCAACTTTCCGTCCTTATTATATGTGTGTGTGTGTGTGTGTGTGTGTGTGTGTGAATAAAAGAAAAGACAAGTGGGGGAAAAAACTTATGCCCCCATATTTAATTTCTGGGGAACTTCATTTAGGCAAGTGTGAAAATTCTATTTGGCAGCCTGTGTTTATACACAGAAGTAACAGGGAGAAAAAAAAATATCTTTAAGTTTTCAAATTTTAAATTAGAGAATGAACTAAAATATTCTAAAACTTACAGAAAGATAAACTATGGAAGATGATAAATGATGTAATTTTCCAGCCTATTAAACTAAACTGGGTTAATGTTGTTATTGATTTTTTAAAAAATATATATGGGATAATCCATCTCAAATCAATCAATGGTCACAGGTGTTCCTCTCAGAAAACTGTGAGAAAATTTGCAGGTGTTCCGTGATCAAATTTATTGATAAATCCCAAATATTTGATCTGTATCTTTAATAGTTTTAAAACCAGAGCATCAAATTCCATTGCTTTTTTGGTGTTTTGTTAAATAAGGCTTTTACATTACTGACATTTATAGCTCCAAGGATATTGCATCTACAGATGTGAAACTTGGTGACAATAGTTAATATTTGCTGTAAAATATAAAAAATATAAACAGCTTAGGAGTGTCCTAAGTACTTTTATTTTTATAAGGGCCTGAAAATGAAAAAAAAAAACATTATCTATTATGAGAGTTTCTCATTTACAAAATATATCGTACGACTCATACAGCAATCACTATCACTTGACTTAAAATATTTTTGCCCTTCCTTGCCTTTAAAAGAGTCCTCTTTGCCATGCTGATGTTGCTACATGCCTTACTTCTTGCCTATCTCACACTGCAAATTTTTTCTAAGCTCTATACAAAAACAATAAATCTGTTACGAAAAAGAACTAAACAAAATGAACACAAAACGATCAGCTTTAAAAAGGACTCAGAATCGAAAAAAACCAAATGAAAAAAGAATGTTAACAACAGATACTTTTTCACACCCAACCTAGTTCTGCGGAATCAGAATCAACATTGAGTTTAAGCAAGCGAATGAGCCAATTGGATTAAAGTGCCATGCAGATTTAAATTTTTCCCCACTTGTGACGAATGCAACTATCGATTTTTTTTGCATGCTAGCATGCTAGTTAACATTTATGTCAGTCAGCTGTTGGCTCTCACACTGGCCAATAGAATCTTCCTGCCTATTTGTGGCAGCCAGCTATAGGCTCTCACTCTGGCCAGTAGAAAATGGCCGCAAACTACATGAAAACTGCCATAGAAGCAAGAAAAATCGATTATTTTCACTATCAATCGGAGTTGGGAAATGCAAAGTTGGTCTTGGCCTTCCCGCTAACTTGGAGCATGTGCATGTAAATTTTGGTGCAAATCTGTCAAAAATTGCAGCTGTGCATTCGTTACACACACACACACACACACATCCACAGAAATCCTTTTATAGTTTTACCACAGATTCTTACACATCCGATAAAAGTTTCATGTCATGACAAAAACCATGTTTTTGGCAAATTTTGGTTCCTTTAAATTTTCTATGCAAATAAGCTATTTCTAGTTTCATTTGACCTTTGTTCCAAATAGTTTAGATGCTATGGGCCCTTAAAAACGTTTTTTCAGATGGTCTACAAAATGTTTAACTGAATGAAACTAAATCAAGTCAATTAAAATAAGGATTCCACTTGATTATTTTAATTTGAAGAGCATCAAGTCAAAATAAGGAAAATGCATGACAATTTGTCCATGTTAAGCAATTTTACTGACACTCAAAAATATACACAAGGCAAAAATCAAAGGAAATAAATATTTCTGTTTCGTGACAGGATTCAATACATTCAGTGATAAGTCAGTATTTCACTTAATGATAATTTCAAAATATAAAAATAACAATAAATAGTGAATCATATGTGTTAGAAAAAATATTAACTGGACATTTGGCAATGCTTAAAAGTTAATTTTAAGCCTAAACAGTAAGATTAATATCAACTGGCTTAGACTGAATAGTCTGACTAGAGATAATGTACCTGCCAGCAGGAATCCTACCTGTATTTCATTTTTTTCATTATGCAAACCATTTCTCTAGCAAAAGGAATATCCTTGCCAATTAGTGTAGATTAGATTTTTATCTATGGGGCCACCTAAAACAATTGGTTAATGCAGCAGACATTAATAATGCAGAAACACTTCATCAAGATGTCATAGGGGTCATTATGCACCATCTGGGAATATTTGAAAGTGTCCACCAGTAAATGATTTGATGGGTGCATGTGTGTGTGTAGAAGCAAACAGAGGATATTTCTAACATTTGTTATGAGCTGCTGTGTTGAGGTAGAGTGATGGCCTTTTGGACATATGTGTATATGGACATTTTTACCTTGTTTTGGTGTCAGGAACCTGCCCCCACAGTCTGTAAAAGTATTTTTGATATACCCTATGCATATATATATATATATATATATATATATATATATATATATATGCAGAGAAAAGCTACATTAACTCAAATAATCACTCTTTACAACAGAGATATAGAGAAGTGCATAATTGAATGCATAACACACTGAATCTTGAAGGCAGAATGGACTGAGCAGCAGAAGACCACACTGAGTACCAATACTGTCAGAAAAATGGAGGATACAATTTTTCTAAAAAAATACCGAAAATAGAAGAACTGGTTAAATATTGCTTGCTCTGAAGAGTCACAATTTCTGCTACATTTGGATGGGAGGAGCAGAATTCGGGATTAATAACATAAAAAGTATGGTTCCAGCATGTCTTGTATCAACAATTCATTGATTGATTGATTTCTATGCCTTATAAATGCTTTGTGGGTTATTTAAAGCCAAAAAATACTTTTAGATTCTAAAGAGATTTTTTTTTTAAATAATAAGATTCAGCAATACAAGTTTTACTTATTAACCCATAACTTGGGAGAAGAGGTACCTAATCAGAATTTGATAAACAAGAAATTATAATGTGAACCCACACCCCACTACTGTCTTTAAAAGTATTTTTGATATAATCTCTGCATATATATATATATATATATATATATATATATATATATATTATACATACATACATACACAAGGTGTTATGACGGAAATCATGGTCCAAATGCAAGATAAATAACACAACTGACCAAGCAAACTGAATTAATATGTGCAATAGAAAGAAAGAGGGGCAAAAATTAAATGGTATCAGGCTAGCAAGCAAACAATATAAGTAAAGTAAATTCACAGCTAAGAAAGCAAAAATATTTATGAACCATGAATTACTGTCTATACAGAAGAGCAAGGTCAGACAAGTGAACCAAGTGATCTTATATTTTAGACAAGGTAGATCTGGACTGAGTCAAGTTGTAAATCAACCTATTTTATTGACTAAGAAAAAAAAAGCATGCATTTTGTGGATTTTTTTTTTTCCTATAAAAAAAGGGCGTGGGAAAACTTTTGCAGTAATTTCCACAGATTGGAAATCAACACCCCCACCTACTCAGTCTGATTGATGGCTGAATATATATATATATATATATATATATATATATATATATATATATATATGTGTGTGTGTGTGCATTTTATACATCAAGAACAATTTTGGAGGAAAGCTAGTGCATCTCACTTGTGCACATGTAGTCGCATCAAAAACATTTGATGAAGTCCTAAAGAATGAAATGTGTCACATGAAAACTTTTTCCACTTCTCATATATATATATATATATATATATACTCTTTCACTCACAGTAGTCTCTTGCATCTTAATAGTGTTATCTTATTGCTTGGAATGACATGATTATATATATTTTTCATTGAATAATTATATTATGTCTATTTATTCTTTATAATAATCCTTTCCAGTTCTCTCATCAGTTTCTTATTGTAACTGTAATTATTGTCTTTGTTATTCACCCACTAAGGATAATCTTAGAGGAGACTGAAAGCACGTGGGTAGTAAAAAACTACACCGCATTCCTTGAGGAATTTCATCTTAACATCAAAAAACTGATTAGAAAACTGGAAAGGATCATTATAAAAAAAAAATATAGACAGAATATGTCTATATTATCCAATCAAACATGTTTCAACGAAGATATGCAGCTTTTCTCTCATATATATATATATATATATATATATATATATATATATATATTGACAAAGAAGACAACAAAAGGTGTATATATATATATATATATATATATATATATATATAAAATATCTTTGTTGGCTTCTTTGTCTATCAACCGATTTCTTCATCTATCTCATTTCCTTGAATAAGTACCCTTCCTCTAGAAGTCATTTTTAAATAAGCACCCCCTGTCAAATAAAAATGTACCTCCCAGGTTAGATTTGTGTTAGGAGGCATATTTTCTTCAATAAGGCTTTTGATCTCTCGCGTCCAGTAGACATTAATTTACCTGTTTATATGTAAGTGATAATTAAAACACAGTTGTCTACTTAGACATATGTATCTGCAAAATATTGTATTGATAGTCATAACAAATATTTATCTTACATTTTATAAAACTTTCACTCACACTTGTTTTTTTTTAATGACATTTCAACACATTTAATACCATGATCTGTTTAGTGGGATATATTTTGTTTTTACTTTGAAGAGAGAGTTAATTTTAAATTTTGGTATTTTTCATGATAAGCCCCCACTCATGTCAAGCTCCTCTCCTTTGACATTCCAAAGTTCAATCGAGTTATACAAGGCAGGAACACTCAACTCTGAGGCATTTGATATAACTGCATACATGTTCACTCATACATAACTCTAGAAAAAAAAAAATCACAAAGAGGTTTGTGGCTAAATACTGGCAATAGAACTGAAATGATTGAAGGTTTGCCCTTTAACATTTTTGTCCCAAAATAACAGCGACTGAGTTTTCCTCTACTCAGAGAAACCCAACTAAAAATAGTGTTCTTAGATCTGAAAACTTGAATATATACGACTGAAAAAGTATATTTTATATATATATATGAAGAAATATAATCTTAAGGTATGCTATATTTATGGGATAAAGTGCTCAATATCAGAGAATGTGTGTAAATATAAAAGTGAACATTGACATCAACACTTAGAGGTGACAGTCTATTTCTAGCATGAAACAGACTGTCACCTCTAAGTGTTGACCTATATATATATATATATATATATATATACACACACACACACACAAACCTCTCATCTATGGAACCCCCATCAATGGACTTCAGCTGCAACAGATAAAATTTGTAAGCATTTTGCCTGCAGATTTTATCCGTTGCAGAAAAAAGTTATGCAGAAAAAAAACTTTCAAATCGTCAGCGATGTATTTCAAAATTTTTAGGCTTAGTGTAATGAGTCATATTAGTTCTCAAAGTGACCACTTGGTGGCAGTGGTGGGCCTTTCAATTGTAAGCCAAGATGGGTGTACAGTATATGAAGTTGATACATTAGCATGTGCATGAGAAAGTAGCTGTGAGAAATCTATTATTTTTGTTATTCTATTTTATACTATATTCAGTAAATGTTTATTTATGCCATATATACATGTTTACAGTATTTACATTGTGATTATAACTACTGGTAGTTACTACAGCTGTTTTATAACTCAAAAATAATTCCTTCTCATCTCCAGACCATCAGCTTGAATGGACCAGCCTTCCCCACTATTAGTCTGTTGATGAGAGGTATATATTAAAAATTCTTTAAAACATCCTACTCTTCACCAGTAATAAAAAGTGAACCTGTATCTATGACTTTTTGTTTAGCCTAAACAACTTGCAAAGTTTATTTAATTCTCACAAATGGTCAACCTATGTGCATGTCAGATTGTTGTTAGCCATTACAAATATGAACATGACATTGAATCTCTTATATGCAAAATTACATTTTATTTAACTCTGGACTTTGTCAGTTACTGTCATCCAGTGGCTTTGTGGCCTCCATATTCTCATAAGAACATATCAAATATATAAACACCAGCATGAGAGGCAACAGTCTATATCTGTAACACAGTTCTTTCCCACACATCTGAGCTGAGTTGATCAGATATTAGCATGTTAGAACAGCCACTGATACTGGCTAATAGTGCATCCCTTGAATTAACACTGAACCTGGTATCATTGAAGGTCTGGTGTGACAAAGTGCAAAGTCTATTCTCACATTTAGAGTAAGTCATATACTACTGTGTGACAAATGGATAAAATAGTAACAACTCTATACAATAGCCTCACTTGTTAAAGATGGAAGATAGATTGACTGTTAAAAGGGGAGAGTACAACAATAATAGATTGGATTTGGTTTTTTTACAGCTTGTCAACCTTTTGCAGGTTATTTAAAGCCAGGACATTCTTAGTAAGATTTTTTTCGTACCTTTTCCGATGGTATTTATGGATAAGTGAATATAACGAACATGATTGGAATTGGAGTATGGCACTTTGATTTTCAATTCTGAGCCATTATCCATTACACCATCTGCACATCCAAGCTTGCAGCACATGGTATTCCTAATTGGTCTCCCATGTAGGTAATGATCAGGCTCAACATTGCTTAATCAAAAGATTCACATGTGAATCCCTTATTATAAAATGGTTTTCACCTGTGAATCTTAAAAAAAATTGTTGCTTTTGATAGTTTGGGTAAATATTAGATTTTCTTATTGCTATTTTCTTTAAAAATAAATAAATAAATAAATAAATACAGCAAAAGTCCCAGAAAGAAATAGTAGACATTTTGAGGAAAGAAGGTTTGGAAAATACAACACTCACAGACCATATTGAAGGAAGGGAAGCAGAAAGCAGTCAGTAACATTCCTAATAGATTTATGTAAATAGATGACAGGGTAGAGTCAAAGAGAGATCATGAAGTGTGATAGTAGGCGGGTTGCATGTTATTAACTTATTATTTAATTACTTATACTGATATAATGAAAAAGTATATTTAAAGACTCACTTATAAAAACCTAATAATACTCAGGAGTGAACAAAATATGCCATCATTTTTTTTACAGAAAAAAATATTAAATGTATAAGATTCTATTGGGCATAAAGTGGGAATCGGTTTTCAATTGTTACCAAGTAATAAACTGATTCCATTTATTCTTTCTTTCTTTGATTAGCAACATATCAAATCCTTATGGGTCATTTAATACTGAAATTTAGTTTTCTTGGTAGCATTAGTAATTTCTTTTACTGATATTTTTTTTTTTTTTTTTTTTTTACTATGAAAATTTATTCCTGGTATTTTAACTATAAATTTTATTTTTATACTTTCATAGTGTTTTGACTCCAGTTTGGGGGTTAACTATTTGCCCGTAACTGGGACCCTAACAGGTGCTACCACCCTGGGTCAGAGTGAACCTTGGAACATCAGCAATTAAGAGCTGGTTTCATGCTCCTGAAAAACCTCCTGATCTTGCTTTAATGCCGGATGTAGTTTATCATCATACCTATGAAAGAGGCACTGAAGAGCAAATATTATAGTTGTACAATATGTTTGATTGTGTTCTTTATTTCTAATAAAAAACAAATTTAATTACTTTTTGAATCACTCTCGTGTATATATATATATATATATATATATATATATATTTATTTAAAAAAAAATTTATAACAAATATGTTATAAAATCACTACAAAAATAGCCATTTTGTTTCAACACCCTCGGTGTCTTATCAAGTGATGTGTATGTATGTATATATATATATAACTGAGAGCCAAAGAGCTTAAAGAGGCTGTTTTTTTTCTGACCGATATAAGGTAGAAGGAAAGAATGATGAAGGTTGTACATTGGTTGTATGTATATTCTAGCAACATTTAAATAGCTTGAAGTAAACCTATTGCAAATTCTTTAACTAAACTCGAATAACTACCTTTTGTTTGTCAATAAAAATATTCTTTTAAGTAATATCACTATTTTAGTATCCAGCGCAAATCAAATTCCACTGTGGTTTTCACTTCTTCACTACCATAATGTTTGTACCTCACTGCATCTTTCATTGGATCAAAGAGATAGAAATATGAGAGTGGTAAGTCAGGTGTTGATGAAGAAGTGAAAACTGCTATAAGGAATTGGCTACATCAGCACCCAGCTGAGTTTTACAAAGCTGGGATACATACCCAGATTCGTAGGTGGAACACTGCCATTGAAGAGGTGGTGTTGAGAAGAAGGGATGTGGAACTGTGATGTATAGCTATATCTTGATGTATATGTTAAAATTACTTTTTGACTAACCTTTGTATATAAGAACATGTTGCATATAAGTATTCATGTGTGCAGGTTTATGTATTAATTTAATGGTGCAAGTGCATTTCTGCACCTGCTGTTGTCCTATTTCCTCTGATTAAATTGAGATTAGCTCAATATTTCTGAAGCTAGACACCAGACTTTGAAATAATGCCTGAAGTTTCTTGTGTACTCTACACTGGGAGGCTGTGTTCTGCTATGTTTTCATCATCGCTCTAGCTAAACATTACATGTGCTTGTTTTTTGCATGTGTAAAATCTAATACTCACAGGACAGGTAGAGGGCAAGAGGTACAGAGGAAAATAATGCATAACATATTTAGTGAGTTTGACTAAATAGATGGTGGAACAGGATCTGGAGAAAATAACAAAAAGACAAAATTTATTAATCACTACAAAAGACAGTAAATTATGAAAAGCCATGATTACCTATGTCCTCGAGACACATGGAGGAGGAAAATCTCTAAGAAATTTGGCTTGTATAATGGTTAGGGACTCAGAAAAAGAAATCAACTAGCAGAGTTTGAATTCTGGCCTAATTCATTATTTTTCCAAGTGTCATATTTTTTCAGGATGTCTGCAATCATGGCTCTCCACAACTTCTCTATCTAACTTCTTTTCTCAACTAAGAGGAATTTAATACGAATATTTAATAAAGAATATAGCAATGAAGCTGAGATTGCAGCAATAGTACTGATATTACCAGTAGCAGTTGTGTTGGTTTCAATTCAATGGGGAAGGATTGCAAAATACTTTCCCTCCCCAATTCATAGGCAGAAGTACACAGATGCATGCTGGGATTTCTTCCTAGCCAATAAAATAGGATAGTTCTCGGTTTCATATGACTCAGTCCCGATCTGTCTTATCTTGAAATCAGAACACTCTATTCATTTATCCAAATTTGCTTGTGTGTTAACCTCAATACTTCAACTTTTTGCCTTATTATTGTTAATTTGCCTTGCATATATTGTTTGCTTGATTTATATTATTTTTTACCCTGTTTTTATTTTCTTGTTTATTACCAACTTTGTTAATTCTGTTTGTTGGGCATTTCTGCCATTTATTCACGTTTAACTATGGCCACTCACTTAACAGTAGTTTTAAGTATGATTTTGTTACATCTGCTTCTCTCCATACAGTAGTAAGAAACAACTTCAATTTACTGACCATTAATTCACTAGACTAAACAGAGTTTTAAAAATCAGAAACAATAGTGAAGCAGCATAGTTTAAGCACTTAAGCAGAAGTAGTTGTTGGTACCAATAGGAATGACTGCAAAAATACTTTCTCCTCCCCAATTTATAGGCAGAAGCATAGAAATGCATGCTGGCATTTCTTCCTAGTCAATAAAACAGGCCAGCTCTCTGTTACATATGACTCAGTCCCAGTCTGTCTTGTCTTGAAGTCAAAATACTATGTTCACTTGTCCAAATTTACTTTTGTTAACCTTAATTCTTAGTTTGTGAACTTTTTGCCTTATTTTGGTTAATTTGCGTTGCATATATTGTTTGCTTGCTTTCTATTATTCTTTGCCCTCATCTTTTCTTTTTCTTGCAAACTTTGTCAATTCTGTTTGTTGAACAGTTCTGTTACTGGTTTTGCATTTGACCATATCAACTACCTCCAGCAAACACATTAGAGTCCAACAGTTGTATGTTTTTTACAGTACCCAATGCTTTTTCCTTCAGTTTGGCAGAAAACCAGAAGACAGACAACAAAAGTGACAATTTATATATAACATTATCCATTAAAAAATATGTCAGATAAAGTTGATGAAATTACTTTGTTTTTTTTTTAATATCAGACTTGTGCAAGAATGCATCATTTAGCAGTTGAACTTGTTCCAAAGTTATTTTATTAAAGATTAAAAGCAGCAGCAAATACTGAAAAAAAGTTGGATGCTGCATCAAGTGTAACTGGAATGTCAGCCATATTTGATTGCATTTAAAACCCCTCTTTGTTTTTGTACATATGGTAACTGTCAACATCCTGTCGTACATGTGTTAACTGTCAACATCTGAAGGTAAACACACAAAAAATACAAAAACAAAAGTAAACTAATGATATATGTAGGACTTTTTGTGGACACTGGGTATTTTTTCAAAGTTTATCTCTCAAGTACCCAATGAGGATCAACCTCACTTGCAAACTGTCACTGTACAGAATATACAAAATAACTGCACTTCACTTTGAACCTTGACCTCCTGCCACCCATTAAACCTGAAACAAATCTCATGCATTTAACAAAATGACCTACTTTGCTTTGCATGGATTCTTCTGTCCGTTCCATATGTGATACACTTGGGTGATCAGGTTTCTTTCGATTCATGGATGACTAGGCAGAAGATTTTTCCTGCAGTAGGTTGCAGCTTCTTTCTGTGGTAGACTGGTTGCCAACCAAGGATATAGGACCCAGTCTGTCCTGTTATTCAACCCATAGCTGGGGGGAGAAGAGAAGGATTTATACTTTTCCTCAAGAGTATTTTCTTGTGATTGTAATGAACCTGACTGAATTTGAACTCAGCTCTCCGATTTCTCATTTGGAGCCATTATCCATTCCACCACAACCAAAGCCCCCCCCGGAAAAAAAGAGCACAATATACATTAAAACTTTGTTTCAGCATGCAGACATCTTTGTGTTAAGATACAACATCAATCCCTTAAAAGAAAGTTGGTTTAGTTCGATTTGTTTTATGGCATATCAACCTCAATGGGTGATTTAATGCCAACAAGACTTATTTCTGGTAATAATTTTTTTCCAAAAATGTATTCCTGGTAGTAATTTTTTACAAAAGTGTATTGCTCATATTAAAACCTGTTTTTACAATTTCATAGTGTTTTGATCCCAGTTTGGAGATAACCATTTGCCTATAACCGGGACCCTAATAGGTGCTACTACCTTGAGTTAGGGTGGACCTGGGAACACAATTAAGATGTGGTTCCACGCTCCTCAAAACCTCCTTGCTTAATGTAGCTTATCATTTTACCTAGGACAACTCACTTGGGGGGGGGTCTTACCCCCCTCTACAGAGGTGCAGTCAGCATATTCTGAAGCCCCAGCCAACAGGGTGTAAAGAAAGCTGGTGTCTACCACCTTTTTAAACTTTTTATTGTTCATAAATAGTCTCCCTAAGCCCAGAATATTGAATATATAGTGTATAAACTATTTACATTATTCGGACTATTGTCCTTATCTTTGTCGCCATATTTATCACAACGTTTCAGCTGTTGTACACTCCGACCTTCTTCAGGTGGTTGGAATGGTGAACGGAACCCTTTATTTCACTCACTGAGGTAGACTGTCCTAGTTCCACATACTATGTTTAATGGATGTCAGTTATCTCCTGTTAATTCCCCTCTCCAAGTTCTCCACTGCCTTAACCAGGTATTGAACTCACACTCTTTGGGTCCTGTCACTGGATCAAACTAACACTTTTATCCACTGTGCCATGTGTCCTTGAGGACATATATAGTGTACAGTATAATAACGCACAGTCCCAAATATTAGTATTACAATTTCAAAGGGTTAACTAACATATTCATAAAATGTTTATAAATAATCTATAGACAAATGAATGGTATCAAGAATTCCTTAAACTACTGGAATATGGAAAAAATTAATTTTCAATGTAATTTTATTCATTGTATTTTGTTTAAAGCAAATTGTTATGCTACCAAAATCATAATTGTTTTAAAATGTTTTTAGAGGCAATTGCAAATTTGGTCTCAGGCCCCAGAATACAGAGAACAAAGATGATATCCAACAGAGTTTAAAAGATTCAGAATGAACTTTACTTGGGAAAAGTTATTTAAACTGATCCGTAAGGGAGACACAGTCATTCTCTTAGGATCAACTTTGTTGCAAAGATAAGAATGAATACTTTTCAATCAAACTGGAAGGATACTTTCTGTAATTTCAAGACAAGTCATTATTCGAAAATGATTAATTCCATTGCTTCTGTTGTTCCAACATTATTTGGATAATCAATTCTTTCTCAAGAATAGTCTGTATGGAAAGATGGGTTATTTTCCTTTTATTTGGTTTAGATACATAGATGTTCTCATGATACAGGAAAATGGAAAAGTTCTGTTCAATTAGGTGCACTCAATTCAACCATCATAATGGAAAAATAATAATGCTTTTTTACGTGTCCTCATAATCTATACAGAAGTTGGTTTGAGAATTAGGGTGCAGGTAGCCTAACAGTTAAAAGTACACAAAATGGAATCAGCGAGAAGAGTTCAATTTCTGGTTGAAATCGAATATTTTCATTTCACTCTAATAATGGCTGGCTGCTCATATCCGAGTATGCCTATCTATTAGTTTAGCTAACCAATCCCTGTTGCAGTTGCCTTCTCAGGCAAATTTGTGTTGGCTCAACATCCAGGTATCCTACCTGTGATTTATACTGCAACTGTGTTGAGCAGACCTTAGTTACAGTTTCTGGGAGAGAGAGAGAGAGAGAGCATTATCTGGTGTCTGAACAAAGCCAGTACGCCCAAACCTTCGTTCATGATGGCTTGTGACTTTGTGCTAGCACAACCATTGATGGAGTTCCATCTACCTAATTTCACCCACAAAGCTTGGATCAACCTGTGATATGGCTTTCAGGCATTTTCTAAAGATGATGCATTCTGGGATCCCCTCACCAGGCTGATGACATCAAGTCATGTCCCTGACAAATCAATCATAGTGAGATTCAAATCTGGGTCTCATGGGCAGAAAGTAAACGTTCTAACCACTCAGCCACATGCCTATTTTTACATTAACATGGAGATAAAAGCATGAATCCACTTTTCTCCCCATCAGTTATGGGTTAAATAGCTGAGCTTACTAGATCTTGTCTTAGTTGATAGTCTATTTTTTTTAAAAAAAGTAATTGAAATTTTAATGCTTTCAATTGGAACATGTTTCGTTTGTAGTGATTGTAACAAACTCGACTGGAATTCGTTAGGGAGGAGAAATGCTTATAGTGTCATCTAATGTCTAAGACTGTGGACATTTGAGCTCATTATTTTTTTAAAAAGTACTATTAAGACATATGTCTGTGTTTTTTTATGTGCGTTTCTTCATTTTATTCTTTTAAAATATATTTTTCCAAATACCGTATATACTTGTGTATCATGCGATATTTAAAGACCTAATTTTGAAACTAATTTGACTACAGTAAATGGATATATAGTTTGGTCAACAGCATAACCAGAGCCATTAGTACATACACTAATTTTATATTTCAAGTATGTTGTTGCCCCCTTAAAATTAGCATCAAAATTAGGTCTTCAAAAGTCTCATGATATGTGAGTATACACGGTAGTTTTCTTTTAAATAAAAGTTTTGAACTGCAGAAAAGTGAAACCACTCAATCTGCCGACTGTGAGGCCCTTGTGGTTAGCAATCGACAGAAAGCAAGATCCACATTACAATCCACAGACAGTGAGATCCTTACAGTTGGTTATTCTATTGATAAGAACCTATTTTATTTACTTTAACTCAGTGTGGCAGACATTTAGAGATCTAAAGGGCCCAACAAATGTCTTATGAAACTAACTTACTATTCATTACTCTACAGCAGACATCCCTGGCATCTCTTTATCGGGTAATGGTGAACAAGCTAATGCAGTAGATCATTATATAGGAAGTTTGATCCTTAAAAAAGGAGTGACATTTATGGGTTTATGCTAAAAGAAGCTTATAAATAGGTGTATCTGCAACAGAAATGGATTAAATATTAAATTATAAAATTAATAATAATGTTTTAAATATGACATCTGTCTGGAATGTACTGAATGCACCTTACTATTTATTTTTTTTTAATCATTTCACCCCAAGTAAAGCAATAAAGACACTAAGGCACAAGGGGTTAGAGTGTGAAAGAATATGAAAAAGAAAATGATTATTAAGGAGTGAGAACAAAGCTATTACAGTTAGAAGTAAAATGAATCCCTTCAGTAACAAAAAGCAGAAATTCCTATTTTCCACAAACACATGACCCATATCACGAATAAAGAGTCTTCCTTCACACATCTAAGATGTGGACAATGCTAGTTTTAAAATGTTTACAGACAACAAAGAGTGAGAGACAGACAAGAAGTCTAAAGAAACATGAATTGTTGCATTTAGTTTTTTTTTCTTTTTCAAATCTATAATGGGAGCTGTTATTGATGTGTCGACATTGTTTTCAAATCTAATGATTGCTGCTTCGGCGCTTTCCTGGAAATCAGGTTTTTTCCCAAAACAAAGCTTAGAGAACTCTCTGCCATGTGAGGTGACAAATGTCTATCATTTTAGAGCCAGAAAGAAATGCAAGTCGTCCTCAATTTTAACACCTATTGTCATATTTTCAGCTTAAACAAGAAGAAAGCAAACAATGTCCAACAAGTGAAAATAATATCACTTACTCGGAATTGGTAACAGAATCTGAAACTTGAAAAGGTATTTCAATTAAATAGCTTATAAAAAGAATAAAAGAAAGAAAAAGATGTTAGTGCAGGACAAGGGCAGGAGGAGGAAGGTTCATACATTATAGATTGAACAAAATTGAATAAATATATGAAAGTTTAAAGGGAGAGAGAGAGAGAGAGAGAGATAGGAGACAAATCTTGGAAAATGTTATGTGGAATTGGGAGAGAAGGTGTTGAACTTCTTTGACAGTCTGAACTGCAGAGTAGACGGGTTTAGTGTCACTTCCACTTAAACAGAATATTTCAAGTATTAATGACAAGATTAATTTTCAAAAAATTTTTTCTTTATAGAAAATATTGCTTGAAATAGAAAAAAAAAAAAAAAGAATGAAAAAATATTGCATTCAGTTAAAATATGTCCTCAGTATTTCATTAGAGGTCTTACCACCAATCACTTAGAGAAATTCAATAATAATGTTCTGCTTTAAAGTGGTAGTTGGGGTGGTGTGTAGAGGCGATGGGGGGAAAAAGGCAACGCCGAGGGGAGAGGCGATGGGGGGGAAAAGGCAACACCGAAGGGAGAGGCGATGGGAGAAAGAAGCGACACCGAGGGGAGAGGCGATGGGGAAAGAGGCGACACTGAGGGGGAAAAAAGGCGACACTGAGGGGAGAGACGATGGGGGAGAAAAAGGCGACACTGAGGGGAGAGGCGATGGGGGAAAGAGGCGACACCGAGGGGAGAGGCGATGGGGGGAAGGGGACAGAGGGGACAGGCGAGGGGAGAAAAGGCGACACCGAGGGGAGAGATGATGGGAGAAAAGGCGACACCGAGGGGAGAGGCGACAGGAGAAAAAGGCGACACCAAGGGGAGAGGCGATTGGAGAAAAAGGCGACACCAAGGGGAGAGGTGATTGGAGAAAAAGGCGATACCAAGGGGAATAAAAAAGGGGGACTGGAGGACAACTTAATAAATGAAAAGAGAAATTCAAAATTGTTTAGTAGAAGCAAAAAGAGAAATGCCAGTAATAAAAAAATGACAAGTGCCAATCTAGTACATGAATGTAAGCAGCGAGTAAACAAAACTAACGCTGGAAGAAAGAGTGTAAATTAATCTGTTTAGTGCTTTTAGTTTTATTTCATAGAAAATTACTTGATTATAAAATAACCAACTCCGAATTAAGGAACACTTGTGTCTGAGTCACTATCTTGAAAACAAGATCCGGATCTTCAACACCAACGTCAAGTCGGTCACACTTTACAGCTCAGAAACCTGTCAGCTAAGCAAGACAAACACCCACAAACTTCAGCCATTTACGTGGCCGGAAGTCATCTCCAACAACCTAACTGTGGGACAGGACCAGACAAGCCCCAATAGAGATTGACATCAAGAAATGGAAATTGGGATGGATCAGCCACATACTCCACAAAACTACTTCTAGGTCTGTGGTGAATACGAAATAAAAATAACTTTTCTTCACTTTTTCAAATTCGCGACCTTGTGCGAAAATTTATTTTAATCATTAGAAAAAGGGATTGGCTCTAGGCTGAAGAAAAGACGAAGTTAAAGTTTAACGAGCCTATGTGAAAAATTTATTTTGACCAATGGAATAGGGAGCAGCTTACAAACTGAGAGAAAAAAAAAATAACAAGCCAATGTCAAATCTCTTTTTGATATAAATCGGAAGAAAAAGTTGAATCAAGGCAGAAAGAAGCAGAGTTCTACACATCTGAATAACACCAGTGTCGAAATTACAAGCTGATACATTATCAGTCACTAATGAGAGCAGGGCAATTTCAAAGAATTATTTAACTCCAAAGCTAAGTACCTTAAAATATATCTTTTTATTCATGTTGAATACAACCGTATAACTTTTATTTAAAAAAACGAACTCTCTCAATTTGTTTTAAACATTTTGGAATAATACTTTGTGTCCAATGAATATGAGCATTTTATCTTTTTGACAATTCATCTAAACTACGAACTTTAAATATTTGACTCCTTATTCTATTGTCTATGTATACCTTTGTTTTGTAGATATATACATTTATCGTGTGCGTATTTATAATTTCTTTTTGTTGTTTGTTCATTTTTGTTATCCAGAATCACATTCTGACTCCACCATTTTTGTTGTGGGATAAATATACCAAGAGACACGCGTTTTCCAACTTAAACACAGCTCGACCAGTACTCTTGCAACATATATATTTCACTAAAATATTTAATTTTTTATGATATTAAAGAACAGAAAGGAACCAGATGTTTAACCATTGCGTGTTTCATGCAATTTCCGTTTCAAAACTTATTCTCGGGGAAAGGCGCTAACTAGATTTAACACCTTTAAAATGTATTACTAGGCAATTAATTTATCAAACTTGCCTGTTTGATAAAGACTATATTTCTATATATTATAAACTATGAAAAATGTCTGTCATTAACAATAAAGAATGGAGAAAAAAAACTTTATTAAAAACAAGAAAATCAAAATGTAAAACTTTTCTTTGTGAGTCGAACTGAATATATGTGCAATTTTGCCGTTTCAAGTAAGAGGATTTTTAAGCGGAATAAAAATTTTTGAAAACGTTTACTTGTGTATAATACGCCCCCCCCCGCCAACATTTAATTTTAATTTTTTTTCTTGTATACATGAGAAAACTCAGTATTGCATTTTTATAAATTAAATATGACTTAAAAAACAAGTTTCTGGCTAAATTATGTTACATTATGAGAAAAGGATAATAGTCCAAACATAACATTTATTGACCTGACAAACAATACGCAACATACAAAACTTTTACGTTTTGTGAAATTTGTCTTACATACAGACGAATGAAAGTACTGCTTGCACAAGTCCAGCAGGTGGTATCAGAAAAGAGAAACAGATGAGTGCATGTTGTCTGCTTACTTCTTTTGGTGAAAAATCAGAAAATCAGAAACAGATGAGTGCATAGTTGTCTGCTTATGTGTGTGTGTGTGTGTTGACCAAATGTGTGTGTGGACCAGCTTGTGAGATGTGTGTGTGTGTTTTGAGTGAACATCTTGTAAGTATGTGTGTGTGTGTTTTGACCATCAGACCACAAAAGTGAGTGTGTGTGTGTGTGTTTTGACCAGCTTGTGAGATGTGTGTTGTTTTGACCAGCTTGTGAGTATGTGTGTGTGTTTCACCATTGTGACCAGCTTGTGTGTGTGTGTTTTGACCAGCTTGTGAGTATGTGTGTGTGTGTTTTGACCAGCAGTATGTGTGTGTCAGACAGCTTGGAGTATGTGTGTGATTGGACAGTCCTGTGAGTATGTGTGTGTTTTGAATCCAAATCTTGACCAGCCTTGTGAGTATGTGTGTGTAGCTTGTGAATGTGTGTGTGTTTTGACCAGCTTGTGAGTATATGTGTGTGTTTTGACCAACCTTCAGGAGTATGTGTGTGTGTGTTTTGACCAAATGACCAGCCCTGCTTGTGAGTATGTGTGTGTGTGTTTTGACCAGCTTGTAAGTATGTGTGTGTGTGTGTGTTTTGACCAGCTTGTGAGTATGTGTGTGTGTTTTGACCAGCTTGTGAGTATGTGTGTGTGTGTTTTGACCAGCTTGTGAGTATGTGTGTGTGTTTTGACCAGCTTGTAAGTATGTGTGTGTGTGTGTGCTTGTGAGTATATGTGTGTGTGTTTTGACCACCTTATGTGTGTGTGTTTTGACCAGCTTGTGAGTATATGTGTGTGTGTTTTGACCAGCTTGTGAGTATGTGTGTGTGTTTTGACCACCTTATGTGTGTGTGTTTACTCCCTACAGACATAAGACAAATTAAAATATTACCTATTTTAAATGAAAATATTTTCAAAATATCGCCTCAATACCTGCAAACGAACACCAGGAATTGTTGCCATATCTTCAAAGAGTTTGATCGATGACCAGAAAACAACTGTTGTTTTCGGAGTAGCTTTTGAGGTTGTGGGGTTATTTGTGGTTGCCGAACAAAAAAAGGACACATGTTGAATTGGTCAAAAGAAATCAACAGAAAGGACACGGGGGAAACATTTTTAATTTTAATCTATCGAGAACATTTTAGTATATGAGAGTGTTCAAGGATCGTTTCCTGAAAGACTGTTAAATTAAGGGAGTTTTGTAAGACAGTCCTCTTAAAAAAAAAAAAAATGAACATGTTGAACTTGCTCTGATGGTAGAGTGAGAGAGTGGAGAGCATATGCCACGTGTGTCCCGAGATAAAGTGATTTATGTCCTTCCTTGTTTGCACCTTTTGAAATTCGTGCTAGAGATGCCCCCATTTTTTTGGGGGGGGGGGGTGCATCTCCGAAAACTGAAAAGTAACACTGCTGCTAACACGGTTTTCAATGCATGTGCGTCTGACCAAACTGTGAATTAAACTTTCTAAGTGCGTTTATTAATTAAGAGTGCAGCACGCCAGCAAAGTGAGGCGAAGGTAGAACTATACAAAGCCTAGTATACCCTATCTGATAAGGTGATACTCGGCACAGGCATCACAGCTATACGTACACGATTTGGTGAACGGTTTTGACAAAAGCAGCATATAACTTTGCGAGTGGAACCCAGAAATGCTCGGACGGTCACCAATTGAGGGTGTTTTCAAGTATTTAGATGTGACTCCCAAGCTGCCTTTACATGTTAAATACTAGTTAAAAAAAAAAAAACTTAATGTGTAAATTTTAGTTAAAATAGGTTACTCCCCAAAAATTATCCTTAACGGAAGAAATTTGTTTAAAAACTAAGAGAAATAACATAACTAAAATGCTTAAGATAAATTAATCAAGATATTTATTTCATCTTATTATAAAACGCAGATTGTGTGTGTGTGTGTGTCTGTACGTTTATATATTGGATCGGATTTCCTACATTTTTCAACCGATTTCAACGAAACTTCACAGGACTACGTAAAATTACCTTGCAGTGATTCTAACAGCGCCAAAAATTGGAAAAACAATTGTTTTTGCATGAAATCAATTTGAAAACATGATTAAGAGGTATCGCAAGAATGAAAGGGGGACAACTCATATCGAGTTATACTTATTATAAAACCCAGGTTGTTTGTGTGTGTGTATGTTCGTTTATATATGGGATCGGATTTCCTACATTTTTTCAACCGATTTCAACAAAACTTCTTTTTTTTTGGCAGGTAGTGTTTCTTATTGTCTTGCACACTTTTTTTCTTTATTTTTACATTCAGAATGCTTTAAAATTCCATTTACAAGACAATTGTTTATGATAAAATTCTATTCAATCGGTAGACTCATAACGATTGAAAACAATGTTTTTGTTTGAGTTTGACCAATTCGTAAAAAAAAAAAAAACAACAAAAACTAATTAAGACATACATGTCCGTCAAGCTTAAACAATAATCTATGTCAATTTTATTTTTCAGTCTTTATGATGGTCGATACTTGATCTATCTCTTACTGTTAAATCCGCGGGCAACGCTGGGCTCTAGTGCTAGTATTGAATAATAGTTAAATGAAAAAATTCCGTGTAAATTTAGTTGAAACAAGTTGCTCCTAAAAAAGAAAATTTATCCTTAAAGGAAACCGATTAAAAAAACGAGTAAATACGACAAAAAAAAAAAAAAATCAGAAACGAAAAATGGGTAATTATGAAAAAAAAAATTGCGAGTAAAGAAAAGGAGAGATTACGTGTAAGAATATTTTTTGTAATAAAATAAATCAACTCAAAAGACCAGTAAAACGCAAAAATGAAGTCATTGAATACACGACTGAATGCAACTCGAATAAATTGTTTAAAGCTTCGCGCCATCTATATAAACAATTTTAACACGCATATATACAAATCTATATACAAATCTATATACGCTTTCAAGCTTTATTCCTACGGGAATATGATATTTATCCTATATATTTTCAAACTATTTAATAATATGCTTGTTACTGTAAATTACATTTTTTTTAATCATTTCACCTCAAGCAAGGACACAGGGCTTTACAGGGATTGAAAGAGAATGAGAAGACTTTAATAAGGAGGGGTGAAGAAAAGGCAATGAAGGTACAGGGTTCAAGAAGACAAAAGATGGCGATTGATGTTGCATTAAACTTTTGAAGATTGTAGTTATCAGGGAACAAAGAAACCAAAAGGGAGTTCCACAGGTATAAAAGCGAGGAAACTGTTAGAATAGAAGATACAGATATATCTAGCTAGTTCAACAGTAAAACGGTTGAAGCTTAATTCATGAAGTCTAAGAAGGTCATCAAAAACAGTGGAGCCCACATTGTGTTGGGCAGAAATTGAAGCCGAGATGCCAGATCAGGACAGATTACAGACACTACTTTGAATTCTGTCATAGTAGAACAAGACCAGATATGGCAGCAGTATTGAATGGGTGTACCAATAGTAGATCTATAAATGTGTAAGAAGGATTCTGACGAGAAGATCCGTCTGGTACGACACAGTGAGCCAACTTTCCTTGCAGTAGATCTAGCAATTGATTCAATATTATCTTTCCACTTTCAAGTTGGTGAAAAACATTAGCTCATGAAGACTCAAAGTGTTGTTCTCCTGGAGTTCAGCATTTCAATTTCATGGTTCTTTAAACTTTTTACTTAAACATCCCGCCGATAGTGGGTGGGGGTTAATAACTGTTATCACAAGGATAAGGCTTTCTTTCAACATCTGGATATTCCTAAATACCTGCAGGAATTAATGATCCAGCAAAAGGCAAGAAGGAAACTCCAAAGACAACATCAGATCCTATAATACAAGTATATTTCTTTTGTATCTAGGGGTGCACAAACTGCAGATCAAACTAGACATACTCTGAAACAATGACGGTCATGTGGTTAAATATATAAAATTAAAATGCTGTCATATAACAGGCAAGAATAGTGCCTGTCAAAGATTATGGACACATTTATGTATTGATCGGCACTTATACCTTAGAAAAGAATATCGCTTCTTGTATTTCAGCTTTGTCTCTGTGCAATGTGTGTATTTACAAATGTTGACGTGAGGACTTGGCGATTATCAGTTTCAAGCTTCAACGAGACATTCAGACCGGATTGATTTGGTGAGAGAAAGAGACAGAATGTGTGAGTGAGTGAGTGAGGAAAAATGGCATTGGAGAGAGAGAGAGCGAGCAGAAAAACGGCATTGGAGAGAGCGAGCGAGCAGAAAAATGGCATTGGAGAGAGCGAGCGAGCAGAAAAAATTGGGAATATTGAGAGAGAGAGCATGGAGCGAGCAGAAAAACGGCATTGGAGAGAGAGAGAGCATGGAACAGCGTTCGAGAGAGACAGAGCATGGAACAGCGTTCGAGAGAGACAGAGCATGGAACAGCGTTCGAGAGACAGAGCATGGAACAGCGTTTGAGAGACAGAGAGAGAGAGCATGGAACAGCGTTTGAGAGACAGAGAGAGAGAGCATGGAACAGCGTTTGAGAGACAGAGAGAGAGAGAGACAGCATGAAATAGCATTTGAGAGTGAGACAGCATGAAATAGCATTTGAGAGTGAGAACTTGAAATAGTGTTCAAGTGATAGAGAGAAAGAGCATGAAACAGCATTTGATAGAGATGGAGTGTATGACATAGCATTTGTCAGTGGGAGAGCATGAAATGGTATTTGAGAGAGAGAGAGAGAGAAAGCATGAAATACTGTGTGTGTGAGAGAGAGAGAAAGCATTTCGAGGGAGAGAGAACTTGAAATAACATGAGAGAGAGCATGAAACTGCATTTGTGTGTGAGGGAAACGGAGTGGGAATAAAAATGGTATTTGAGTGAAAGGGAGAATAAAAATGGCATTCCAGAGAGAGAGAGAGAGAAAGTGAATAAAAGATGGATTTTTAGAGAGGGAGAGAGAGAATAAGAATAAAAATGGTATTTGAGAGTGTGTGAGAATAAGCACTGTATTAGTGGAAGAGAGAGCATAAAAATGGCATTTGAGGGTGTCAAAAATTTGCATTGAGTAAAAGAAAAAGTCACACTGAAATTAAAAAAAAAATAACTGTTTCAAGAAGTAATGAAGCAGTTGAAAAAACTCTTGGTGAAAATACAAGAGAGAAAGAAATGCATGGAAAAATGTCTATGATTTTTCACTAATTCATACTTTTTTTTTTTTATTTCCAAATGTGTCTTTACGATAGACAGATGATAATAAGCCAAGTACAACAACCACTGGACCATTATCGATTTATTAGCTTTCTACAGAAAACAAATACAAAATTATAAATGATGTAGAAAAAAAAAAATCTTTTTTAGCACCATTTCTACAAGCCAAATCCGGCATGTTTAAAAATAAAATTTAAAAACAAATCAAAAAACAGCGAAGTCCAGTTGTTTATGAACTAGCAAGAATGGAAATGATTACTTACAAAATATGGGCAAGTGTGTTCAGTGCAATCTGCCCCAGCATATATTTGGTTGGATACAAGAACAGTAATCTTCCATTGAGAAGAAAAATAACAATAAAATAAAAGACTAAAATAAAAGCATAAGAAAATAAGATAAAATTTTAAAAAATAAATAAATAAATTAACCCATTGCAGAGCCAAAAATGAAATTCGTTTCCAGTAGACATTTATATATTTCTTGTTTTGCTTTAGATCATCATATCAATGTTCATACCCACCCACCTTGGTTTTCAATTAACAATCAGAATTGCGGTTGAAAATATCCAAGACTAAATGTTCGTCATTTTCTTTGCAAGTTCATTTTTATTTTTAGTGAGGCATCACTTGATACACACTTTGGTTTTTGTTAGACCGACTTCTGGACGGGTGTGCTACATTCATTTTCACACAAATGCATTTGGAAAAAGTATGAATCCACCTCTTTACCCTCCCTCACTATGTGTTAATGAGCAGGACAGACCAGGCTTTCAAGCCTTGACTGGCAACTAGCCTAGGAGAATGACAACTCTGTATTCACAACTGGTTGATGTGCTAATGGGAAAATTGAAGCTCTTCAGCCTTGGTTGGCAATCTGTCTAGAGATGGTAGAAATAAAAACAGCTGCCCCCAAGAAACTTGGGGATGTTTTGGCCCATAATAAATACAGCCATTCTCCAGAAGCCAGGGAACAATTTGAACCATAATAAGAAAAAAAATGCCCAATGACTAAAATTCTAAAATCATGTCAGTTGCACAATCTGCCAGAGACAAAGATAGTATTTTTTTTTTAAGTATACATGCAATGTATTCAGTAAAAAAAAAAAATGTTTTCATAATCATTTCACCCCAAACAAGG
Organism: Acanthosepion pharaonis; assembly: GCA_903632075.3. Lineage (NCBI taxonomy): Eukaryota > Metazoa > Mollusca > Cephalopoda > Sepiida > Sepiidae > Acanthosepion > Acanthosepion pharaonis. The sequence goes on from CAHIKZ030001168.1 coordinate 144,109, forward strand.
TGATACTGCCAGTAAGATGCAGGTGGTTACAGGAAGTGAAAAAGAATGAGGAGACTTTAAAGAAGAGAAGTGAGGAAAAGGACAATAAAAGCAATAGGGTTCAGGAAAACAGAAGGCGGCGGCAATTGAAGTTGCATTTAAACTTTTGAAGATTATAGTTGGCATGGAAGCAAGAAATCAGAAAGGAATTTCACAGGTGAGAAAAAAACTGTTAGAACAGAACATATGCTTGCATCTTGCTATTTCAAAAATAAAATGGTGAGACCTAGATGCCAATCTAGTATCACGTTTAAATTAATGCTGTTGAGGCACTAAGGAGAACAGCTTAGAACAATTGCCATAAAAATATTTGCAGAAAAGACAGAGGGAAGCCGAGACGCCGGTTCTTGATCAATTACATTAGAGACACTATTTTGAATTTTGTCAAGAATCTTGAAATATATAGTAGGAACACAAGACTAGATATAGCAGCAGTATTTAATGCATGGATGTATGGCAGATTTGTGAATGTGCAAAATGGGATTCTGACGAGAAAAATTGCCTGGCACAATGCAATGAAGCAACTTTCTTAGCAGCCAACCCAGCAATTGATCCAAGCCATTCCACTTAATGACAGTGAGGAAAATGAGCCCAAGAAGGCCCAAAGTGTTGTTTACCTGGAGTTTAGCATCGGCCATGCTGATGGCGGGCAGAAAAGGTTTTCTGCATTAAATGAAAAGCAGTTTTGTTTTGGAGGCAGTAAAAATTTCCCAGCCATTCCTTGCCCCAGTTAACCACTAATCAGAGGTCCTTTTCAATAGCAGCTGCCAGTTCCACCTTGCTACTAAGACAGGAGTAAATAGTTGCATCATCTGCATAGATACCTAGTTAAGAACTGATGTCATTGCATTGATGAAGATCATAAACAGTGGAGGTGCAAGGATAGAGCACTGGAGGACACCTGCATTAACATGAAATGAACTAGAACCATTCAACATGACCTTCATTACATGACTTGTTAGGAACAATTGGATTAGGCCAAATATTCATCCAGCGACATTGTAGGACTTGAGCATGTGGAGAAGGCTAGCATGCCAAACCTTGTTGAAAGTCTTTGAGATATCAAGGGCTACAGTTCAAGCTTTACTGTTCTTCAGAGATGGTCATTAACACAATAGCAGTAGATCTGAAGAAATAGGAGCCATATTGTTTATCCAAAAGGGGATCTGTTAAGTAAGATACTTAACCAATTCTGCATTGATTAGAGATCGGCAACCTTTTGCCACGTGCAGTATTAGGGTTTTAAAATCATTCAGTGTGCCAAAAGCATGTGTATTTTTATACAAGTCAAGGTCAATATACCTGTTCTACAATATATATTTTATATAGCAATATATTGTATATATACTTTAGTATATATTAAAATTGAAACAACTGAATATCTTCTTTGCGTTATAGTAGTTATTGGCTCGAACTTCATGATGTCATTTGCGGCTGTGTGCTATTGGATATTGCTTGTCATAGTACGTGTGGTGTAGGTTACTGACCTCCCTGCTCTAGTATATTGCCAAAAAGAGTTAAGATACTAATAAGGCGATAATTTGATGGGTCAGGTAATTCCCCCAGAGTTCTTAAAGACAGGAAGACCAGAGGAGGATTTTAAAAATATTTCTAATGAAAATATCAGTAACGTTCTCTATAACATTTTCCTCTGCACACAAGTCTTAGAACTTTTCCAAACCCTACCAAAGCATACTGTTGTAATAGAATGTCCCACACTCCCTATTGCATATGTGGACTGACTATATTGGTAGATATATATAGTAAGCACAAGATATATCTGACGGACTTGCTTCAGGAATTAGTCCAGAGTTAGAATTAGTCTAGTAAGCACAGGATATACCTGGCGGAGTTGCTTCAGGAATTAGTCCAGCTGTGCTGGTCAAACTCTCTGCCTCTGAGCAGAGAGGATTCCCAGACAAGTCTATGTCAAAGGACAGAGTCTCATCTCAGGTAACAGCTACTAGACCCCGTTTTATGCAGTAAGTTTTTGACTGAGCCTACAGGCTCAGAATCCTCACATTAAATTTGGCCTTGTGACACATCTGACCATGTGGGGCAGTTGGTAGATATTCTTGCTTCAGGAATTACTAGCCTGCTAACCGATTACCTGTCTTTCAGTAGTGTATTCTCTTTTACAATAAACCTCTCTTTCTTTCATCTACACCCATGTTGCTGTTCCTTTCACTTGAATACCACCTTTGTCAGTTTGTAACCTTCTTTAAGGATACAACACACACCTTATGACTTTTCTTCCATGATGGTTCTTTTCTAGTCACTTATTTCATTTGATTAAAGCTCATTCCTTGTGCTCAATAGCAAGACATTTTTTTTATAGATAGAATTATGACAGTGGGCTGAAAAGTTCATAGGCTGAATATGAAGTATTGATGCTAAAACTGTGAAATATTGCATGCATTAATTTCAATTCTTCTTACTAATAATTGCATTTTTTCTTTCTAGCTAAACTGACATCTGACTGTTTTAAAAAAGTCATTAACAGCAGATATGACATCATCATCACTGTAATAGTGGTCCCTAGTCAAGTGTTTTTTTCACGGTTGGGAACACATGATAGTCAAATAAGGAGGGTGATCAATCGATTCAAAGTCACAAGTACACACAACAGTGATTGCAGCCAAGTATTTGTGTGCTAGAGCATTGCCCTGCTGAAACAAGATCCCTTTCGTTAGTTTGCCTGGGTGTTTGCTCTTGATAGCCTTTCACAACTTCTCTAACAAATTGGCATTGTACTCTCCATTGATGGTGTAGCCCTTTTGAAGATAGTCAATATACACAGCAGCAAAAACTGCAAATGAAATGACTTCAGCCTTCTTTGGAGCAGATGAGGAGTGAGGTTTCCATTGCATGGATTGTCTCTTTGTCTTTGGCTCAAAATGATGAACCCAACACTCATCCTGGGTTAAGAAGTGTTCGAGTAAACCAGCTGGATCTGCCACAAGCAATGTTAGATTTTCCCCATGATGTGATCAGACTACCATGCTTTTGATCAGGTGTCAGAAGATGCATTCATCGAGCAGAAACCTTAGTCATGCCAAGTTTACTCGGCAGAATACTCTCAACTCTCTCACAAAATAGGCTAATAGAAATGGCTATTTGATATATAGTCAATCATTTGTCATCCTTCACCATGTGGTGAACCTGAACAATGTTTCATCAGTAGTGGCAGCTGCAGGATGTCCAGACCTCAGGTCATCTTCAAGACTCTCCCTTCTCTTCTCAAATTCAGCTGCCCACATTTGCACTGTTGGTACAGCAGTAGTGTCATTCCCTAATGTAGCAACCATGGCAACATGAATATCCTTGGAAACTAAACCTTTTTTTTTTGCAGATACTTGATAATACCATGATGCCAAATTTTGTCCCTTTTCAAGAGTAGATGTAACTAGTTACATTTGATGCATTCTTTCGACAGTCAGGTATTAGTTTACCTGGAAAGAAACAATGCAGTTATTAATAAGAAAAGTTGAAATGAACGCATGCAAGATTTCACAGCTCTAGCATCACCCCTTCATAGTCAACCCATGAACTTTTCAAACACTCATAAATATTTCCTAATAAATAAGGAGAATTTCTCTTTGATGAGCCAAAATCCAAGTACATTTAAGATGTAACAAAAATTTTATCTTAAATATATTTTAATAAAGATGGTTACAATATAGAAGAAAAAAAAAAAAACTATTTTGTAACAAGGTAGGAAAATGTTTGCGATGGAAGAGGAAATGAAAAAGAAATGAAACAACCAACCATTTTCGCCTAAAATAATATCTGTAAAATAACATTGTCTATTTTAAAGACATTAAAGATTCTATACAAAAATCTAACACCTTTACAGGTGCCATTACTTCAAAAAGGGATCATTAATAGGTCTATTTCCCTGTACCCCACAATATTGATCAGATTTCCTTTTGAAATTTTGTCCAAATCCAAATCTGAGGTCTTATCACTCCTCTTGGAGAAACCCCTCCTTGACTGTCTGTGTCTTCAGGGGTGTAGCCATACTCACCATGCTTGGCTAATTGTTGGTTGGTGAGGTTTTTTAACCCATAGTTGGAGGTTTTGAATTTAAAGTTGCCCTCCTGGACCAGATGCCATCCAAGGCTATAAAATCCACTTAATCCTGCTATTTACCCATAGCTGGTGAGAAGAGGAGATGGATCCATACTTTTCCCAAGTGTATTTGCATATAAGTGAATATAACAAACTCAAGTGGAATTTGAACTTGACTCTGACTCTTCAATCTGAGCTGCTATCCCTTACTCCAGCATGCCTCAGTTTTTGTAGCAGACATTTAATCAATAGCATTATTTTTTTTTAAATTGCTATTGTTCACCCAATACAAGGTCAAGAACTGATTATTGAGAGCAGCATGAAAACGGATCACTCATTTTTTTAAGCTGCAAATATAGACTAGAAAATTGTTTTATTCTTTATGGTATACCATTTTAAGGGTATTGACCTCATATAAACATTGCCAGGCAGGATCAGGTACTGACTGAAGTGGTACAATAAACCAACCCTTTTTTTTCAGGATCTTTAGCAATGATTTGTATATAGGAGTTTTACTTGAGCTCTGGGAGTGAACTTGAGCAGCAGTAGCTGTTCAAGTCAAGGGACCACTTTGAGAGAACAATTTTTCATCATGATAGAATGTTACTAGTTTGATTTTGAAGGTATTGAAAATTACAAGGCAGTCTCTTGTTGTGCTGCTAGATCTTGATCAGAGGTGAGATCAGTTGCCTGCCTCTGCTCATCTAGATCAGTGCTTCTTAACCCTTTGAGCCCTGACCACTGCTTTACTGGTGGTAGAGAAAAATGACATAATACCCAGCCTCTGATTGAACAATGGTAGAGAAAAATAACATAATACCCAGCTACTGGTTGAACACTTGTAACTATTTTTATACCTATTTTTTATCTAACATTACATACCAATTACTTGAGAATTTTGACTCAGGAGCTCAAGTGGAAGGGTTAAAATTGTTGAGGAATGCAGTGCTCAAAGGGTTGAACTATGGTTCATGAAAATTAAATTCAAACACTTGAGTTCACTGAGGAATTGAATGACTCAAATTTGAATTTACAAAAAAAATCTTTGACAGACTTCTGGATTGAAGCTAAAATTTAATTTCCAGCAATTTCTGAAATGGCATTACTTGTTCTTTTGTCATTCAGTACCACATCCTATGTGAAATGACATTTCAGGTTTAACCCTTATTAAAACCAAATATTGTTCAATGCTGAAAAACACAAAAGATGCTTATGTTCAGCAGTGTGAAATATTACACTAAGACTTAATTTGTTACGCAGCAAAAAAACAAGCCCATCCTGGGTATGACAATAAACTACGTCCAACAGTAAGCCCTCTGATCAGGAGGTTCTGAGGAGTGTGGAACCACCTCTTAGTTGCTGGTATTCCCAGGTCCACCCTGAACTGGGGTGGTAGAACCTGTCAGGGTTCCAGCTATGGGCAAATAGTTCATGCCCCACAAACTGTGGTAAAAATACTATGAACGTTTTAATATCAGAAATACTTTGTAGAAAATTATTATCAGCAATAAATTTTTGAAGAAAAATTATTACCAGCAATAAATTTTTGAAGAAAAATTATTACCAGCAATAAATTTTTGAAAAAAATTACCAGCTATACATTTTTCAAAATAAAAAAATAAAACATAACATCAACAAAACCCAGTCCAATAAAATCCTAATGGATTAAATGTGTCAGAAAAAACTTTTCCCAATTTGTCATATTTTTCTGTGTATATATTTCATTGAATATTACTGACTAAAATTATTTAGTCAGCTTTTTTTTTTTTCATTCAGTTTTTTATGTGTCATTACAATTGTTCTTTTTAGAGGTCTAAATGTCTGATGAAACTGTCCATAGTTTTCATTGTCCCAAGCTATTTGGTATAATACTTTGGACAATAAACAATAGGGACAATTTCTCCACACATTCAGACCTGTATAGAGAAAAATTTTAACCTTTAGCCATTTGCATTGTTAATATTACTTCTTAGCTCCACTACATTCTTTTTCAAAGCCTCTCATTTGAAATATCCTTATTAATTTCACTCAAAATTGTTTTTTTTTGTTGCCATAGCAGGATGTGACAACACAACTATGAAATTCAAATACACTATTGATCAGGGATGAGAGTCAGATTCAGTAGTGGGATTAACTTTTTGTACAGCAAATGGAGTCATATACAGAGCGATAAAGGTTAAGGATGCGCAACTCTTTTCTGACTTCTTGCTTCCCTGCCATTTATGATCTTCAAAAGTTTAAATGCAACATCAATCACAATCTTCTGTCTTCCTGAATCCTGTTCTTTTATTTCCTTTTCTCTTCATTAACTATTTCTCTTTTTCATTTTCAGTAATTCCTTGTCTTAGTGGCATTAAAACTTTGCTTGGGGAGAAGCGGTTAAAAAAAAAAACCCCAAAAAACTGACAATATATTACTCATATGTCTAATTCAATGAAACATGCAGAAAAGAAAGACTACTGCCCCAAATATACATATATAGTTCAAAGAGTCTGTTAATCATTTATTAAAATAATTACATATCTTTTGATAATAAAGAAAAGACAGTAATGCAAGTTGTTAAAACCAAACTGAATCTTGCCTAATGAAAATTGTTTTTCTTCTTTTCCTTTCCAAAATAAAACATACAGAAACAGAATGAATTTGAAAAAAAAAAAAAAAAAAAAAAAAAACCTCCTGCAGAAAATGATTTGCCAAGATGGCTACCAACTAATACTGCTAAAAAAGAGGGGGGGTGAGAACAAAAGAAAATCAAATGAAACAAGTAGACACTTATGAGAAAATAGAGTAGATTCTTTTTATTCAATAAAGAGAAAATGACAAAAAAAAGAAAGTATTTTATGAGTTGTTGTGTAAAATAGCGAAGTACATTTAAGAAAGTAATTTTTAAGTCTCCACTCAATTTCATGCTTAAAAAAATCTCAAAGATTTCTCCACCCCACACTTTCTTACACAATTATTGCTCCATGCTAATCGAGCATGTCCGAGTTTGAGTGTTTCAACAAATTGAAAGAAAAGCTTGATGGAATTCAATAGAGCTTCAAACAGATAAATGTTTCCTAGCATTTCATTTACATAAAAAAAACAAAAAAAAAAAACTTGTCGGTATTATGTCATAAAAATGTTTGGAAAATTTCTTTTGATAAAAGTATTTATTAAATTGGTTCCTGACCACTCACTATTATAAAGGATTTTACAGGTTTTTTTGTTCTTTTTTTAATGTTGCATAAAAACATACACTTAAAAAAAATAATTGTAATATCTTAATCAATTTAAGATTTATATTAATAAAAGATGTGCTGGTGTATTAGATCCCTCAGACCAATTTCAACAGCAGATATTCAGCAAAATATTTTGTGCGTTTAAGCATGATTGCTGAGTAACCTTGACATATCTGGGAAGGATATTAGAATAATCAAGAATCTATATTAGTAGCAAACCACCTGTATATGAACACAAAAATAGAAAGGGATGTAAGACAAGGATGAGTCTTCTCACCAGATTTATTCAACTTATACGGCGAGACAATTCTGAGAGAATTACAAGTTCTATCAGGTTTCATTATTATTGGCCACAATCTTACCAATATAAGATATGCAGATGACAGTGTTGATAGCAGTCATGGAAAGGAAGCTACAAATCCTCCTACACAAGGTATTGAAAGAAAAGAAGAAGAAAGGACTAAGTATAAAATACAAGAAGTCAGAATGCATGATCAGCAGCAAAAGGGTAAACCCCAATGTGTAAATTACAAATCATGGATACTAAAATCAAACAAGTACAAAAATTTTAATATTTGGGACGTGTTCTAACAGAAGATGGAAAGTGTGACACTGAGATCCAAAGACTTATGGGGATGGCCAAAGATGCAGTCCAGAAGCTAAATAGAGTATTAAGAGATAGAAAAATCTTTTAGAAACAAAGAAAAAAAGTATTGAACTGTTATGTGATATCTGTCCTCCTGTATGGCAATGAATGCTGGACAATCTCCTCAAAGATGAAGAAGAGACTTAAAGCAACAGAAATGTGGTTCCATAAAAATATGCTGAGGATACCATGGACTGAACATGCGAGCAATGACAAGGTTTCAGAGAAAATGGAAACAAAAAGGAAACTTATGTTTAACACCAGGAAGAAGCAGATTAAATTTCTGGGGCATGTAATGAGGAAAGTGGGCTTAGAAAATCAGATACTCACAGGAAAAAAGGAACAGAAGAAAGCAGCATGTAACATACATGATGGGCTTGAACAAATGGATGGTAGAACAAGGTTTGGGAGAAATAACAAAAAGACATAACTAATTAAGAGCTACAAGGGACAGGAAGATATGGAGAGCCATGATCCCTTTCATCCTGTAGGGACACAGCACATAAAATGACTGTATTTCTCTAGGCACTGCTATTACTAAATTGTTTTAAGAAGCTATTTATTAGGAGTTTGATAAAACCCAAATATATGAAACTGATCCTCAATGAATGGATCAGTTTTTTTTTTTTTTTAAGCATTTCACCCCATGCAAGGCGGAAAGCCACTAGGACGCAAGGGGTTACAGAAAATTTGGAGCAAGGTCAGATAGGAGTGATAGAAGTGATAGAAGAAAGGATGAGGAGAAGAGTAGTGGATAGATCGCCGCAACTGGAGATACAGAGGCCAGAGAGAGAGAGAGAGAGAGAACCGGAAACCCCTTCCTAAACAAGAAACAAGGCGTAAGTCTCTACTCATGTCCAAGAATTTATAATAAATTTAGTATAAGAGAAAAAGAAATTGAACGACACTAGAGGTAGTTTTGCCCAATACCACAAATTGCTACAAAACCAAAATGCTAAATCGAAAACTCAAGTCATGCGCTTAAACAGCCTCATCAGATCAAGACATTTATATGGATGTCGTGCCTGGCAACAAATCTGTTTGGAAATATCTAAACTGCCAGCTGTATACAACTGCTGTCTAAGATCAATGGTTAAAAATAGCTTCAAGTGAATGAATCCTGTAGATCTTGGCAAAGACTATTCTTCTTTGAACATCGTAGAATGGCATTACAGAATCATAAACAAAGAACTGTACTACATAAAAGAAGCCACATCACTTGAGGACTTAGCAGCAGCAACAACTGAAATGGATATTGCATGTAACTTAAAGAGGAAATAATTATATAATCAGATTCTTGATGTTCTACACCACTTTAAACAAAAGGTTAGGAAGAAAATCTCCAATCAATACTGGAAAACAATAATAACTACTGGACTTGAGAAACCTCTTTTCCTGAAAAATTCTTTTAAGAGAAAGATTTTATAAATTCCAACTGATCAATGAATTCCTTATAAGGATACGGCTAATATTACCATTACAAGGAATAGAATTTTTACCACATATTAATTTTGCTTTTAATATTCCCTTTTATGTCCTGATTTTTAATTATATCTTAAACTCGAAAGAATGATTCCAAGTGTAATCTGAAAAACTTTACAATGAATATAGTCAAAAAAAAGTTTTATTCTTGCTCTCTCATAAAGTACCAACAGTGTATATACCATTTCATATTTTTGAAAGAATTCCCTCCCACCCAGCTGCAAAAAAAACAACAAAAAAAAAAAAACAGTCAAAATCTGAAAAACCTTGGAAATGTTAGTGTCCAATGACATTGTAACATTGATAAATTTCTTTTTTCTGCATCTCAACAAAGGAAAATGGAAGCCAGAAAGAAAGCGTTATGTTTGGCTGTCTGCACACAACAGATGTGATGACCAAATCTCCACCCTCAGAACCTCTCCAAAGTACAAAGCAGACTTAAACCAAAAATCATTACATTTTAACTAAAAAAAAAATAAAACCAGTTGTATATCTTGAAAATAGAGAATCTTTCTATCCAGCATTAATACATAGGTACACTATGTCTGTGTACTTATATATAATAAAAAGAAAGCACAGTATGATATATAATCCAGTGTTCTTAATTGATATTTTTATTTTTACAAAACAGTGCTCAATGTAAATTTACAGAGAATAAATATTATAAATTAACTGATTTAAAATATGGTTTCTTCGCTACACAGGAATTACCATGTTTCAAAAACCAAAGCTAAGAACTTCAAATTTAATTATATAATTAAGTAAAAAGCATTAGTTCTGTTTCACCTTCAAGCAAATTTTGGAATCCAAAATTTGCTTGTAGATGAAACAGAACTAATGCTTTTAACTTACTTTTAACTTATTTTTAACTTATTTATATAATTAAATTTGAAGTTTTTGGGTTTTGAAACATGGTAATTCCTGTGTAGCGAAGAAACCATATTTTAATCTTTTTTTGTGTAACAGCAAAACTGTCCAATTGTTAGATTAAGCTTTGAACTTTTCTATCTTAGAAAAGATTAAAGATATCTTACTGGAATTTTCCAAGGTTTTTATAACATTATTGAACTCTCTAGTAAAATTACTCTCTAAGCTTAACACAAGAATTGTGATGAAATTGATCATAAACTAAAAAATCATAGCTAAGGATTAGAAGCTCATGAATATATATGTGTGTGTGTATATATATATATATATATATATAAAGATAAAAATAGGTATTGGTTCGTACCAGACTGACAAAGGTAGGTATTCTATTTTTTTATTTGTTGCTTTGTATTTACAGGTTTAACAATTTTTTTTTTAATTGCATATATTGCTTATATTTATTTAATAAATATTATTTCATTTGTAACATTGAAATAAGTAACATTTTGATAAAGTAAATATGGAAGATAATAATCTTATTTAACTAATTAATGTTCATCATAAAATCCAGTTAGAAAAATGAAAATTGCCTATCATCCAGTTCACACTCCTCCCTGATCTTTTGAACTGGAATTGAGGTTTATCTAGTGTTTCCTGTTTAGGATTGGGTTTTCCATTCCTTCTAAAGTCTATTTCAACTCTATACTTCTAACGACTTAGGAATGGGTTTCAAGTTCCTTCTAAAGTCCTTTTTTTCTCTTTCACCCACAGCAGCCCCTTGTATGTTAGTGACATTATTGCCTTGCTTGGGGTCAATTTAAAAAAAAAAAAAAAGTTTTTAAAAATGCAGCATTAATATGTTAATAACAAAAACAAAGTAGTATTAATTATAGGTTTAAAAAAAAAAAAAAAAAAATCAACTATTAATTATATGATATTAACTTCCTTATCATCAGTCTCTTTACCGGGCATGGTCGCAGAATCACTGTGTAGTTGAGCACCTGACCAACTCCCTCCCTATATCTTAGTTGTATGCCAATGACAGAGTCTCCAGGAATGATCTTCCAGTTCACTCAGTGACACTGTTAGCCTATTTTCCCCTCTGCCTGGATCTTCATTTACCGAACATAGTACCTTGTAGGATGGCTGTAGAAAGATTATTGGCTTTTATTATGTGCCAATACCTTTTCAACTTTCTATTCTTCATGGTGGATATGAAGTATTCTCACAGACTTGTTTCTTTTTGGATAGACTCACACTGTGTCATTTGTGGTGCAGTCTGTGTGGGAATTGCTAAATATGGTTCTGGAGCATCACTTTTCTAAAGATTAGATTATTTACCATAATTCTGTTCAGGTCCAAAACTTGGTGAATATTAAGCATTTAACAGTAATTTAAGTAATATTTTGATAAACTAGTTTTATTAAAATATTTGATTACTATATAGTTAATATTTTATTAGTGTATATTAAAGAAATCATAAAGAAGGATCTGCAGTGTTATCAGTCCTAACCTGGCATCTTGACTACAATTACTTTCCCACCACCTATAACTTCCCTGTGCCTTTTCTAGAAATATTTTCATGGCAATTATTCCATGCTTTTCCTTTGGTAACTTGACTTTGTCGGAGTTTTTGGGTACCCTGGTGTATTAGTGAGCCAGCCAAAATGAGCTGACTCATTTTATAGTTCACCAATAGAAGGGTTAACCAATCAGAAGGCTCAAAATATTCAATGCGACATGTATAAAGGCGGCCATGTTTTTTTTCCTAAATATTCACTGGCAGCTTTTGATATCGCAGACTGAAGAATTATGGAACAGCTGCTGGTGGTATTGGCGATAGATTCAGTAGTGTCTGACTCGTGAGTGTTAATCTTTAACGTTGTTTCATTGAACAGATAATGTACTGTGCTGTATTCTATATTCATAGACTATGGCGAACATGGTCAACAGCGTCTTTACAAATTTAAGTGCAGTACTAGATAAGCAGTTAGGTTCTCTAACTTCATTGTTGAAATGGCTAAATGTGACCAAAGGTTCTCATCTGATATTTTCTTCTCTTACACTTCTCACATGTAGAACTCTCTTCTGGCTTCTTGCTTTCCAGTCAATTCTGATCTTCAAAAAATTAAATGCAATGTCAATCTCATATCTATCTTCTTGAATCCAGTTTTTTGTATTACCCTCTCTCCATGATAATGCATTTTTTATCATATTCATTCATGATAAGTAACACTGTGTCTTAGTGGCTATATTGTCTTGTTTGGGGGTGAAATGATGAATAGAACCTACTTATTTTAAAATATGACCCATTTTAAATGAGTGTTAATTTCCCTAGCACTTTTTTCTTATTCATAAGTTGAAGTTATGATTTTTTCTTCCTAATATTTTCTTTTTCTTTTTTTAACCAAACAAAATGTACTTTAGAACTTTCATTCCACGGCTTGATTTTTTTTTTTTTTTTTTTTCACCTATAACCCATTTTGTGATCAGTATATATCCCCAAATATATAAATGAGAAAGCAGAAATAAAGATATCATCAGTTTGTTTTTTTTTTTTTTTTTACCCACTTATGAGTTTGCATTCAATAGAATTTTATGTTCCCTGGCATGAAAAAAAGAAAAAGTCACCTGGGTATAACATTTTTATTTAGTGTAATGGTTCCCTGACGCATCTTCTCAAAATTGGTAAACACGATAAAGCAGTAATATATATTGCATGCAGAACCAACATCAAATGGACTCACTCATGCTTGATACAAATACATTTGTCAGCAAACATGCCTTATTGCAGTCTGTTAGCATACAGTATGATAAGCGGTCAAAGTGCTTTTATCCTTAAAAACACATCATCGCAAGCCCTATGATCAGGTGGAGTTGCAGTGTAGTACCCATTTTTATCTCAGTCACGGCTATTACTTTTTTTAAAAATCAAGTTCATCCTAAGGCATTAAAGCCACTAAGACACACAGGGTTACTAAGTGTGGAATAATTAGAAAATGGAAACACCCCTAATGAGCAAATACAGAAGAAGAGTCATCAGGTGGACAGCAGATAATGATTGACATTGCATTTCAATTTTTGAGGATTAAAATTGGATGGAAAGTGTGAAAAGAAACTGTTAGCACAGAACTTATGGCTATATTGAGCCAGCTCAACTGTATATCAATCAGACCTTGTTGCTAGTCTAGTACTGTACTATATATACATAAAGTCTATGTACTATAACAAAGAGCTCATCTGAACAATTACCATGAAAGTATTTATAGAAATGGCATAGGAAGGCAACTTTATTGTGATGGGAAAGCAGCTGAAGCTGAGCTGCCAGATTAGGTCTGATAATATTGCTGATTCTTCTTTGGATCTTATCAAAGAGCTCCAGGTAAATAGCAGGGGCACTGGACTATATGTAGCTGCAATATTCTAAGTATGGATGAACAGACTTATAGATATGCAAGAGATTCTGGAGAGAAAAACTGACACAGTGAACCAATTTTCTTAGTAGCTGACATAGCAATGGATTCAATATAGTCTTTACACTTCTTGTCGGCCAACATAATAATTGTATTAATCGTAGTAGTAATAATTCTGCATGTCTCTTTCTTCCTTAGTTCACACAAGAGTTATGAACCTGCCAGTACCTCATAAATAATGGATTATTCTGTTCAGCAGAGAGAAAATATAGAAATGACAGAGATGCTACTTGGTTTCAATGAGAAAATGAAAGAAAGAAAGAAGGAGAAAATAGTAGCGTTTAACTTCTACTGCCAATACACCATAAATAATGATGTGGAAAGTGGGAAAAGACGCTACTTGGTTTCAATGAGAAAATGAAAGAAAGAAAGAAGTGTTTAACTGCTGTCTTAGTAAAATGGAAAAAGTTAATTTCAAATATTTGTATCCCCTTACTTCTTAAAATAATGACCTGTATTCATATTTATGGTGGTATTGCAATATTTTGTTAACATCATTAACTTCAAATATTTTATAAATGTGACAGAATGTCTATGGATATTTTATTACCCTAGAACTCACCATGAGCTTACTCAATCATTAAACAAAAAAATTAAGATTCATCAGAATATTAAAATAGAAAAACCATGAAATTTTGGTGAGTCTTTCTAGTAATAATAATAGTAATAACAACATTGATAAACTGACTCAATATATGCCTGTTGATGGCTGGAGACACAACAGCTGAAACATTGTGATAACAACAACAAAGATGAAGACAATAGTCCAAACATAAATAGGCTAAATAATGAAAATTTCTCATTCAAGAAATTCCAATGGAAACAGTAATAACAATAGTAATAATTAGAAGTACCCATGAAAATTTCATAATTTTCTGATGAATCTTAATTCTTAACTTAATGACTGAATAAGTGAATGTCAAGTTCCATGGCTACAAGACACCCATGGAAATTCCCCATACTGCATTGTTGAATATTTGAGCTTAACAACTTTAACCAAATATGGTATTAATAATCCTAAATATGACTGAAGGTCATTTAAAGGAGAGTACAAATGAAAAGCTTTAAAATTGACAACTTTTTTCACTTCAGTGAAGCAGACATTAAATGCATGCGAGCATTATCACCTGTCTATTTTCCCTTTCTTTCATTTTCTCACTCAGCAGCATCTCTGATATGTCTTTCCTTGAGATAAAAACGTAATAATTCATTACTTTTTAGGTTTTGACAGGGTGTAATGTACACGTTAAGGAACAGTAGATATATAATTTGATAATAATAATAACAATAATAGTATTAATAATTATTAGCAAAACCATTGAAAATTTCACAGTCGTCCTATTTTAATTTTCTAATGAATCTTAATTCCTAAGTTAATGACTGAAAAAGTTCCTTGCATGTTCTACATCTAGACAGAGAGAGAGAGAGAGAGAGAGAGAAACACAGAGAGAGAGAGAGAGACAGAGAAACAGAGAGAGAGACAGAGAGAGAGAGAGAGAGAGAGACAGAGAAACAGAGAGACATAGAAAGAGAAACAGATAAATAGAGGGAAAGAGACAGTTTTATAGAAATATTCTAATAAAAGAGTAATCATAACAGAGTTTGATAGAAAGTAATAACTTTAATTATTTTGTTGCGACTAATAGTTTCAAATTACTTTCCTCTAGTAAACAAGAAATGATGACAGAAATAGAGGGGGTGGGGAGAGAGAGTACTTCACTAAGAAATAATCATTTTTTTTTTTTATTCCTATTAATTAAGTACACCAGATCATGAATATAAAAAAATATCTTACCTTTTTTTTTTTTTTTTCCAAATTTTCAGGGACGGGGTGGGGTGAGGGGTTCACTTTACTATATAAATTCATTCCCAAAATAGATAAAGGTAATTAAATGGTAACAACAACAACAATAGTAATGATGATGATGATAGCAATAATAATAATAATAAAAACAACAAAGGTAAGTAAGAATATTTTTAAAATTCAGCAGGTGGGAGATGAAATATCATCATCAACTGCCCTAAACATCTAAGAGTCGGAGAGGTTATCAAATTAAATGATAATAAAGAGAAAGAATACGTTTTAAATTTTTATTTCACGATGCTTTTGAAATTATAATCAAATTTTGTATGCAAGTATTGTGTTTTAACACAACACAGGTAAAAAGATAAGTAAGAATATGCTTTGAATAATATATTAACATTTTTTATCGCATTGAATGCTGGACAATTTCACTACAGAAGAGAAAACTAGAGAGGCAGCAGAAATGTGGTTCTACAGAAGGATGCTGAGAATTCCATGGATAGACTAAGTAAGCAATGTGGGAACTTAAAAATAAAGTTAAAGAAATGGACTTTTATACTTGGAATAAGAAAGAGATAGCAGAAACCTCTTGGATGCATAATAAAGAGGAAGGCTTGGAGAAATTAACCTCCACAAGGCATATTGAGGGCAATAGAGATAGAGAAAGGCATCATGGCACCCACCTGACAAGCTTATGTGACTGGATGGCAAAATAGGGGGCAGGAGGCTTGGAAAAAGGAAAAACACTGCTAAGTACTACAGGAGATAGGAGGTTATGGAGAGCAATGATCACTTACACCTTGAAGAGACACAAAATGGAGAATAATCTTAACATGAGATTATTTGAAATTTTCTAAGATAATTCAGAATTTACTTTATTACATGGGATGGGTACATTTGTTACCTCCCTTTGGTATTATTTAATACATCATGAAGTCAGTTTTTGATTCAGTAACAAACTTTTACTCCCAAATTTGAATATTTACTATACAGTTATGTGGCGGACATTTTTTCCATGTGAAAGTGAGCGACAATGCAACAAATTTTGGGAAACACTGCATTAATTTTCAGCACCTTGTCACTTGAGGTTTTCTTTCAGAACCAACTTTCAATAACATGCTTACTTGCTGTTACCGGCTTTTAGCAGATTTACAATATATATGACCACTGGAGTCAAAGTTTTGAGGCATTTGTTTAATAAATCAATGTAATGCATTTTCATAGTAAATAATTTATAATGTAATTCTCCAGTAAAATCATTTCCAAGGAATATCTGTTTCTTTTTTTTTTCTTTTTTTTAGCTTTTGCTGTGTCCCTGTAGAGTGAATCAAAGTTTTAATATATTTATTGAATAAATAATCAAGATAAACCTTTCCAAAAAAAAAAAAAAAAAAAAAAAAGAAAAACATGATCTGGAATTGGAATAAAAACAATGGCATATATCCCTAAAACTACCATAAAAATTGAGTGTATAGAATTAGTAAATACTAAACACTTCATATACATTGATGTATGGATCAGTTAAAACAAATTTAGCATATGAGATAAGGAAACAGGCTGCACTAGAGGTAGTTTCACACAACACAGGTTTCATTGAATGTTTATGCATCAATAGGTTTACGGCTATCTTCTTTGAGACATTTTGTGTGAAGTCAATGTCTTCACAGTAAAATTGGTATCAACCGAGATGTTGGTAACATTTCCAGGAAATACTCATATTTATATGATAAATATACCATGTAAATTTCAGTTGAGAATGTGTTTTTCTTAGAAATGTTTACACTAAATGATTTTGTGGTATGAAATGTTATTATGCAACTCTAGGGCTGTTTGTAATATTGTAAATATATACACAGACATTGACATTTTTTTTTTGCTTGATTTACACCCCCTATCTCTTAATCAGGTTAAAAACTTTCAGCATGCTTTCAACATCTTCCACCACATGTTCCAAAAATAAGACCCAAGATATGCATTTCTAAAAGAGAAACTCTGATCTTGATCTGGAATGAAAACAATGATGGCATGTATCCTGAATCCATCAAAAATCAGGATGCCAATGTAGTTTATACCAAGCACTTCAAATATCTTCGTATATAAATCTGTTGTAAAAAAATTTAATACAGGAGATAAGGAAATTGAACATAGAATAGGTAGTGTTAGAGGTAGTTTCACACAACACCACAAATTGTTACAAAACCAAAACATTAACCTAAAAATAGGAGACCTGCTCTTAAATAGCCTTGTCAGATCAATATAGAGAATGTTATTTTAAAAAAATCTTGTCTCTGTGCTCACATACATAGTATTAACAACGGACATCAACAGCAGAACTAATGAAATGGATTACACTGGCCTCACCCACATTTATATTCTTGACCTCATCAAGCAACAGTGGACAGTAATCATGCATATCAAAACCAACGCTACACACACGGGCATACATCAGACAAAGGTTGTCATCTAACTTCAATCAAATGTACAAGAAATGTTGACTGTTCTAAAATCTCTTTACGATGATAACATTACAAGATGATAATTTCATAAACTGCCATGAGTGTATACATGGAAGTGTTGACATAACTTATCCCATAGAGTATCAATGAGACACAATTAATATGAGACACAAAGGCTACTTTTTATGGAATTGGAATGAAAGCAGTAATGGCACCTACCCTGAATCCTTCATAAAATTTCAGGATGTGTAAATCCTAAACACTTCAAATACCTCAGTGTATGTATCAGTTATACCAAATTTATTATAGGAGATAACAAATTGAATATAGAACTGGCTGTTCTAGAGGTAGTTTCACACAACACCACAAATTGCTACAGAACCAAAATATTATCCTAAAAACTCAAATCATGTTCTTAAGCAGTCTCATCTGATCTAGACTTTCATACGGATGATACGCATGATGCCAGACTCATTCAGAAATGTCTGAAATGCCAACTCTGTATAACCGTTCTTTAAGATTAACAATTTTAAAAGTCTTTGAGCAAATAAAGCCTGTAGGTCATATCTAGGACCATATTTCTTCAAACCTCATGGACTAGCACTAAAGGACCAGAAATGAAGACTTGCACCAGATAAGAGAAACCACACCACTTAACGGACTTAACAGCAACAAATAAAATGGATATCATGTGTAAGTTGATAAAAGAAAATAATGGCATAATCAAGAGGTTAATATTCCATACTACTTCAAACAAAAGGTTAGGAAGGAATCCCCCCCCCCTATCACTACTGGAAAGAGCAATAACAGTTAAATTGAAAAAGTTATTTTCTTGAATAACTGATTTAATAGAAAGATTTCATGAATTTCAATTGATGATAGCACTGGCTGCTTGATCAATGAATGCTGAAGGCTTCCTTATAAAAGATAATGGCTAATATTGTTATTACCATATTATAAAAAATAATTTGCTATGTATTTCTGTAGTAAAATAATTTAAAATGAACTTCTATGTATGCTTTTGGCATTTGCACTTTCAACATCACAAAACGTGTCACTTGAAATGTATGACCAATTTTCTTGTAGACAATAGAACCTGGATAGCCTCAAACTTTAAAAGTTTCTGAATATTCAGGTATGATACCAATTTGCCTTTTTATACTCACCAAAAGTGGGCTATTACAAATTGTGGGATGCAGTGAAAATTTACTGGAAGAATATTCTTGTTTCTGTTGATTATATTTTATCTATATTCAAGTAAAAGATTGATGAGTATAAAAATTATCTACTTTCTAGATTACAGTCACTTGTCAAACATTAAATACACTATGGAAATTTTAGTATCTGTTTACCTGTAATACGGGCTTTTAGCAACTGCTGTTATTTTTTTTTACAATGATATTCACCCTGCATAAGGTCCAAGAGGCAGTCGAGGTAGAGAATTACAGAATAAGAGGTACAGTTTATATGGCTACATGGGTAAGGTAATGGTAAACCCTAAACTTGAAAAAGTTAAGATTGTAGTGCTTGGGGAACTATCTCCTTGGGAGACAGTTTCACAAAGTAGCACTTTGTAAGAAGCTACTTGAGTTGAACTCATATCTCACCAATGGAATACTAAGGAAATGAGGGCGGTTCACTACAATGTACGTAGCATGGCAGGTCTTAATCGTGAAGGTTAGAACTGGTAGAAGTAATGAATGTAGTTAGCCTGAGTACTTTCCATAAAAATAGCGATAGAGCAGTGAGAGGCTTGTGACATCTCATCTGGTTGTAGGGTGGAAAATAATTTGCCCCTCTTGAGACTGGAAAGTGAAAACTGAGCATCTCCTACTCATATATGGCAGCAGTACCACATTTTGGATCTGAGCTGGCTCTTGTAAAGTTAGAAGATACCAGGAGAAGTCAGGTACTTACTGGAGTGTTACAGAGAACTGACAAGCATCTTTAACAACAGATCATATGTATGAGTTCTGTTGGAGGTCTGGGCTGAACTTTAGTCCAAATAAGTGCTCAAGGCATGGAGCAATCCTAAGGGCACATCCATTCATCATGATCGGTGATAGTTCAGAGTCTGACATACATAAGCATAAGAAACATTTAAATTTTAAATAAATCAGTAGAATGGTAAAATGTGAAATTAGCCAAAAGAGAAAAATGCTAAATGGCATATAATAGGACGTTGTGGAGAGCTATGATCGTCTATGTCAGAAGGGATGAAGCATATAGATGAAGATAGCCATTTTACAGGGTCTGATGAAACATTTAACTTCTTTAAGATTTATAGGATTAATTTATCTGAAGCCATTTTTAGACATTGTTCTGAGAAAACTGTCATCCACAGATGACAGTTTAGAGATTGCTGAAAGTGGATTTTGGTTAGTTTTGTTTAGCAGCACATCAACCTGAATGAGTTATTTAATGCTGAAATCTATATATGAAAATTCAAACTTTATAATTCAAGAGAATGACATTATTTCATGATTAAATTCTAATTACTTAACTGTATTTTTTAAACAAATAATCTTGCAAAATCAAATGAGGTGGGAAAAATTATTTCTCACCTGAAATGAGATTAATCATAGCCAATCGTTGTTGTTTTTTGACATTATATGCCATATCTTCAATTTAATTATAAAATACATTGATTGTCATTTTACTATACAAATGTAGTGTTGATCATTTTATTATAAAATGTATTGCTGGGCAATTTGTTATTGTTGGTAATTCTTCTAAAAAATCTATTGTTGGTCATTTCACTACAAAAATCTATTGTTGGTCATTTTCTTTTTTTTTATAAAAATGTATTGCTGGAATTATTGATATAAAAATGTATTAAATATGTTAAAAGGATGATTTACACTGATGCTTACATGCTAAAACCATATATAGACATTTCCTGCAAATTATTTGCTATGTTCCAAAAATAAAAACTATAGATATTTCTAAAAGAGAAACCAGGATCTGTAATTGAGATGAGAGTAATGATGGTGCTTACCGTTATTCTATCGTAAAGTTTCAGAATGCTGAATTGACAAATTCTAATCATTTTAAATACCTCTGTGTTTAGATCACTTATAACAAATTTAGTATCAGAGATAAGGAATGTATTTTTATACATTCCAAATTTTTTGATTTTTGCCTGAGGATTCATTATTTGCCCATGGGGTGACAAAAAGAAGAGATGGATTCAATGCATGACATCTGTATGAAAGTTTAGATCTGGTGCAGCTATTTCAGGAGATATATTGAGTTTTCAGGTCAATGTTTTGGTCTTGCAGCATCTAACAGTACTGGACAAAAGTACACCTCATGTGACTTTCCTAATGTTCAAGTTCCTCATCTCCTATACTAAATTTGTTACAAGTGATCCAAACACAGAGCTATTTAAAATGTTTACAATTTGTCAATTCAGCATTCTGAAACTTTATGATGGAATAATGGCAAACACCATCATTAATCTCATCTCAATTACAGATCCTGGTTTTTCTTTTAGAAACATCTAAAGTTTTGATTTTTGGAACATAGCAAATAATTTGCAGGAAATGTCTATATATGGTTTCAGCATGTAAGCATCAGTGTAAATCATCCTTTTAACATATTTAATAAATGATTTTAAAGTACTTTATACTAAATAATTTGCAATGCATTCCTATAGTAAAAATTATTCACAATTTAGAATGAAATTCCATATATGCTTTTAGCGACTGCTGTCATTTGATATTCAATCATGAGAGTGAATCAAAATCTTGATGTGTTTGTTTTATAAATAATTGCAGTGTATTTCTCTTGTAAAATAATTTGCAACAAATTTTAATATGTGCTTTTAGCATTTTCCTATATATAATCATAATTTTGATATATGCTTTTAGCATTGGCTGCATGTAATCAGAGTAAATGAATTTTTCCATGTTTTTTTTAAATATCCTATTTGTGTATCAAGGGTTATGTAAACAACTCATGTGTCTACAAAAGACAAAAGTTGTTTTTTTTCTCTAAAATAAAACTTTACTCCAACTTCCAAATCTAATACAAATTTTTTTTTTTTTTTTTATTTACTAATTTAGCCTTGTAATTTTTTTTTCTCTCCTTGTGACGATAAATGGATGCTTTGCCAAAAAAAACAATAAAGAAGGGCAAAAATTTATAGCCGAGAAAACAGGTGTTGGGTAATTTTACCTATCACTTAAATGGCTTTTTAAAACTGTCAAGGGATTAACAGTTGCATGGCTTCACACTGCATAAAATTTATTTTCAAAAGCTGGGGGAAGGAAATAAAGAAAAAGACTCTAACAACAATAACAACAGTAGCTTCAAACTCAATGGTTAGGGCACAACACAAGCAACTTGAGATTTTACAATGGTCTCTCTGAAACTAAAACCTCTTATTATGTTGATCTATATCAGAGATAGTACTTGATGGCTTGCCCTTCTTGCCAATAACCTATAATTTTTCTTTTTTTTAACAGCCTGGCAAAATGGCATCTGACAAAAGTGCATATGAAGCAGAGATGTATTATGTAATTTTTTTTTTATCTGAGAAAAAAAAAATTACATCCACTAACATGCATTGCTGCTTACTGAATGTTTATGGAGACCAAACTGTGGATGTGAGCATAGTTTGAAGCAGCAGCTGAGTGACAGCTTGGAAAAATGTTGTTGGACATAAAAGTATATATGAAGAAGTGTATCATTGAATTACTGTATGGAGGGGTGAGTGAAAGAATCACACCCACAAACATTCATCAGTGCAGAACTAACCACACCTTTTGCTCATGAACATTAGTTCCCTATTAAATGTTCATTTACATCATTATAATATAATAACAACTAAGTAGATGCTTATGAATCTTTATGTGACGAATTCATCTTTAGCGCTGATAATGTTTATTTTATTATAGTGTATGGTTACAAGCAAGAGCGGAGATGGTATGTGCTTATTTTATTACCACAATCATCATCTGCAACTCTCAGGTGCATCCAACTTCTTGGGTCTGGTGTAAAATTTGAGTGCAATGTCTATTCTGGTATCATACCAGAGTTATAATGGCAAGGAAGGAAGGAAGGACTTTAAGAAGATAGAATGCATGGTTGTCAGCAAAAGAGACACCCCAGGGTGAGAGTTATATATGGGAGATGCCAAAATGAGGCAAGAAGAGAAATTTAACTAAATAGTTAAATTTACTCTAGTAAGAGACGGTGGAAAATGCAACACAAAAATTCAAGGGAACGTAGAAATAACAAAAGGTGCCTTCAACATATAAAGAGATAGGAAAATACCAGAAACAAAAAATGACTACTGAACTGCTCTTTGATATTTAATCTCTATGATGGTGACATGAAGGATAACAAATTTGGTTTTGTTAATGAATGCTGAAAATAACACATGCAGAACAAGTGAGCAACAAAGAAATAATTAGGAAAATCATAAAGAGACAGCTGCTATTTCTGAGACAAATAATGAGAAATCTGGAGAATCTGACACTCACAGGACTTACTAAAGGCAAGAGAATCAGGGGGAGCAGTGAGAAAATTTGTTAACAAGTTTAATATAAACGGATGGCAGAACAAAGATAAAAAGGAGTGGTAAACAATCAAAAATCACTTCAAACTACAGAAGCCTGGAATTTGTGGAGAGCAAGGATCACCTACATTCTGAAAGGACTTCGCACAAGGCCACTAGTTTGGAGCCTATTTAAATTTTCCCTTTATAACAGAAGATTTACTTAGTTACAAATGAATAAAAAGATATGAGAGCAAAAACTATTCTTAGTTGATGCATTTTGTCCTCTGAGGGACTTTATTAAGGCAATGTTTCCACGTGCCATATCTAATGGATGTCAGTTATCAATTATCTCCGGCTTAATTCCATCTCCAAGTTTTCCACCACCTTAACCTTAACTAACACCTTTATCCACTGTACCATGTGTAAGTTAGATCCAAAGAGTGTGAGTTAGATAGCTGGTTAAGGTGGTGGCGAACTTGGAGAGGGGAATTAACTGACATCCATTAGACATGGCACGTAGAACTAGAGCAGTCTACCCCAGCAAATGAAATAAAGGGTTCAGTTCGACATTCCAACCACCTGAAGAAGGCCAGAGTGTCCAACAGCCAAAACATTGTGATAAACATGGCGATAAAGATGAGGACAATAGTCTGAATAATGTAAATAATGAAGAAGTGGCTTGAAGCAACAGAAATGTAGTTCTACAGAAGGATTTTGAGAATACCATTGACCGAACATGTCAGCAATGATGTTTTAGAGAAAATAAAATATGGCAGTGGATGCTAGATTACCTCACAGATGAAAAAGAAACGTGAAGTAATAGAAATGTGATTCTACAGAAGGATGCTGAGAATACAAATGGACTGAACATGTGAGCAACGACAAAGCTTTAGAGAAAATGGAAACAAAAAGGACACTTATACTTAACATCAGAAAGATGGAGTTGATTTTTCTAGGGTACTTAATGAGGAAAGAGGGTTTAGAAAATTTGACACACACAGGATATAATGACAAGAGAGAGAGAGAGAGAAGAAATCAGTGCATAACCTACCTAACAAGCATCTGTAAATGTTTGGCAGAACAGAGTTTAGGTGAGATAGCAAAAAGACAAATTTTACAAAGTTATAAAGAACATTGTGGAGAGCCATGATTGGCCACATCCCGAGGGAGCATGGCGTATAGAAGAAGATGACTTACTTATTTACTGATAAAAGTTCTAATAAGCATCATTAAATCATTATATTTCTCAAAAGTATAATTGTTTGCAAATGAACATAACGAACCTCTTTCCCATCAATGAAACAACACAAGACATACTAATTTATCGCTAAAATGAAAATGTTTGGACGTAATAAATATGGAGGCAAAGATGAGGACAATAGTCCGAATAATATAAATAGTGTACAAAGTGTCATAATTCAAAGTTTGGCAAAAAGTAAGCGAGTAATATTCAAGAAATTTTTTTTTTAGATGAATATTGTTTAGCTTGTTATGGTACGAGATGGACGTATGTACTGTATGTCTTCAAAAACATGAGATGATGGATTTAACAGTATTTTTTTGATTTTTTAACATAGTTAAAAAATGTAGACAAAGTTTCAATCTTAAAAGAATAGTGGCATTTACTTAGATAAATTAAATAATTTTACCTTTTTATATCAAATGGTGCTTTTTGAAGGTTTTGGCAAGATATCTGAATGTCAGACTAATAACACTTTGAACTTTTCCTTCAAGTTATCAATGAAAAGCACTTATAGCAAATGCAATATGTAGATCAGACCTCACAGCACCATATAAACCATGTGTTAACAATAAATTAATCAATAGAAGATGTCTTTGACTTCAATCAATCAATCAATCAATCAATATTATTTATTGTTGTAGTGTAGGTGCCACACTTTGATGTAGTCAATAGAAATTCTGTTCTTGAGGCATGGTGTCAACAAGACTCCTCACAACTCAAGAATCTTTCAGAGAATCCTTACAGAGTAAATGATGGATGTTTTCTGAAGCTCTACAATCTTGGTCTCAATTCCAATTCTCATGGAGTGTTTTTTCTGTTTTCTATCACGTTATTATTATTATTACATTAATGAGCAAATGAAATTATCAATTTTCCCATTACTATCATTATTATACAATCTTTGAACATTACTATCACATCAGAAATACAAATTATCAATTATCACATTATCATCTAACCTAAATTAATCAATAATATTATTTTTGTATACCTATTACATCATCATTATTTAACCTAAATTAATCAATAATGTTTATTTTTGTAGAATCTCTCTCACACCGTTATTATTATTTGACCTAAATCA